>CM055826.1:18109821-18242060 GCA_029582265.1 Zoroaster sp. YZ-2022
AAAACAACTGGAGCCAATCAACAATTTTAAGCATCATTTCCATTCTCAGTGACCCATAATTAGTCCAGTTTGACTTCATTTGTTTCGGAAGTATTTTGGCTGTAGACCAGTGTTACCGACCCCTAAAACACTACTCGGAGCACAGTCATTACTTTTTGTCCTTTGTATTTTTCTTTTACAGACACCTTAGCCTATTGAGACCTATTCTATCTTACAATGTTCTTCATGCTCATATACCCCTTAAAAGTGTCTAGCACGGAACTGAATATTGTGAAACAAAATACTTCGTATTTAAGAAGAAAAATTTCAAAACAAAAATAATGTGTTGTATTATAACAAGTGTTAGGATTATTCAGTGCGTGCGTGCGTGCGTGCGTGCGTGCGTGCGTGCGTGCGTGCGTGCGTGCGTGCGTGCGTGCGTGCGTGCGTGCGTGCGTGCACTGAATAATCCTAACACTTGTTATAATACAACAAATTATTTTTGTAAACCGTCCGAGGGCATATAAGAAAGGGAATAAAAGAAGACGTCGTGTACAAAACCAATGGAAATTACTTCAAAAAGTTAGTCCAAACAATAGAGAAACCATAGAGGTCCTCAGACGTCTTGAAATGCATGACTGTGTGTGTGTGTGTGTGGGGGGGGGGGGGTAAGGAGTTAAGTCATGGGTGACAAAAAAAATCACTTTCCATAAAATATAGCCCTATACTGTGAAAAGAAATCTTTATTTCTTTATTTTTATATTTTTTTAAAAATAAGACTCCCCTTTTTTCAAACTTACCGGGAATACTTGCAATGAGTGAAAGTTGATTGTTGTCATACAGATTGTACAATTCCAGCGTCCCTGGGTTACCATCTAAAGCAATACCAATCATATCACCACATAGCTCAACGTCATTCCCAGCGGACGATAACTCCATAAAATGAACGATGTTAGGCCGAGTGAGGTCAGATATATCAATGACGTGAAGGAACCTATTGCCTTTACAAACAAAGATGTGATAAGAATCACATTATTTATCCAGCGGATCTGGAGAGGCGAGGGTGGGTGGGGGAAGTGCTCTCGACATGCATGTTTAACATACATTTTGTGTGTTCCCAGCAACCTGTTTTGGCAGTGTGATCCAATTTCGCCCATGTGCAATGCATTTGAAAAAAAGTATTTTATTATTTTAGATAAAATTCGTGTAAATGTTCATAGAAAATGCGTGCTCAGAAAACAATATTCATAAACTAGCACGGAATACGCATTTTAGCCAATATAAAACCTGTTTACTATGTAGGACCTACTCGTATACCTTTGGTAATCTCAAAAGCATAGGCCTAACTGATTAATATATTCCATAAAATACTTGGTGTAAAGTTGAAGACAGTATCAAACATTTTGTTTATCTGAGGTGCTATCGTTTTTAAGAATTTCCACTATTCCCTATTATTCCCTTCTGCTCGGTCTAATACTAGTGTCCTATAATGTTTTGTCCCAATATTCAAGCACTTCTGCTAAAATAAATCAATGGAAAGACTAAGATTAAAACTCACCCACAGAGTAAACCATTACGTTGGCAGAATCATAAGCACTCTGTTCAGACGCTCCTACGCTAAGGCCATATTCAGGTGTTCCTGATTGGTATTCGTACGGTATGTACACCGTCGAAATAGGTCTCAGCACCACTGGAAATATAAATGAGCAAACTATTTTACATTGCAACTTCTGTACGCCAGATACCGGCCAAAATATGTTGGTAACTTCGAAACCCCAGTTTTATAGAGCTGCTAAGCAGAAAATATTGCTTTGAAAATTTCTGGTATTAAAAGCAAAATTTAGCTGTAAATCTTTCAGAAGCAATATACATCACTTGACAAATTGGCCGATAATCTATTTTCGGCTATTAAAGCGTAACATTTCTCAGCAAATTTGTGTGCTAAGCAGATGTGGCCAAATGGTTGGAACCACTCGCTGCTTTGTTGTAATAAATAAAGACAGTTTGGCGCCAGAGGCTCTATAAGATCTTTGGAGGGTACAATACACGCTATGCGCTAGTGATACATTTACGGCGGGTGCGCACTGCATCTAACTCCATGAAATTTCAACAAATGAAAGTACAGACCACATTCTACATCCACACTGATTTCTGAAATGTCCGGTAAGGTATGTCGAGGTTTATTATGGGCTGTCGGACAAAATAATGGAACGTCGAAATCAAAAATCTATAGAAACAATGCGACTTTAATTTCTGAAAATTGTTTTCGTACAAAATGGCTTTCAGAACATTGACTAGGCCTATGCCTGTCTCACAATAATGACCTTCTGTCAATATGTATTACTTTGTATTTGCATTTCTTATTACTATTATTTATTTTTAATCTTGTTTGGAGGTGGGGCTAATAATATGGCTGATTTGTTATGAATATGTGTAGGCCTAACCAAAATTTTACTTTGAAAAAAGTTTTTCATTTGTTGGTTAATATCCCATAATCGTACAAGGTCATGAACTCACCTGTCATGTCGGGATTACTGACGTCAGTACTCGTTTCAGGTTCGTCACTGTCCACGATTTCGTAAATGGACAACGTACCACTGACGGCGCTGGTGACCAATATTAGTGGTTTACCAAAAGGTGTATCCGATGGTTTTATAAACCTTACCAATGAAGAAAAGAAGGAATACATTATGATAGTAGTTTTAAAAGATCTTGAAAATCTCGCCTAGTAAAACAGTCGGCGTCCGATATCAACAAAAGTGTAGTACCTTAAACTGAGATGAACTCTCGTGGAGCCTTTTGTGAGCTTTTAAAATACCTCTTCGCATACTACAGTGCGCACGCGCAAGCCGATTTCCGATTTGCATGCTGGTCTAGCTTACGACAAAAGACTGACCTAACATCCCCAGATATTGTCATCCATGTTACAATCACATTGAACAACGGTAAGCCATTCTTCTTCGATTCTTCGACTTTTTGTGTTCAGTTGAGATTTATGAGACTTTTCGATTTTAAACAATACAGTAACGTACGGGGAAATGTGAACGGTGATCATCAGCTACACTGAGATGCAACGCGCCCTTTATAAGTAGTTTATGGGTGCGTTCGAGTAGCTTCCCTGGGTCGATTTGTGTATGTCACGGGTGCGTTTGATTAGGTTTGACTTCACTGTCGGCAATCACCTGTGTTAGCCCCAAGTAATCTGCTCGCAAATCAAATGAGTCACTTGACGTGCCGTGACGTAACTTTGAAAACTTTCTGAATGGCTGTCATCTTTGTTTTCAGTGTGGCAATTTTGACATACATTTTCACCCTTTTGAATAGTAATATCTGTTCTAATCCATTTAGCAATGATTCGGCCAATTATTTTGTGAACTACCAGGTATCTCATTTGAAAGTAATGTACTTCCCTTTTTAGACAGAAATGTAGGCGTACTATATGATTAAAAAACATGATAGTGAAATAACAAATTGCATGGATTGTTTTCTTCACAACTTACTACCGGAACATCGTTTTGAAAGGTAGGAAATATGAGCTGAAGTTCAATGACTATTACGGTATATCAAGTTCAACACAGTATCCATCGTGTACATCAACATCACTTAGATTATAGGAGAAAGTTCATTAAAGGGAAGGTACAACATTGGCACAATCATAGGCAAAACTGCCTTTAGGAGTACCCTCTTTGAGTCAAGGTTAACAACCAACATGTGAAAATTCAGCTTATTACATTGTGTCGTTCACATTGTGAAACGTATTCAGATTTGTTGTACTCATTCCTTTTCTTTGGAATTTAGGAAAGATACTTTTTTCCTAAATTAATTATTTCTTCTAGGAAAAGAAAAGAGCATTGTACGGATATTATAAACCAACACGGTGACGAAAAAAATTAGGATTCATTTGGAGTATGCTTTTTCAAATCAGTTGGCCTACCTCAAGTCATCAGGATCAATGTCACCAATATTCCTTGCTTCGTACAGATCAGTGAAGGATTCACTCGATCCACCGGAGCGGTGAATGGACTCAAAATCTGGTGTCGTCGAGTTCCCTTGAAAGCTGTAAATCATGATGGTACTCGTACGTTCACTCCCGACGAACATAATGCGTTTGCCGTTTATCTCCCCTAGCTCAACGGACTCAGTCTCTGGGCCCTGGCATTTTATCAAATATACAACATTGTAGAAACAATTCTAAAACGCATATTCGAAACATAACAATCCTATTTTTTCTCTACAGACGGAAGCGTTTCAGACGGATTAGTTTTGAACCAGTCGAGTCCTAGAAAACACTTACAGACTTGATTTAAGTGAGATATTAAAAAACAATAAAAACAATACAAAAGTAAAATTAAATGGGGCTACTTTTGTTTAAATTATTTTTCGCCGCCCGGCCCTCCCTTGACAAATTTCTGGCTTCGGTTTTACACCAAGTAAGTTTCATATTACAACTCAACCATTTAGATTATTTTTTAATTACACATGCTACACTATTAATATTTTTAATTGCTCTCAGTTTGGTGTCAAAACTTATCAAACACATTTAGTTTATGTTTTGGGTCTAAATTTATGAATGACTTATTCATAATAATTATTCACTGAAATTTTCAAAATAATAAAAATGACATTTCTGCAAAATAAGAGAAATTACATTGACCTTGTTGTCGGAGCGTTTGTCGAACGTATCTTCTATTGTTTCCGTATCTGGATCATCACTTGTATAATCTGCGTTGAAAATATTCGGGAAGAAAATCGCGTGCTTGCGTTCAACATCGTCACCGCTGTCGTACACCAGCGAGAAATTGTCAGCTCTGAAGATCGACACACTGCGACCACCGTAGAAATAGAGTCGATCAAACTTGCTGGTATCCTGCGGGTTGATGCCGTCGACAGTGCTAAACTTTAGCCGTCCTGTAAGAAAAAAGCCCAAAGTAGATTTAAATTCAGATGTATACTGATTGGAAGAGTGAAAGTAAACATCAAATCATGCTTCACCTCTGCTGTCTTTTTTTTATTTTATTTTCTTTCTTACAACGTTTATAAATTTGCAAACACTGCGGTGTTAAAATCACACCAGTGGTGTCAACCTTATCTGCCACAAAACGACCATCTTCATTGAAAATTGTACCGTTACTCCACAACACCGAAAAGTCTCCTCCAACAAGAGTTGGCTTTTGGAATGCACAGTCTATGATGAACAAACCCACAGAAGTTAGTGATTTAGTCCTTTCAGAGAAGCTGGACATTCTGGCTGTCACTGAGGCGTGGCTGAGAGGCGACTGCCGCGACAGTCCTGCATTAGCAGATATTCAAGCCACTCTTCAAGACTACCGCCTTGTAAAGTTACCAAGACAGGGAAGAAGAGGTGGAGGAATATGTGTCATTCTGAGAAATCAGTACATCACTAAAACCAAGTCCCACTCATTTGAGACCTTTGAATGTTTGGAACTGGCAATTAGCAGCACAGGTCATGATACTATTTTGCTGATTGTAATTTATAGACCTCCAACTAGAAACCACGGTTCGGCACACTTCTTTTGTTGAATTTCTAAGCTTCTGAATCTGCAAATTTAGCAAGCAGTCACTTATTCATCTGTGGAGACTTCAACATCCATGTCGACAACATTCATGATGCCGATGCAAGAACTTTATGTGACATGCTCGAGTCTGGAGGACTTCGACAAGTGATTAGCCAACAGACTCACAGACGTGGTCACACGCCAGATCTGCTGATAGTGAGGAAAACGACGAGTCGTTGAAAGATGTAAATGTTCTGCCTTCCATGCCATCTGACCATGCTGCAGTTACATTCGCAGTCACCTCTCGCGTCCTCCAGCAACTAAACACAGAGCAAGAATCCGCAAGCTTCGGGAGATTGACTATGAAAATTCAACGATGACATTGTATCTTGCTTTGAGAGAGTCAACAATCTTGCAGAGCTCAATCTCAACGAGAAAGTTGACCTCTACAACATTTCGCTATCGGACACTTTAGACCATCATGCTCCGGCCTCTTTGAGAGATGTTCAACTCCGCCCCCATGCTCCATGGTACGATGAATCACTGAGAGCACTCAAGCAAAACACGCGCTCTATGGAGAGGAAGTGGAGGAAAGCAAGTCCACAGCCGATAAACACCAACTCAAAGATGCCACCATAGAATATTACTCTGCCTTGAAAGGGCAAAAAGGCTTACCATCGTAATAAGATCGAAAGTTCTGATAAGAAAGAGCTATTTCACATCGTACAGAAGTTGACTGTTGAGACTCCATCGCAGGTATTGTCCCATGATTCAGCAATGGAACTGGCACAAAGATTCTCAGAATTCTTTGAAAGCAAAATCGCACAGCTTAGATCACAGGATGGAAGTTTGAAACCTTCAGTACCATCTACAAATATAAATACAACGTTGACTGACGAACCTGAGTGTACCCTAGAGAAATTTCACCACATTTTCAAGATGATGTACGGAAACCTCATCAAATCCAAGAAGATTAAATCCTGTTTGCTTGATCCTGTTCCTGCCCGCGTGTTTGAGAATTGCCTCAGTGTCCTCGTCCCAGCAATCACCGACATGACAAACCAATCACTGCAGACAGGTGTCTTTCCCAGTCTTCTTCAAATCTGCACCAATCATCCCAACACTAAAAACGACCATCTCTGGATCCTGAGACTCTAAAGAATTACCGCCCGATCTCCAACCCACCATACCTTGGGAAACTCATAGAGCGTGTTGTGAGCGAACAGCTGATGGCCCACTTGACAAACAACTCGCTTCTAGCTTCAAGACAATCGGCATACAGGCAACACTGACAGTGTCGAGACTGTTTCATAAAGGTTCACAACGACCTTTGCAGTCTCTGGATAATAGAAATGAAGCAGTTCTTGTCTTGTTGGATTCTAACATCTGCATTTGATACCGTGGATCATCAAATGCTACTCTCCAGACTCAAGGAAAGGTTTGAGTGACTGGTGTCGCACTGAATTGGCTTGTTTACACCTCGCAGAGAGAGAACAGAGCGTGACAATTCTAGATGCGACATCTGCACCTACTAGCCTCCGTTGGGTGTGTGCCACAGGGATTGGTTATTGGCCCACCTCTTCATCTGTTATACGACTCCTCTCCAAGATGTTATACAAGGTCATGGCTTCTCTGTCATGATGTATGCAGATGACACCTAGTTGTACCCTGTCTATTAAACCGACAGAAAGAGAACAGACGCCTGAGAAACTAGATGCTTGTCTTCGGGACATCCGCAACTGGATGGAGAGCAACCACCTTGTACTCAATGATAGTAAGATGGAAGTACTGCATTTGTCCTCACGCTTCGGTCCTTCCCAAGAACTGGCTTCAATTATTCCAGACACCTTTCCAGTCAAGCCCTCTACTTGTTCGTGACCTTGGCGCATACTTCGATAGTCACCTAACTATGCGTCGTCATGTGAATGCAGTCTGCAGCAAAGCTTCTTTGGCACTCAGGAGGATTGGAAGCATCCGTCACTATCTAGACAACCACACAACAGAGGTGTTGTCCATGCCTTCGTGACTTCTGTACTTGACAACTGCAATAGTCTTCTGCTAGGTTCTCCGGATAAGGACATTGCCAAGCTCCAACGGGTACAGAATTCAGCTGCACGACTGGTATCGCGGGCCAAGAAGAGGAACAACATAACACCCGTCCTAAAGAGCCTACACTGGTTACCAGTTCAATCTAGAATTCATTACAAAGTTATGCTCATCATCTTCAAAGGCATCCACGGTCTGTGTCCAGATTTCATCTCCCAACTTGTTATCCCTTTACACGCCATCAAGATCCCTCAGGTCATCCACACAGCAGCTCTCACCATCGGTTCATGCAGGACCAAAACTTATGGAGACAAGACATTTTCAATTGCAGGCCCACGGCTCTGGAACTCTCTTCCACAATCTCTCCGATCCGAAACTGAACTGCAACTTTTCAAGAAACATCTAAAGACCCATTTGTTTAAATTGGCTTTTCAGTGACTGTTATCAACCAACTGACACACAGCTATTTTTTTGTTTTGTTGATCATTTTATTTTCTTTTGCATTAAATTTGACTGTTAAGCGCATTGAGAGATCCAGTGGATCTGAAATGCGCTATATAAGAACCTGCTATTATTATTATTATTATGGTGTTTTGGGGGGCGAGTTGCCGAATGATATTGGTTTAGTTATTATGCTTGATCCAGTTTTTGTGTCTATTGGTCAGCTCAAAAGAAACAAATAATGGCAAACTTTCACATAACACATGTATACTTTTGAAATATTTTTGTCTGATTTGACATCAGTTTAATACAAACCTTTAGTCAAAATATAATGTTTTCTTGTTTGCATTTTTCTCAGAATGGATGGACCAAGTAAGCTGACAATATTACATGTTTACACGCATATTACTTGAGCTCTATTCTTCACTATGTATGAATTCACTATGAATTCACTAATAGTGTCAAAACTGTATCAACTGTTTAAGTTGGATTGTGTAAACATAGATCTATGTGTCCATTACCTAATTTCTTGTCATCGGCAAGTGCACTCTTTACTACGCTGGATACGGAGTCAGAAAGCTGATTTCCTGTTTGACAGATTAAAAAAAAGGTTTTATTTGGAAATTATTTGCAATGCAAATACCAAGCAGTATCAAGACGGAGTACCATTTTTTTTACCATTAAATCATCACCCACCCTTTTTGCCCTGTCCCCTATTTTCAGTTACCCTGACTAAGCCTTTAGATACATTAAATATGTATCGCTCGTTTTTTACTGGCATATTTCGTAATGCTTAGTTTTCATTTAAAATGTTTAGGTTTTTTTTTAGAAAGAAAAACAAATACTTTGAAATGATGTATTTCACAAAATATTTGCCAGAAGCTTGGTTTAACCATAGAGAAAGGAAATGTCAAAATGTACCTATGACGGGATCAACCAATTCATCTCGGTATATATTTACTGTAGTACCATGTCTCTCATGATTATTTTGAGAAATGTGTTATTTTACAGCTTTTGATTTCACTTCCTCAAGTAAAATAAGAATGTCTGTACGGTCAGTGCCCATAGCACCTGGTGAACGCAAGCCAAAATGTCTATTCCATTCCCCTACACGTTAACCGTGTGGACAATGCTCATTTCACTCATTGCACTGATTGATTGCCAAAACATAGATAACTTTAAATTCAAATTGGCCATACAGTCTTAACGTCATACTATACACAATAAGTAATATTGGGGAAACTGCTTCTAAAGTATCTGTATTTTTCTATCAATCAATATTTAAGCCTAGATTGTACAGTCAATCTGTGAAGGTTTCTGCTTATTACGTTGTGTAGTTATCGAGAAACTAATGAACGTGCATTCAGATTTTTCACATTCATTCTAACGTTGAAATATGGTCACCAGAAGATAACAATTTAGTTTTGAAATGTTTAATACCGTCATCAACTTTAAACCAAGTAAGTTTTATGAAAAACCGTGATAATTTTTGTTTTGCAAGATTACCATCAACGAAATCTTGTCCGCGTTGACTCTCCTCCCATTCAGAGCCACCAGCTACGAATGACATATCATCTCCTTCGTTTACTGTTATAATGTACTCTGTTCCGTCCACTTTCATATACTTGATTGAATCTGGTTGATACATACTGTAGATATCGTAAGTGGCGAAATTAATACCTGGTTACAAACAAAAGATAAACTTCGAGTATTAGAGTTAGACCATGACTGAATGTTAAATACAAGCCGGTGGCACATCTACATAACGAGGTTAAATAATTGTGCACCCATTCTGAAGTCTGTTTTATACAACAATTTCACATTACACCAACAAACTTTAAATTCTGGATCTACAAACGTCATGAACCGAGGCTTGTGGTTGATAGTGAAGGTGGTACGGGAGTAGATGGAATTGTCACTCCAGTTTCCTCCATAATATTTACCTAATACAATAAGATGGTTACTGTCTTTAAAGGGAAGGTACAATCTAGGTAATGTTGGCAAACTACTTCTATGAGTGGGCATATTTTCTGTGAATCGAAATACACATGAAACAACCAAATCTGTGAATGTTCTAGCTCAATGCGAAATTTTGCTAAATGTGCATATTTTGTTCGTGTCTTCTCTGAAATTAGAGAACTTCAGACAACTTTCTTTTCAGAGTGATCGGTAGTTTTACCAAATTCACATATAGTTAGCTTTTGGACATTTTTATCAGATACCAACATTGTACTTTCCCTATAAAAGGTATGTTATTTCTTGTAATACTTTGTTTCATCAACTTCTGTTTAGCTTTCCCTTCTGATTACCGGATTAGCCTTCACTTTCCCCGTCTCCAAAATGCTTGCCCCAAATTGACAATTTGTACCAATTTACATAAAAGATATGTACCATTATTGTATTATTTTTAGACAATTCAGCTAAGATTACATACCTCCATCCTTATCACTTGCATCGAGCAAAAGACTCCGCCAAGGCTTAAAGCCAAGTGGAAAGATCTCTTCTATCGTTTCCAATGTCAAGTCTACGACGGCGACTGCATTGTTCTCCTGAAGGACAAAACATAATCCACGTTTCTTTTAAATGTTAGTTACAGAAATGTTAAAGACAATTTGTTTTAATTATAATTGTATTTATATCATTGTCACATCCACAGTGTAGACTTTGAATGTAAAGTCCATCCATAGAATTCAGATATGGTAGTGAAAATCACCCGCTTCCCCTTTGAGGAAGACGCGAACCGGTCCACTTGGTCATTGCTCCTATATTAAGTGTCCTTTTATAGGTTGGTGAAATTCTTGCGTCGGGAGATAAATAATTGATTTAATTTTGCCCTAACACCGACGTGTGTATAGCACTGTATACTCAGTGCTTTCCGAGTGTCTGTGAAAAAACTACACAGGCGACTCGGGCGGGATTCGAACCCACGACCTCCTGCTTACTAGGTGCAGTGTCTTAACCTCTCGACCACCGAGCTTGCCCGATGACGATTGGCTGGCTAGAATCCTATATAGCAGTGGGTTCCGCAAGATATATATATATAGGTTGGTGACATTCTTGGTTGGTGGAACCAGCTGCTATATGGGATTCTATATATTGTCCTGGACGCCGATCAAAGTGCACAAATTTTGGAAGAAATCTTCGCAGATAGTGGGTCAGACATGTCTTCTGACGAGGATTCTACACCGGAGTCGGAAGATAGTGAAGAGGAATGCGTCCCTACATCATCATCTTCATCGGAAAAGCCAAACTACCGGTCTGGTTGGTGTGAAACTAACGCATACACAAGGAAACACATAGTGCAATTCAGTGGAAACAGGGGAACTACTGAAGATTTGAGTAACTGTACACCTTTCAAATTTTTCAACTGTACTTCTGTCAAGCGACCTGGGAGCTGATGGTGACGGAGACAAATCGATATGCTGAGCAAACTTTCCCTGCAAACCCAACCAATCGTCAGTCTGCTTGGACTCCAACAAATATTCCCGAAATGATGGCATTCGTGGCATTATTACTTTGCATGGGCATCAACAAAAGGCCTCGATACAGCATGCACTGGTCCATGTCAGATGTCCTTCGAAGTCCGGTATATCCGTCATCTATGTCCCGCAACAGATTCACCGCAATCCTTAGATTTGTTCACCTAGCCAACAACTGAGCTCAAGTAGACCGCCCTTCCGACAAACTCGCAAAACTTCGCCCTTTACTCGACATTGTACTGCCAACCTTTCTCAAAATATACAGCCCTGGACAAAACCTCTCACCGGACGAGAGTATGGTGAAGTTTAAAGGACGACAGAGCTTTAAGCAGTACTTACCGCGAAAGGCCAACAAGTGGGGACTGAAATACTTCTCTTTAAATGAGTCCGAATCCGGGTATACGTGTGCTTGGAAGATGTTCACAGGGTCTCGGCCAAGCACATCAACAGGTCAACCCTCCACTGTGCATGCTGCAACCATGGCAACACACCATCCATCCGTCCTTCATGCACCAGGCCAGGTTGTCTTGGATCTTGTCTTTGGAGTTTGTGGAACTGTGCGCTACACCACACAAGGAATTCCTGATTTTGCTTATCCCAAAAAGTTCCCAATGAAAAAACAGAAGACCTCCGGTTTCATACAAAGGCAGGCCAACTTTGCGTCGTCTGGCAAGACACAAAGCGTGTAACTCTCTTGACAAATTACGGGGATTGCAGTGTCACCACTATTATAGCAGATTCGTAGTAAAAACAGTTTAACCGGACATCGCGAGATTAAAAAACCTTCCGTAGTTTGCGATTACAATAAATACATGGGAGGGACTGATCTGGCAGCACAAATTGTGCAGTATTACTCTCATCCGCACAGAACAATGAAATGGTGGAAAAGAGTATTCGTAAACATTTTTGGCATCTGTTTTCTGAGTGCTATACTGTGGTATACAACAGCATACCTACAAACCATCACCTTTCCAATTTGGATTTTAGGGTAAAGGTCATCGAAGGACTTTTATCCACGTGGAAGTACAACCCTGTACAGCATGCAAGCCAACTTCCATGTGGTTCCAGGCCCTTTTCACGTCAACACTATCCTGGAAAAAATGTCTCCAGCAAAAAACGTGACTGTGTTGTTTGCAGTACTAGGGCAAAGAGAACACCTTCACCTTCACCTATCCCATAACCCCGGAGGGTCGTTGGGGCACCACAGACGATCATCATGTGGTGTGTCTTGGGCAATTAAACCTGGCGGCGCCCATCCCTCTCCAGGTTGGATGCAGTTTTAAAGTCGTACCCAGGACACAAACAATGTAATAAGCCAATGTGTGTTGTTCCCTGTTTTGAGAATGTTCATACCCAATGATCTGTCTGTGCCCAACTACTTTTGGTTGTATACATGTGATTTCATTTCATTCCACCCCCCCCCCCCGCCCTCCCCTGCTTCAATGTTGATGTGATGCACGCACACCGCAAGCTCAGAATTTCCAGGGGCTGAGAGTGTTCAAGTCCGGGTTCAAGTCCCGGTTCAGTCTTTTTCTTTGCTCGTACAAATTAGATTAAAAAAATTGTACAAAGTCAGTTTCCTTTCTGTATAAGTCACATAGGCCTAATACTTAATCAACCCCAATAACAGTGTTTCGCCATTTTCATGTAGGTCAACATAATTGGTCTTTCATTATAAAGTTGATTTCATGGCTCGGAGAGTAATTCATTATGACACCTATGTTAACGATAGAGAAATTGCCTTGCATCGCATCATCACGTGAGGGCGCTATACAATGAAACTTGCCAAAGTCCTGTGGTAACCAAGTGGCATAATTGAAAAATTGGTCTTGGTACTGAAAGGGTTATGGTGGTAACAATTACTGAGAATGTATTGATTATTCCCGCCTTTTATTTCAACAGATCCCTTCGCGTGTACTTCGCGGGAACTATTTCCCTCTGAGCATGGCAATTGCTGATTGGGGTGTTGGCCTCATTAATCTGCCTCAAAGTGTCATGTGGGCCATTCTCGGGTATTGGCCACTAGGAAATGTCGCACGTGCCTTTTTACCGTCTTTAATCATGTTTTCATCCACATGTACGTCTTGTCTGTTTTGGTGATCTGTTTGGACCGGCATTACTCCGTAGTCAGTCCTCTCAAGCACCTTCGTTCGCGAAATCTGGGCCGCACTCTGAAGTTAATGATCCCAGTCTACACGGTTACCATTTTTGATTGGGGGACCATGGTGGCTACATTGTGGTTGGTTGCCATCGACAAGGAGAGACCCACGAATGGACAATGCTTCCTCCCATTGGCTAACAAGTTTTTTTTATCGGGTATAAGTTTTGAGATTGCTATTTTCTGGATGCCGTTTGCTCTTCTGGTCTTCTTTTACATTCGAGTGGTCTTGGCGATGAGATGGAGGTAAAAGAAGCCGAAAAACTATACTCCAATGGCCTCCACCAAGCCTAAGAAATCTGCCGAGAAGAAAAACGAAAACATTCCACAAAAACAGGAAAAAGCTTTTGTTGTCGAAAGACACACCGCATCAACATGTGTTCAGTAACTGAACACTATGCCAGGAGTCAGACAAATATATTACAGACCAAGTTGAGCCAGGACGCAGTCCATCTTCCTCCTCCAACAGGGGCAGAGAATGAGACAGATGTCGATTCCCTAGTTCTACATCTTTCAGACATCTCAACAGAGATGATCCAAGCAGTATGCGCCTGATTCAGCCATGACGTGACCCCTCGGTCTCTCCATGCGGGGACACATGATGAGAATGCATTTTCTCGATCAAATGAAAATACCCCAGGTAGGTCATCACCAGCAGACACGGCTGAACAGGCTGTCCGTTAGGGGTGTAACGATACCACTTTTTCATGATACAATACGTATCTCGATACTTGGTCACAATACGATACGTATCACGATACGTATCGTGAACACTAAAAATGCTAACAAAAAGTGTCAGTAATTTTGTCAATTACCCAATGTTGTACAGAGACTTAGACACAATAAAACAGCACATACACACAGTTTTCTGAAAAAAGGGCTATGGTTTTCATTGACTTTTGTGGTCTAAATGTCAGGTATGAAGTGCTCATACTTTTAAACAAAATTTGGTTTGAATAAAATTCAGTATTTTATTTTATATTCTGATGAAATTTTTGCAGAAAAAGAATTATCAGTATCGTATGCTATGGTTCCGGACAGGATCGTCCAGTCAGCTGATCTCATAGCCACACCAAACGTTCAGCACATCATCGAGATGAAACACACATCATTCTTCTGTCTAAGTGCAACACGAAGGCCGCGCGGACCCCGAGTTTCATTGATCTGGCTCCGATTGTGAGCTGGGCTCCGTGGGCCGTCTTGAGACTCATGGAGGATGTCAATTCGGGCACTGCCCCGCCCATCGTTGGTGAAGTATGAACATATTTTGTTTCTATAACAAGGTTCAGTAGTGTAGTTGAGGCCACTGTGTCCAAGATCTAGAAGTGTAGGTCAGAGACCATACCTTAAGCTTTACTTTTCGGGTATGATTACCACTGGTTTTGGAACCGTACGTTTATTTCAACCTTCTAATTGTCACAAAATGTAAAATAAAACTAACTTATGAAGGCTTCATCACAATAGGTTAAAAAACAATTCAATTTAACGACGATAAACTGTAACATGTTTTTATGTTTTACACAAACAAATTCTAGAGAATTTGTTTGTGTAAAACATAAAGACGGAATTATTTCTCAGAAAATCATTTTACGTGTATCAACACTAAGTATACTTTTAGATAATTAGTTACATTGATAATCTGGACAAATACACAGGCGATACATTTTTAAAAGTTGTACGCATTATAACTTTTACAAAATTAATTTCTACACTTGACTATAGAAATACAGCGTTTTCCGTTATTTAATTTGCAATTTCCGTCAATAATCTTTTTAATCGGAACTTGATTTTTTCGTTGTAGAAATGAACACAAATAAGGCCTATTTCAAATGACCTATTCGTACAAATTTGTCAGAATCATGGTTGTCCACTATAAGACAGCGAGCCTCGTCAGAAATTATTATAACATCTTGCGATAAAGCACTTCGAATAAAAAAAAACGAGGCCCTGACATTATAATGTTTATTTTCTTTCGATATTGTTTGGGTCTATTTGAATAGCGTCCTCAATCCTCTATGCCACGCGGCGGGAAACGAGAACCACCGTTGAGCCATGATTAAACTCTTATGTGCAACTAACAACTGTAAGGGACCCCTGTGACGTCAAATTTGGTTATTTTGTAATAAGTCAATGACCAACGGTTAATTACCAACAAATTCATTATAACCTGGATTGTACGTCTCCAAAGAAAAACATTCAGTTGGGAAATAAATTTAATTTTTTTTAAACTAACGATAGCACCTAAGACCGAAGGATTTCAATGAATGCTTCATACATATAATAACATGATAGTAATACCAGCATGTCTCAATACTGCACATCAAGATCCCTTTGTTTCATCATTTAACCGGAAAATCAGTATCTTGTTTTCCCAATAGTAAAATTATATGCTTTTAAAATTAAATGTTTCACATTGATGCGATTGATTAATTACTCTGCGTCTAATTAATTTATTCACTTAGACCTTAATATGGCCCAGTCTATTATTATTAATATTCGGCATCATTTTCTATTATGATAAGAACACTTTCATTTTATATCATAGTATTGTACTATATATATTTTTGTGAATAATTTACCTTCATTTATTTTGAGAAAAGAAATGTTCAGATTTAAGCCAAAAAACAAAGATTCACACAGAATACATATATTTAAAGAAGCAATAACGCATCAGACTTATTGAAACAATTTCACATCCGACAATCCAAAGCTAAACATAGTGCTAATGGTAAGAATCCGACCGGGGAATCTGATGATGTGGAAAGTAATGAAGTGCGTGCGTTGAAGTGCATCTGGACGTAGTGATATAATTTTACCAATCATAAACGTATAGCTCAGTGGTGTACACTAATGACTTCAAGTGTCAGCAGGGAAAATCCAAAGGGGGGTCGAGTCACCCGTGGATTTTTTCCGCAGACGCTAGAATTAATTGAGTAGACCTGTACAATAATATTTCTGACCTACTTCTGTCGAAAAGCAAAACTATTATTATTTAAAGGGAACGTACAATATTGGAAATGTTCACTGAAAACTGCTTCTATGAGTGGCCTTACTGTCTATGGATCAAGATATATAATTATTGAACAACCATTCTCTTTTCTGCTCAATTGGGAGCTAAAGTCGTGATAAAAATGAGAAAAGCATTCAAAATATTTTTGAAATATTTGCATTTATTTGTTCGTGTTTTCTGTGAAATGAGAGACAGAACCATTCTTGAAGAGTATTTTGTTATCGTTTCGGTTTGCGGTTCAAGGGAGAAACCAATGTCGGGCAACTCGTTTTTCTCTGCTGTTATATGGTTCAGGGAGAAAAAAAATCTGCCATATATCTGTGCACAAAAACAACCTTTCATTGTTTACACATAAAGACCGACCCAGATCTAACCCTCTGGTAAGTGGAACCATCTGTTCAGCATCGGCTGTGTTGTTTGATGTCTTGAGACAGCCAGGCAGTTTGCAGAACCCCCCACCCCCCCAGACATAGTGTCTGGGTTATGTTACACGGGGGAGAGTATATGGCTATTTAGTATATGGCTATTTGCTATTTCTGCTGTTATACACACAACACAGTCGTTGGCGCCATCTGGGTGTTATCTGGTGACACCTGGGTTTGAAAATGATTATATACATAGCTGGGCATGTGTGGAAGTCTTTTAGATGTAAAAAATCAATGGGGGAATGCAGAGAATATAATTAAAACCCTGGCGAGTGAGTCCTTCTGGGTTTTTTCACAGTATGTAAATTAGGGGGCGTGCTGCCTACGTCGGCTGTTGTGTATCATCTGGGGGTTGAAAATAGTCCTAGACATAGCTGGGCATGTGTAGAAGTCATTTGGATGTAAAAAATTAATGGGGAATGCAGAGATAACCATTTTAATGTAATTAATAGGTGTGCCAGTAAATACAGGACGGGTCCATCGTTGAGATAAAGTCATGGGTACCTCCCTCGTCGGAGGGTTAATATGGGGTATTTGCTAGGATTATTTGTAGAATGGGAAGTGTTCCGATTGGTGTCACTGTTGTGTGATGTAAAACTTGTAGCTTTGCATGGTGAGACGGCTCCCTACACCACAACGTTTACAGAAAGCCCACTCACACAGACCGTTGGCAAGTGCTCTTTATCGATGATAGTGTGTGCCCTTTGAAGTAGGGTGCGATTCACTGAGGATTTCACCTATTGCCGTCCACTTTACATAAAATCCAGCGTATCCTGAGGGAAGCTGACATTTAATTCTACTACCGGACTCGCAACAAGTTGGAAACAAAGTTACACACCCACAAGGACAGACATGATCCCAGTCGTCAAGCTGGGGTTTACCGAATTCCTTGCACTTGTGGTAAAGTGTACAATGGCGAGACCGGCAGAGACCTTACCACCAGGCTCAATGAACGCAAGGCCCACGGCCGCAGAGGGGAATGTGACAAATATTCGATCATCAGAAAAACGAGTTGCCCGACATTGGTTCTCCCTTGAACCTTTCTCACTTAACGAAGGTTGAGATACGAGTTGTGCGATAAGGTTCTTTTCAGAACCTGTACCTTAGCTTCGCGATAGTTGAGATAAACACATAGTGTTACCGGAAACCGAAACGATATCGATATGCCACCATGCAAAGCCTCAAATCTTATATAAGAGTATTTTGTGTTATTATTGCCATTACCGTCGCCGTGAAAAATATTGGCGGACTGTACCTTCCCCTGGGATCGCTGCCCATACTTATTAGGTTCGCCAATCATGGGTTAATATAAAGATATAATCCTTTCTCAGAACAGATAGTAGCTACAGTTGGGGTCGGGAAATGTCGCCCTCGGGGTATTGCTGTCGAGTATGATGAAGCTAGAAATATTACATTGCTGTATGTAAATATTTATACATTGTTTAGATTATGGGTGCTCTCAAACGCATTCTGGTGCATTTTAATCGTATAGTATATATTATGTAGTAGCAAACTTTGCAAAAAATATATACACAAGGCAAAAATATTGGGGGGCATTGCCATTAGTGTCCCCTCCATCCAACATAAATATTTGGGGACATGTCCCCCATCCCCCCAGGATCGCACCCAAAAACTGTAATTGGTATTTTATTTGAGCGAATTTCCTTTCAATCAAGATTTTACTAAATACTAAATACTAAATACTTCAGATCCATGGTGTTTCTTTTTGTTACATTGCAAACAAAACTAAACACTGTATGTTTTCTACAGACTACGCTGCTCAGTCTGTCCGCGGCTATAGCTGGTACCCGCCGTCCGCGCACAATAATATTGTATGCGTACAAATATATGGTGGTTACCAACCGGTTAAACGGGTTCGTCACTTATAATTATGATTGGCTTACATCGAGTTCAAATTTATCGCCAACCAGAGCAATCAGAGCCGAATTCCCGGTCGCATTTCAGCCTCCCTTACACTGCAAATGATTGCTTTTGTTTTCACGTACCTGGAGGCATATGTAGGCCTTTGTTTCTTCATCATTGAATGTGATATATTCTGGTTCCAGAGACTGTGACAAAGTATTCGGAGTTTGACTCAACTCGCCTTTGTATGGCCATCTTACTCCTCGCTGAACGTAATCATCCGCCCTGCGGATAAATACATTGGTCACAAAAGCTAAAGATATATATAGGTCACAAAAGCTACATGATCTCAACAAAGTGTGGAACTGTCAATTGTATAGATGGATCTTTGTTGAATGTGTTAATTTATAAGAAATTGTTTTATTGACCCAGTATACCCGTCAAATACTTTTTTGTAAAGCTTTGCGCAAATAAGTGAAAAAGAAAGTGTAGTCGACAATGAAAGTCCAGTCGTGCGACGCTTTACAGAATATCAGAGGCGTTTTGTATTATTTCACATGGGCGATTATCTTGAATAATTATTCTGTCGGAACTTTTAATTCAAAGAGTTTTCTGTCTAAATTATGAAACTTTCGCAGATTGGTTGTTAGATTATTTTATCTTGATTTAAAGAAAAGAAGCATCCTCGCAGAAGCACTTTTGCCAACATTACCAATAATGTACATTCCCTTTAATATAGACATATTGCTCTTATCGACAAATAACTATCAACGACAAATAACTATCACATGATGTCACATAGCTTTATTTTCATCAAATTATGAAATTAATGATTGGCTATGGCTGTTTTAAGAATTGTTTGTAACTTGATGATATTGAACAATTTTATAGTTGATCATTATTAGAAGAACACAAATCTCTCATCAAAGTGTAACATTCAGTTTTAAAGTAAATGTACAAGATCGGTAAATGTTGGCAAAACTGTTTGATGTATACTTACTCTCTTTAAACAAAGATATACATCAGACAATCAATCTGTGACAAATTAAGCTTGTTACGTTGTGTCGTTAATGTGACCATAAAGTAGTGACCATGGATTCAGATAATTCGTATTCATTGTAATGAGGAATTAAGGAAATATAACTCTTTCCTAAATTCGAATTATTTCAATTTTCTTAAAAGAGACAGCACCTCAGATAACAGGATTTCTAGAGAAGATTTATACCATCATGAACTTTACACGAATTCAGCTTCACAGTACAATTCAATACTTATTTTTTGAATTACCAGTTCTTTACTTAATACCTTTCACCATGTAAAATTGTTTTTGAATATTTGAATAAATTGGAATTTGAATATTTTATGTTAACTTTACCTGCTGTTAAATGATGTAAAATCAAGATTGATGACATTTGGACTAACAACGGGATCATCAAGACGGATGATGGAAACAGATCCTTCTGGGTCAATGATGTATCCTGACACCTCATACGGCTCGCCCTCGTTGGCTACTAGGATAGCTCGACAGTCATGGGTGAATTTCAGCATATCTGGCCGGTCACCAACTTAAAAAACATTATTAAAGGAATTGTACAGCATTGGTAAAATATCTGTAAATGCATCTATACTTTATAAGAATCAAGAGATATGTGAATAAGCCAACATTTGAAAGTTCAACTTAGTTCGATGTTTCATTAAAAAGAAAATAATGAAAATGCATTAAGAGTTTTTTTTTTAGTATATTCTATTACTACGTATGAAAATGGATTAGGATCATGATCCATAACAATGTGTAATACATCTCAAAAGTTCCAGTATAATTATGTCTAACAGAATAATAATGATCATGGGATGTTTGGTAACATCACGAACTTTGCGTCAAGTACATGTTTTGGCTATAATTCAGTAATCTTCTACGAGGGCAATTACCAAAGGTTTACACTTAATTAAGGCTTTTTGGTAAAATTTGAATGAAATTATATTTTAATTGTAATTCGTTCAAACCGATTGAAGCTGGGCATGAATTTATTAAGATTTGCCCCCTGGCTTTCAATCTGCTAGAACAAATTTCAGTCTTAAACAGCAGCGCAATTAAGTAGGCCTAAGCAGCCATTTATTTCAGCAGACATAAAAAATGTCAGTTCAATAATTAGGCCTAATATGCAAGTCATGAGAAATTTGTGAAAAAGTATTCACAATCTTCCGAATGGAAGATTCGAACTTCAATGGACAACTTCTTGAAAAGCCAGTGCCAAAATCTAGTACTATTTTTTTTTAATATCAATTTATTAAAAGTCTGTTACCTAAATTTCAGATAAATTAGACACAACATAGAATGACAAAACTAACAACAAAATTCTGGTGACATCCCATCATTAAAACAGTGCTTCGTGTGCATACTAATGCTTAGTCAACCATGTCTCCTCGGTGAAAACCAGAAAACCCTACCCTGTAGCAATCCACTTCAACATCCCTAATCATAGTATTAAGGATGTTGAACTCATTGCATTTTAAGCCTGCATTGGCGATGACACACATCGCAATTTAGGGAGTCACACTGGATACATCAACTCCACATAAATCAACCCCATGGTCTTAACATCAACACGGGTATTAACATAACCCAGCTGTTTTTACCTATATCATTTCTATTACTAGATTTCATCCACTGCCTTGATATCTGTATTCTTTACCTTTATGTTACCTTATCTTGTATGTCATTATTTCTGTCTCTTTTAGGACAATTATAATTATAAGTTTGTGTCTAGGAAAGTTTTTGGTCAGTATGTGTCGGATGAGATCTGTGAGGTGTCTCACAGAGGGTTTGGTTTGGTTGTTGGATCTGAGAGCATTGGCACATGCACTTATACCTTTCGCTATGGGGATGTTAGTGTATAAGGAGGAAACATCCAGAGTGACAAGGAGGGCAGAATTGGGTATTTGATGTTTAATTCCCTCTAGTTTACGGAGGAAGTCTGTAGTGTCCTGTATGAATGAAGGGATATGAGAGACCACCAGAGGTTTAAGGTAGCTATCAACGAACTCAGAGATGCGTTCTGTTGGCACCACAGAGCAATAGATAATTGGCATAAGTGGACCGCCCACCAACATAGGGGCTGGTTAGCTCAGTTGGTAGAGCGCTCGTACGGTAATCGAGGGGTCGCGGGTTCGAGTCCGGCATCAACCTATTTTTCTTTGCTCGCGAACCGTTTATAATATTTCAGGTCAGTTTCTCCATATAAATCTACTTTGTGTACAACCACATAAAAGGCTTGTGTCCCGTTAATTGTGTGATCCCCGCTACTGCCGTTACCCGGGTTGTTTGCATCTGACCGGGGCTTGATCCCTGGCTACTCGGCAGATATGGTTTGGCCTCTGACCTGGCCCCACAGAGCAATAGATAATTGGCATAAGTGGACCGCCCACCAACATAGGGGCTGGTTAGCTCAGTTGGTAGAGCGCTCGTACGGTAATCGAGAGGTCGCGGGTTCGAGTCCGGCATCAGCCAATTTTTCTTTGCTCGCGAACCGTTTATATAATTATATTACCGTACGAGCGCTCTACCAACTGAGCTAACCAGCCCCTATGTTGGTGGGCGGTCCACTTATGCCAAGTATCTATTGCTCTATGGGGCCAGGTCAGAGGCCAAACCATATCTGCCGAGTAGCCAGGGATCAAGCCCCGGTCAGATGCAAACAACCCGGGTAATATATATATATATATATATATAGTGATCACAGTGTCACAATCCGATTATCTATGTATTGGAAAGACCATTTAAATATGTATGAAATGTAACACCTACCTGTTATACTCGCGATGGATGTTAGCTGACCACTCTGACGATCAAACAGACGATACAATCCCACGGTGCCAGGATGGCCGTCTAAAGCCACGCCTACGAGATTACCACATAACTCAACATCATTGCCTACGGAGTGTAAAGCGGCGTGATATACGATGGTCGGTCGCATAACATCAGAAACATCAGTGACGTGGATAAAATGATCCCCTATATGGAAAAACAAAACATTGATCTATGGAATTGCGCACTCTCTTTAAATTTGTACAATACACAACCAAACTAAGCAGTAGCGTACCTAAAGGCGGATGGTGTGGCGGCCATCCCCACACACATATTGGTAAAATAGTGTCTGTCGGTAAATTTAAAAAAAATGTACTTGTTTGGGCCAATTTGATGGTAAAAAATAGATTTAAATGTTGAATTTCTATATTTCTGGGGTTAAGAAAGTTATAGGCATTCATTTCAGACGTTCGAAAAAAAATCTGTTGAGGATTGGTACCAGTAAATTAAAAACTGAATTTAATAAAATGCTGCCACACTGTTTAATCCTTAGCTTAAACATGACCACATAATTTACTGTATGTAACGGGCTGAGGGCGTGTGGGCAGTCTTACCGATTGGCCAGCGCGTTTGAAATATCGCTTTTATCTACCGTTTTCAACATCCGAATTTCATAATTTAAGTTTGTTTCGTTTAACAAGGATATTATATTTCAAAATTCGTTCGCTCCATACATTCTATTTTGTGGGTCGTCTTAATAGCCAAACGCAGGCGATATATTTTTAACGACTGTAGTGTCAAATGTTTTCTTACTTTTTTTGCTACTCGTCGGCAATATTTCAAATAAACATCTGTTTATGTCCGACCTTGAAGACATATTGCTATCGTCTGCCCCCCCCCCCCCACCGCCCTCTATATAGTATGGTGGACATTTTTTGATGATATTTTCTCCATTTGGTGTGGCGGCCAAGATAGCCTAGATGAATTCATCAACTGCATTAATTCATTCCATTCCACCATCAAGTTCACTGTTAACTACTTTTCTAATAGCGTGAACTTCCTAGATGTCACCATCAACAAATCTCCCCAGGGCATCTCGACTGATGTCTATTGTAAACCCACCGACACTCATCAATACCTACTTTCTGACAGCTGCCACCCGTATAAGACGTATCTGTTCCACTGATAGCTTATACAGCAGACGGTCGTCCAAACTGAGGCAACAACTTGTATCTCGGGGTCACATCAAACGTAGGGTCCAACTAGCAATTAACAGGGCCCCTGTACCCCCCGTAGCACCCTCTTGGCTACCCCAGGTAACAATAAAACCCCTACCAACAGAATTCCCCTGGTCACTACCTATCACCCCAGATTACCTCAAGTATAAACCAAAAATGCATCGTTTTTGGACCAGAAGTATGTGGCTTGCACGCACTGATTTGTGACAGCTACATAAAAGACGCCCTCATTCGTTAACTACATAACGTACGCAGGTGGGGTTTCCGTTATTTCCCGCTCTATATATTCGTTTATGTTGTGTGTTAAATTAGCTGTGATTGGTTAATTAATATTTTCGTCGGACTCAACGAATCTTGTTGTACATCCTTTTTGTTTACCTATTTTAAGAATGGTACAGTCCGTGTACACACTGTATTTACAATTGACCCTCAAGCGCGCGCGCGTGCACACATACCCACACGTTGTGTGTGTGCACACACGTTTTACAGCGCGTTGATTATTTGAGACTTTTTACATGAAACTTTTCCATATCTATCGTAAATGATAACATGACTATTCTACACTCCTCTGGCAGGTTACGCTCAGTCATTCCTGAGCCCCTTCGGTTGCTTTCCGTTTCCAGCGATATATTGGTTGGGGCTAGACTCGATTCCCTAGCACCAACAGTGACATTAACGTTACTGATAAAGAATCACTGCAGGGATGCTCTAACTGTACCCGCCCGAGATGCAAAACCTGTTTGTATCTCAAACCTGCTCAGACGGTGAAAAGCCACAGTACTGGCCTCACCTACACGATCAGAACTAAATCCCAGTGTGACACACCCAATGTTATATATGTAAAAGATGTGGTATACAGTATGTAGGAGAGACAAAGACCAAACTGTGTCTCCGCTTTGCCAACCATGTTTCCTCTGTGAAAACCAAGAAATCCTACCCTGTAGCAATTCACTTTAACAGCCCTAATCATAGCATTAACGATGTTGAACTCATTGTAATTGAAGCCTGAACTAGCGATGACACATATCGCAAACTAATAAGGGAATCACACTGGATACATCAACTCCACACACTTCAACCCAAGTAGGGGGGTATTAACCCAATTTTTTTTTAGATGCCCCCCTCAAAATATGTACCAACCTATAAGAAACAAAGGAAAAATACTCAAAAAATCATTTGAGAGCGTTAACCCCTTGTACATGCCCCCTGAAGATTTGTTTTTGTGAAACGGCATGGCATCCTGACTTCTTGTGCAGATTACCTGTATACCGTTGCTGGGGCACCAGTCTATTTTGTTTAAAACGCAGTGATAGGGAAGCAATGAAGAGATCTAACATCACTTCAACAATTAATTTAAAGTACTTTCTCATAATTACCTGTTGAAATTTTAGCATACTATTCCATGACAACCTTTCAATTGCCTTATGAAACAAAAAATCTGATTAAAAAGTAACATTTATATGAATAAAACACAGTATTCCCGTGGGTTTATATGGATTGCAACTGAAGATTTTATTTCATTATTGTATCAAACTTATTTTATCCTGGAATAATATAAAATTGATATTTGCTTTTAACATTCTTCTAGAAAAGAACTAATTAATAAAATAGTAGTTATTGGCCTCAGTTATGTTTTATGTTTTGAACCTAGCAAGTTCTTTCTCAGAGAACGAACCCGCTCGGTATGCTTTGATCATCTTCAGGGAGAATGCTGGTGCAGGAGGGGCTTAAGTAGCTCAGTGGAGGAGTCCTGATCACTAGATCTTTGGGCTTGTTTGTGCCATTATTGTAGATGTAGCTATTACCTAAAACAAATTTGAAATACATTTATAATTAATTATGTGTGAAATAACAAATGTATTATTACACAATTTATTTATAGAAAGTGAAAGATAATAATATTGTAAAATAAAATTCAAAAATATGCTTAAATATCAGCTGTTGCACAACCACCCTTAAAAACATTCAAATAATAAATCCCATATCCCACTAAGGCACTATTTTATTTTAAGCTAGGTTTCAACTTCAAAGGTTCGGGGAACTTACCAACTTTGTATTCTCTCTCACTTACTATTATATCATCGTGATTGTACAAACTACAGTTCTATGACAGTAACCAGTGGGTTAATATTTCATGTTTAAGACGATAAAAAGTCCCAGGCATGTCAAATACAATGTTCCCAACTCCCATGGAAATTTCTTGCAGTAATACTTGTGGGTGCATGGTGAATAATATTTATTATTACAAATAAACTTACCCAACTAAGGTCACAAATAATAACTTCTGTCACTGCCCAACTACGCCAGCAAACAATCCTTTTAAATGATATGATGTATGTACATTTACTAACCTAAATATATATATATGTCTTAATTGAGTTAAAACCCATCAACCATGTCAACAAACCATGAACAGCTGATTAGTAACCATTCTAGATTATGTGTGGTACATAATCACATACACAGTCTGGTAACCACCATTATGTATGTCTCTACAGTGCATATGGAGTCAGGGAACCTTTACGTTAACTGACAACAGAGGGCGCCCTTCAACCAAAACTTTCAGGGGGCATGTACAGGGGGTTAGAAATATCAAATTTTTATTTTAATGATTTAGTCTTGTTTCTAATAGGCCTGTACATGTTTTGAGGGGGCAGAATATAAAAAAGTAAAAAAAAAGTGAAATAATACCCCCCCCCCCCAACCCAAGGGGCTCAACATCAACATGGGTATCAAAATAACCCAGTTATTTTTACTCATATCATTTCTAGTACTAGATTTCATCCACTGCCTTGATATATGTATTTTCTACCATTTATGTTACTTTATCTTGTATGTCATTTCTTTCCCACCTGTCCTCTATTGCCAATTTTCTATTTTAGGACAACTTTAATCTTGGTAATTACAACCACATGCCAGCGTCTCATTTGTAATGATATTGATGGGTTTGCTTGTGAACGCCCGGACAGAAACCATGACTCGGGGAAAACTTCGGGAGGTGGAGTCTGTATTTATATTAACCAAAAATGGTGCAACAATATTTGTGTCAAGGAACGCCATTGCTCACCTGACATTGAGCTTTTGACGGTTGGCCTGCGGCCATACTATCTTCCCAGAGAATTTCCACAGTTGTTCGTAACCACTGTTTATATCCCACCACGAGCAGATGTTAATAATGCAGCTTCTGTAATCGCAGGAATTGTTCAAAGTCTGGAAAGGCAATCCCCAGATGCAGTTAAATTAATCATGGGTGACTTTAATAGCTGTAGTCTTGATGCAGTGTTGCCCCATTATTACCAGTACGTGAACATTCCAACGAGAGGACAACATACACTTGATAAATGTTATGGTAATATCCCTCATGCTTATCAGGCTTTTGGAAAGGCACCGCTTGGAATGTCGGATCATGACATTATTCACCTGCTTCCGAAATATAAACAGAAACTCAAGCAATCCAAACCTATCACCAAGACTGTTAGGAAATGGAACAACGCTTCAGTTGAAGCTCTGCAAAACTGTTTTGAAACCACAGACTGGGATGTTCTCATGGATCCTGATTCCATTGATAAATCCACTGAGGTCATCACCGACTACATAAACTTTTGTGAATATCTTATTATACCTGAGACTCAAATTAAAATGTTTCAGAATAACAAACCATGGTTAAATAAGGAGCCGAGGTGTTTAGTCAGACAAAAACAGACAGTTCACAAAAATGGAAATCTTGAGGAAAAACGCAAACTACAGAAAGAAATAAAAACTCTTATTCGTTGCTGCAAGAAGCAGTATGGACAGAAAATTGAGGAAAAATTTAAGAGCAACAATCCTAAAGCTGCGTGGATTGCCTTGAAGGACATCACAGGATACAATCGGCGAAACAAATTGATTTTGAATCGGCTGGTCCTGATGGGATTTCGGGAAGGCTCCTGAAATCTTGTTGTAAAGAGCTTGCAGGGGTGTTCCGACACCTGTTCCAGTGGTCATTGAACAGTCACACTGTACCAAGTTTATGGAAATCATCTATCATCGTCCGTGTTCCTAAGAAAACCAACCTGGCAGTTCTCAACGACTACAGACCAGTAGCATTAACGGCCATAGTGATGAAGTGTTTCGAAACAATTGTTAGAGACATTCTGACTGCAGAAACACTCAATTTCGCAGATCCTTTTCAGTTTGCATACAGAGCAAAACGTGGGGTAGTGGATGCCATGATCACTTGTTTGCATAATATTTATGATCATCTTGATAAACCAGGAAATTATGTTCGTACCTTATTTTTAGATTTTTCATCTGCTTTTAACACTATTAAACCGTATGCTCTCCTCAGCAAAGTGCAGAACATTAACCCTTATCTTGCACTCTGGATTAATGATTTTCTATTGCAAAGATCACAAAGGGTTAGGTCTGATAATGTAATGTCAGATGTTGTCCATATCAGCACAGGAGTACCTCAAGGCTGTGTTTTGTCACCTTTATTGTTTTCTTTGTACACTAGTGATTTTTGTCCTGAAAGCAGAGTATGTGTTATGACAAAATATGGTGATGACACCGCCTTATCTGGACTGATTACTAATAATTCTGAGGTGGAGTATAGGTGTGAAATTGATAAATTTGTGGAGTGGTGCAATATAAATCATCTGATTTTAAACGTACAGAAAACCAAAGAAATGATTTTTGATTTCCGGAAAATTAAAAATATGAAGGAACCAGTTGAAATTGATAACACCGATGTTGAGGTTGTTCAAGAGTTTAAATACTTGGGAACAGTTGTGGATGATAAATTAAATTGGAATGCTAATACAACTAGGATCCAGAAAAAAGCCAATCAACGGCTTTACTTTTTAAGGAAACTGAAATCTTTTAATGTGGATTGTCAGATTTTAAATCTGTTTTATCAGAGCACCATCCAGTCGACTGTGATTTTTTGTTGTATATCTTGGTTCAACTCACTTACATTGTGCAGTCGTAAAAAACTCCAACGCATTGATAAGCAAGCTATGAAGATAATTGGCGCTGATGTCGAGAATATTCAGCAAATTGCAGAGAATCACCTTATCACCAAATTTAATGGCATTCTTTCCGATACAACCCATCCTCTTAATCCCTTCATTATTTGCAATCGATTTGGCAGAGTACGTCAACTTAGTCTGAAAACCAACAGGTTTAAATGTTCATTTTTACCATGGGCCATTCAGATTTTTAACTCAACCTTCACCAGATAGTTTTATCCCTTTCCCTTGCTGTGTTTTAACCCAACCTTCCCCCTCCCCATATCCTATCCTGCCTTACCCGTTTCCTTTTCCCTCTTTTCCTTCCCTAGTCACCCCATTGCCCTGAATCCCTATTGCTTCCTTAGTTTTCTGATTGTTTTGTAAGTAAATAATTTGTTTTTTCATTTTGATCTTTTTAAATGTATTGTATTTTTAAATCAGTGTACACTGGGAAATCAATTTTCATGTGATTTTTTGCATGACAATAAATAAAATCTTGAATCTTGAATCTTGAATCTTGTAAGGTGTTGACCCCCGTTGTTGTCATATCCCTTTGTGTGACCTTCTATTCTAATCGTAGCTTCACCACAAGCCACTGCATCTCCCTTACAGCCCGTCCTATTACGTGGCTCCCTAATAATTGTTGTTGTTGGCGATAACTTCGATAACGAAGATGCTATTGAAGGTCGGGTCAGTTCTGTCCGCTTCGTGTGCAAGCACGCTGCTGGCTGATACGACCGATCTATGGAATTCCATTACTGCCATTTAAACGGCGCATGTATGGCGTGAATGGTTTGGTCCCTAGCCGTTTGCGCCGTCAACGGCGCATAGTCGCGTCGTGCCGTCGCATTGTCGCGTCGTGCCGTCGCATAGTCGCGTCGTGCCGTCGCATTGTCGCGTCGTGCCGTCGCATTGTCGCGTCGTGCCGTCGCGTCGTGCCGTCGCATAGTTTTGTACTGCTTGTATAGGGCCGTCGCATTGTCGCGTCGTGCTGTCGCATTGTCGCGTCGTGCCGTCGCATTGTCGCCCCGTACCACCAGTTTGACTGAATTATCCAGTGCTTGCCAATAGGTGGCGCTGTCTTGACTTCACAGGTACTCTCACCTTTTTCCCCGCGACGACGAATAAGTCTCAAAGACAAAGTAAAAGATGGATGTTATTTTACGCCAGTTGGGTCTGGAACAGCTGATACAGGAGTTTGAAGAGAACGGGGTATGTTACTATGTACTTGTTACGTGTTTATTTAAAGGAAATCGGTCAAAAAATCGGTAAAATGTTGTTAAGGCTTAACCTAGGCCTTTCCTAGACGTATGAATGTTGACCGTTAGCCACTAAGGGTAATTCCCACTAAGACAGTCGTTTTCCCGGTTCCGTATTTTTTCCGGTTCTGGATAGCTGCAAATTAAAAAATCTATTTAACATGTTAATCCATGTCGCTTCAGAAAACAATTGATAGTTTACTGAGTTTGCTTCCAAACGGCTAGTAAGAGTTTAAAATTGGGGAAGAGTGCAGTGGCGATCGTATACTGCACTCTTTCCTAAAATTGTTACACATCCTAACAGTCACAGAGACCAGACAGTCTGACAGTATTAATTTTGACCGAAACAGTCATTGTTCGTGGACTATTGCAATTTAAAGCAAACTAAGAGCTATCCAGAACCGGGAAAACGATTGCACAGTGGTTTAAGACCGAGACATTTCGTCAAAAATGTTTTTAATTTCTATCCTTGGGAGAGAAGTTTTCAATAAACCTTTTCGACATTCTCAATGTTTTGCAGTGGCGTATAGCTGTATAGGGTTTCAGCTGGGCCCTGGGAGGTGTTTTGTTTGGGACAATTTGATGGCACTGAAGAGGTCTTTCCGCAGTGAAAATGAATTCTCAGTTGGGGATACTAAAAGCCGTATTCTGTATGAGGAGTACGGGGTGCGACTCCACAGACAACCCCGGCCGCTAGTTTTTCGCCAGTGCATGTTGCAGGAGTAGGTGATCGGAGAGTGTGGGTGTAGATGGGCCCAATGGGGGTAGGCTGAGGGTAGGATGGGGATGGGCACGGCGTTTGGCGTCCACTGTGCCATATGACATGCACAGTTTATCCGGCTTAGAAATGCAGCACGCTTTAAAGTTGCTTAAAATGTCGCGTGGCCTGTTTGAGCCAGAATATTTATTTTGAATTGAATTGAATTTATTTCATTCATCTTGTGGCCAAAAAGCCAAATTGCAAGAATGTTACAATAATTATCATTAAAACCTATATATATTATTTAAAAACAATAAAATTTCACATTTACAAAAACATTTGTAAAAATGTTACAATAATTATCATTAAAACCTACATATATTATTTAAAAACAATAAAATTGCACATTTACAAAAGCATTTGTAGAATTTAAATCAGGGAGGAAAAATTGACAGAAACTCTGAAAATTACTATACAGAAAGCAATAAAAGAAAGTACCAAATATTTAAGTCTGTTATCACTTTTTGACTGATAACGGATTTACTAGCCTGTTTTAAAATGTAATCATAAAGAGCCGAGTGATATCCTCGCGTTAACTCGAGGTTCGTGGGTCTCCAGAGCTTATGAATGGAAGAAGGTAGATCCATGAATAATCAATAATGCCAGAGGTCAAACTTTGGGCTGGGAGTGCTCATTAAAAATGGCTGCTGCGGCACAATTTTATTTTATTTATTTATTTGGACTTACACTTTTACAACAGTGGCACTCGGCCAAAAGGCGGTGCGTCCGACACACATACACATAAATAATACAAAACACATTTAAAAGCAAATTAACAAGATACAAAAATGTGTGATGATACACTCTCAGCTTTGACGTCGTAGGTATTGTCCAGAACAAGGGATGCACGCGCGACACCAAATCTGAGGGTGTACCATCAATCATATAGCTATCAATGACCATTGGAACCCAAGTTGATTTAAAATGAGTTCTAGAAAATATAGTAAAAATATAAAACATATACAAACATAATTACAGCAACGAAGTATGCAAGAAGAGATTATTTACATTGTAGTCCGAATAATATCGGATCTCAATTTCCACGCACGCTTAACATATGATTTACAGAAAGTATCAAATAATGAATAAATTATTTCGGCATTTTCTATATTACAGAATATACTTGAGGTGCTCCCAAGTGTGAGATGATATTTAACATCTAAGCTGCCGGATATAAAAAGCTCCCATATATCATAATATTCATTTGACATAAGATAGTTTTCTAACTTTGTATATTCTTCGGATCTAATATTATTAAGAGCATGACATGTAAACAAGAAGTGTCTAACATCTTCAATACCTGAGTTACATAGGTTGCATGTACCGTCATTATCTGCCGTCCAATTTCTAATTCTGCGATTGAGTGGAAGAGTGTTGGAGCGGAGTTTAAATTTGAGACTGACGCCATGGAAGTCAGTTTTATCCAAAAGATAACTTTCTAAACATGGGTGATCTTTGATGGTTACATAATCAGTTAGTGAAGATTTGGAGCAAGCTTCTTCCAACCAATCATTATCTGAAATATCCATAAGTACGCGCTTAATCGATTTAGCCAAGTGCGGATCGAAAAGGGGCTCCCCAGTTTTCGCACAGTCAAAAATTGTATTCAAGTTGCAGCTGGTAAGGATATTTTGAGCGCTATTTAAAAATTTGAAGCGCAACTGATTAAATTCGCAGCCAAGGCTAAGCATAGTAAGTAAGAGGAGCTTGGGCCAGCGATGCATTTCCATATTAATAACTCTAGAGAGGTATTTCGCCCTCGCGATATTATGAAATGTGGAAAGAGGCGACCAGCCGAGATCGCCGTAGAGTGCAACACGCGGCGTATTGCGTGGAGCCTTCAGAATATGTCGCGCCATTTGCGATTGCAAGTTTTCAATTCTGTCAAGATCTGACTGGCTACAGGACCATACAGCACATGCATAATTGATCGACGGTAGCGCAATCGTCCTCCATAGTATATCCCCATAATAAACGCGATTATAGTCGTCAAAGTTGGCGATAATAGACTTTATGTAAGCAATCAGTACGTCTACTCCCTTTTTTAACAACTTCATCAATATGTGCATGATCCGATAGATTGCGAGTTATATTAACACCCAAGTACTTATAAGAATCGACTTCCGAAATCAATCTATCACCAAGTTTCCATAATTTTTCTTTGTTAACCCTTTGACCTGTAATTAAGACATTGGACTTATCGTCATTAAAACTCAGTCTCCACTCATTTGCAAAATCGGCAGCTAGGTTTAACATACTGTTAAGTTCATTCTCGTCATTAGCCAGTAAGACAACATCGTCTGCCCAAAAGAGGCTTCCCACACAAACATCGTGAATTCTTACCCCTAAATCATGGGCCTTGAGTAATTTAGTGAATTCGTTGATAAAAATAGAAAATAAAACCGGAGACAGGACACAGCCCTGTTTTACCCTTCAGTCACTTCGAAAAATTCCGTATTAATATTCCCAAATTTAACCCTGAGCCTGGACATTATCGTAGAGTGCATCGATTAATCTCAAAATTCTACCCTTAACCCTGTATTCCACGCTGCCATAAGAAGACCATCTCTCCAAACTGTGTCAAAAGCTTTTCGGAAATCCAGGAAGGCCATAAAGTTTTTTCCTCTGCAAGACGACACGCGGCTATGCTTTTAAGGGTAAAAATGATCGTCACATCGATAAGACGAACGGAACCCTCCTGAACTTCCGAAGAGCATTTGTACTTTCAAGGAAATCGGAGATATTCATTGCAATAATTCTGTTAAATATTTTTGCAACACATGAGGTCAGGAAATCCCCTGTAGTTGTTCAAATCCTTACGGTCACCTTTCTTAAATATGGGTACAATGACACCGCGATTCCATTCCTCGGGGATCTTTTCAAACAAAATAAACTTTCTAAACATATCCAAAAGCGACCGATTTAAACACGCACCCCCGTTTTTTAAGAGCTCGTTCGTAATGCCATCAATACCTGGAGATTTGTTGTTTTTGGCTACCTTCAAGGCTTTGATTAGAATATCCATGTTAATATCAACGTCATAAATACAATTACTATTATCCCTACCCTCATTAGCACTGTCTGTCTTACCTCTGAGATTGTTAACAAAACTCTTAGCTCTACAACTCCGAGTGCGCTCATTATCATCATTTAGATTTAAATGCATTTTACCCAGAGTACGCCAGTATTGAAGAACCGTCTGGTTCATTTTTGCCTTATCAGAAATGATTTCGTTAGAGTTAGGAGTTTTTATGCAATTAATACTGGGGTTATCGCGATTATTACTGCTTCCCTTCAAAACTTTCCAAAAATCCCTACACGATGGTCCACCCTTATTAGCGATATTAATGGATCTATTAACCCGCATCTCAGTGATTTTATTCCTAATTAGTTGTTTTACACGAGTACGCTTTTCCTGATAATCTTGCCAAAGTAAATCTCCTAAGTCTTTGTCAGATCTGTCACCCCGCGCCCATTGTCTGTGCAATCTAGCTGCACTTCTACGACCCTTGATACCCTCATCAATACTATCATCAAACCATGAATTGCACTTAACCCTCGACTCTTTTACCCCTAATCCTACAGTCGCTGCCGCCAGGATGTGGTTTTTCCAAGAGTCCCACAGAGTATCAGGATCGTCAAAAGAATCAATATCCCAATTGTCGAGATTAATCCGCAAACGATCACAATAAAATGTGAAATCTTGGTCTTCCTTAACATCCCAATAAATCCTTTTGACAACATTGTCATTTTGTTTGGCAGGGAAATTATTTTCCAAGTGCATTGTTAGAGACAAAACATTGTGATCACTCCCTAAGCCGTATTTACGGTCTTCATCAACAATCAATTCATGAACACAATTAACAAGGTTATTAGAACATTGAAAATGGGTTTCAATGGGCGACGGGCGGGCACAATGGCCAGGGAGGATAGGTTTTAATTCCATTGTTAAGAGATTATGGGATTATAGGACATCCAAGTGTTGGTAAGAAATTACATACATGTAGTTGATGTACTTACAGCTATAAAGAAGTGGCAAGAAATGGTCAATCCCTGCAAGTTTTTTTTTTTCAAAGTTAAATATAACTGCCTAAATCAAGTAATTATTACTTTTCTTTTTGATTAGGTTTGGCTTTTCAGAATGAAATGAAAGGACAACCATATTTTACCGTGAAAACGATATGAAAGGTCATTTTGCCGTGAAAATTTTTGCTAAGGGCAAATTCACGGTATTTACACGCTCCAGAAATGACAAACTTTATCCACGGCAATAACACTGCGATTTCACTGCAAAAAATAATGTCTAAACTCCTATTGTTATTCATAACGATAAACCATTCTTCCAATGACAAAAGGGTGATAACGAGTGTCTATGGTGTGTTGACATAACGGAAACACTTGCAAATGTTTACGTTTAATCTCGTTACCGACTGACACTCGAAATAATTTGACCGGCATAAATGCACGATCATACCTCTCTGGTCATACAAGGAACAGCGCCATAGCTATCTCAATGTAGAAAAAGCGTTAAGGCCGGTTCATTGAAAGCGAACGCGAAATGTCATGTTTTTGAATTCGCTTCGTATTCGGCCTTGAATGGTGGAATAAGTTTGACTGCAGGCTGAATGTGATAATGAAATTCTATTTACCTCATATTTCATATTTCGTATTTCGTATTTCTAAATGGCGATGCCAACAATGTACCCAGATACATTTTAGAAATAATAAATCAAACGTTATATTCAGGACAGCGTTTCTTCTAGGATTTGAAAACTGCCCGTCCAAACTTATGTTGGATTCGAAAACTGCCCGTCCAAAACAAGCGCGAAGCTATTAATGGCGTGGGCCCCGATTTTGTTTGTATTTTAAATGCTCTCTGTTGCAATCTGAGGCTTCAAAAATTTTCCTTATTGGGGATTCTGAGTCTATGCACATAGATATTTTCAGAAAGGAAGAATAGATCCTGCCTGCCTTTTGTTGATGTTTCCGTCCGTCCGTCCGGCACATGCGCGGTGGACATACAGCACTGTCATTTGATATAACTCAACCTCGTCCCCATGAGAAAATCGGTGCCCCTCGTTCCTTATACAGGTTGTTGGAATGAGCCGGGGCCAACAATGTGCTGCAAGATCTTAACCATCGGGAACGTAGTTCCATAGCGGGCTGGCCGGCTAACGTTACACAAATCACATCAGTATGTAGTCGGCAACCAGACATCGTTTTTCACATTTAATTTCCCGCTTACTTTGGGGGATTACACGCGTCCTCAGTGTCAGTGGGTACCGGTATACCGGACATTGTAGCCCTCCGTGAACAAGCGCCCACGCGTGGAACACCTGCTCCCATTTTAAAAGAAACTTTGACGCTCTAACGAAATAATGTGTGAGAATTTAAAACAAATTATAGCGCGGCAGTAGCACTATCGATATGCGTGCTAGCATAGGCACAGGCAGCCTTCGTCGTATGTTAGGAACAGCGTGGCGTGGGCATAGGCTCGTCTAGCTAGCGACCACCGTTCACATTATCGAACAATGGGTTGAAGGCCAGATCAAACACCGACATGGGAATTGGTCACTGTAGTTCTGTTACATTGTGTAAATACAAAAATGTAATGTAAACTGAAACGTCTTTATTTCAGTTTAACTAATGATAAAATACTTTTAATCAATATTTAATTTAAGTCAAAATGTACATTAGTTCTTAATATAATGCGCATCAAACTCGGTTAACTTCAACACAGTAGAAATTAAATATTTCAGTTTTAACTCTAATTATGGCTGTGGGGCCGGGGAGCGCCAGGTAAAACACGGCTGTGGACATGGGCACAACTCCACTGTTCAGCCAAGCGTATAGACTGAACAATAAGCGGGCAAGCTAAACCGGGCGTACCCTATTCATTGCCCATGAAGTACCCAAACAGCGTAATTGAAAGACCTGTGTTCAGAAATCCCATGAAAAGGCTGTATTCAGAATGCTCTCGAAAGCCCATTATCTCGAAAGCCTATTATATAACACTCCCATTCAAGAACAATATGATTAGGTAAAACTTTGCATGGTGAGGATGATAAGTAAGACTAATTGCGGTTCACCAAACTATCAGATATCTTGAAGATTTCTATTCAAGGCGCATTCTCAGCAAATGCAGCTGGAAAATCAATTATTTCACCAGCCGTGGCTATAGCCGTCAACTGTCAACTTAGTTTACTAAAACAAGACAGAAATATTTCAAGGAATATCATTAATATTATTAATTAAATTTAGATTTTGTTTGGATTACTTTTAAATGTATTTGCCGAAGATAAAGCTTTTTATTCTGCAAATTGAACATATTTCTTGCTAAAATCTAAAATCCACAATGCGGGTAACATAGCTTAGCATAACTTTTTGTTTTAGAATAATGGTCACTTGAAAAGAGTTTCTTTTTGTGGTATGTTTAGTAATGTTTAGTAATGCATGTTTATTGTTCATTAGAGAAACAAAATTACAGGCGTGCAGGAAACTGAAAACGTCCTGTTTACTAAACCTAGCCTGGCCAATTGAATTCCAAAATAGCAGCTCATACACCGATTGCATGCATAGACCAGATGACAAACTTGATGGCCAGGGCTAAATAGACATATGTACTGATGACATCATGGTTTGTTTATCACATTGTTTGTTTATTACAGTGCTGTAACTGAGTACTGCATTTCCGACAGATGTGCGGAGACACAATAGTTTCCCATTCTTCTGCAACGAGGAAACCATGACGTCATCAGTACAGGGCTCTATTTCAAGGTGATGCTTTCCACAGACTTCTGTGCTTATGGCACCCTGTAAAGTGCGTACATTTATTTGCCACAGAAGGATGTAAGCACAGAATTCCACGTTAAGTGGTGCCATGACATTTGGCCCGGTTCCACTTTGCAGGCAATCATGGATTGAGTCTGAGCACCAGGGGCGGATCCAGAGTGCGGGGAGGGGGGGCAACCTCCTCTGGATCCACACCTGAGCACATCCTTTGGATTTTCTTTCTCAGGAAAAACTGGTGTTAGGTTTTGAGATGTAAATGTAAAAGCTGTTAACTGCTATTGAAAACTCATTGTTGTGGGCAATTTGTTCCATTTATTAAATTCTTGATGTTCAAGATCTGCCTACCTAAACCTCAGTTGTTCTGAAATCATTTTGTACAATGTAAGTGTCATCATTCCTTGTGCTAAAATTAATATGCTACAGTTAGTACCTTCAGTTTATAACCATAACTTTAGATTTCTTTACCCTGTACAGGAAGATATCCGTGCTTTGAAGTTTATGATGTTCCCCATATCACCACAGAATTGAAAGATAATGGAACTCAAGTTTTCATGTCCATAACATGGACATGCAGTTCTGGTAGACTTTAACATTACGTTCGTTGAATTTTACACATCTTTTTATGGAAAACATTAAAAATACGGAATTTTTGGAAAAGTCTTCATTTTTTGTAAATTTTATCCGTAAATTTTGGGATTTCTTTTTTACGGACAACATTTTTTGCCGTATTTGTACGGAATTAATTTTGTGTGAATCCCGTTAAAATACAATTCAATCTGTAAATATATGGATTTTATTTTTACGGACAAAATTGTTTGCCGTATTTGTACGGAATCAATTTTGTGTTAATCCCGTTAAAATACAATTTAATCCGTAAATATACGGATTTTATTTTTACGGACAAAATTTTTTGCCGTATTTGTACGGAATTAATTTTGTGTTATTCCCGTTAAAAGATACAGTTTTACTCCGTAATTTTAACATAATTCCGTTAAAAAAGAATCCGTAAAATTTACGGAACATTAAAAAAGTTCCGGTAATTTTGCTGCCGGAACTTTTTCCGTAAAATAACGGATTTTTTTTTTAGTGTATAGTGGCAGCGGAAAGGCGGAGAGGACTATACTGTGGGAGACGGCAGGCTGGCGCGTTCGATGTTGGGTACGAGTTGACTCGTCCCCCGGACTAGGTCATAAGGAAAAATAAACAAAATCAACGTTTTTTTTCCTGAAATAAGAATTAATTAATAAAATCTCAGTCATGATAGGACACCATATGTCTGAATTAATTCCTTAAAAGAAAAATCTAAAAATGTTGAAAGAAAAGAAATACTGATGAAAATAATTATTTTAAAAACTTCAAGATCCTACATTACACATAAAAAATAAATACAAAACTGATATTTTTTCTCAGCAATGAGAAATCATGAATTTTCTTTAAAATATCAGTAGAAATGTTGAAGGACCTATTTCTAAATAATATCACGCTGTGGTAGAGTTAAAACTACTCAATAGGTTGATGACTTTTGGCAAGCAAAATCTTATTCTGAAGCTGCATATATAATCATCTATTTCGGGGCCGGCAATACCCTACCAACTTAAATGTGTGGTTCATTATTGGATCATGGATATGTTTACTTAATGTTCTGAATGTGCTTTAGCTGTGACGACATTTATCATTAATGACTGCTCTCATTTTAGTGAACGATGTTTTGTCAAAAACTTGACCGGGGAATTCGAGTTCAACTTGATCCAGCAATGACATGACTAATCGTCGGTCGAGCCTGTCCTCATTGTGCGTTCCGTTCTTGGTGAGGACAGTGGTTCCGGCGGATCCACATATCCAGAACTGAAAGAGGGGCGGATATTGTAAAAATTCATGTATACGTTTTCTCAAATTGAATATCTGAGAATACGCTCAACAAGAGGGGTGGGGCTGTCCTCCAACACTGCTCGATAATTGATTGTCTTTTTATAGAATAGTGCTAAAAATATCTGTTCATAGAACCCACTTGAGGATTAATCAAATATTTATTTATTTATTTATTTATTTATTTATTTATTTTTTACTTTTTAACCCTCCTATTTCTGGTACCTTTTTTCATACAAGTTGATCCAACATTTGAAACCATTCGCTTTTGTGGTTTTGAATGGTGAAATAACTGTGTACAGTATTGATTCCTCAATAGGTTTTGAATGGTAGGTCAGCTAATACAAAACCTTGTTTGGATCTTTCCAAATGGTAGTACAGCTAATACAAAACCTTGTTTGGATACTTCTAAGTGGTGAATCAATGGACCCTCTATGCTGGTGACTTGAGTGAATGGTTTTGAATGACAGGTCTGCTATACCCTAAAGACCCCAGTGCCATTTTTAAGTGGTAGATCAATTACTTGTACACTGGCCACCATGTGTTAAAACTCCATAGGGTGCTGAGATGGTGGATAGTCCACTTTATCTACATATAAATGCAGGTTTTGTTTTTCCAAGACTGTGTGAGGGTAAAAACCAAAGATAAGGCTAGACTATACTAAAAACAAAAGTGTACAAAATAAAATGGATAGCATCTTTTGATCTGAGCATGTTCCATTTTTGGAGGGGCTGAAATTTCTATGTTATTGTATGTTTATAAAGACTCAATATTTTACTAACCAGTATCCAGTGCATTTGAATGATAACCCACTGTGTAGTACATTCACCATTTGAAACCATTCGGCTATGTGAAACACACCAAGGTGTAATGTATCCACCATTCAAAACCATTTGAAACCATTCGGCAATGGAAACACACCAATGTGTAGTGTATCCACCATTCAAAACAATTTGAATGGATTTGAATGGTAGTAAAGCTTGCTATACCAACACTGTTCAAATGGTATCACCATGTGTGTACAAAACCAATGGGCATTTTGGTAAGTGGAAATTTTGAATGATTTAAAATGGTCAATCACTAGGACGGTTAATTTATGTTTAAGGCGTTTTAATTCACCAGATCAATGGAGGGTTCTGATGATATTTCTTTATTTATTATACCCCATGAAAATCTGTGACTGGAATAAAGGGAAGGTACAACCGAATCATTATGAGAAATGATGTTGCCTGAAGTGTTATCATCTTATCTTGGTTTTGTTGGATTTACAACAAGTTGCTCGCTGGTAACATTTTATAAAACATAAAAACATAAAAAGCATGCAACAGTTGGTTGTCGTATTCTCAAGAACTTGAGCAACAGTGTAATAATCCAAACGTATGACCCACATAACGTCCATACTAAAGGCATTTCACCCGGCTATATTAATGATCATTCCTGGGGTCACCGTTCTTTCTCCAATGCTGCTCCTGAACTTTGGAACAGTCTTCCTTTTTAACTTGGCCAACAACAATCCCTGTCATCATTCAAATCATCCCTCAAAACACATCTTTTCTGTCATCATTTCTCTGTTTAATTTATATTGTTCTTATGCCCATGTGTGTCATGCTTGGTGGATAGCAGCGCTTTACTAAGTTTTCATTAGGCCTATTATTTGTTAGTTTTAATATATTTCTTGAAAACTAGAGTTGAAACGAAGGTACTTTACCAAATACCAAAATTGTACATTCCCTTTAACATACAAACTAATTCCAAAAATTCTGCCTTACACCACTGATTACAAAAATATCAATACATACTGCATGCTAAAAGATTAAATTTTACACAAAAACAACAACAACAAATTAAAAATTAGACACATCAAAAATATCAAACACCAAATCTTCCAAACAAAAATAATTACTAAAACCATTATTATTATGATTACACAGGCACAGCTTCAACCCCGGAGATTATTCAAGCACTACGGTACAAAACTGGGTTTTAGCCTATTTTGTTTAAAATCTAGGGAGGCTGAACCTCTTCTTATCACGTTATTTGTATAGAAGTTGACGGTTAAAATAAATGATTCAGTTTGTGATAAACATCGTAAACAAGAAAATAAATATTCACACAAAGGCATTCTAACGTCGGTCTGAGAGAGTAACGTAATGGTCTGTTATTCCAGTGCATGTGTGAATGATTAGCCCAGAAGAATAATCCCTAATGATGTATCGCCCATGTTTTTCGCTATTTTATCGGTAATTTCCCAAAATGTTTGTTTTCATTGGAACATTGACTTTTTTACTTGAGGTGAGGAAAACAAATGCTTTAAAAATTCACATTCTCAAAATATTCGATAAAAGCATGGTATAATATGATGGGTTTCATTATTTATTTATTTCCTTTATTTACCCAGGGTGAGCCAGATCAGTAAAAACTGGTTTCCATTTGGGCCCTGCGTGTAAAAATATATTAAAATGTATATAGAATAAAGTGTATATAGAATATAATGTATACAAAGTATCATTTTTTAAATAAATTAAATTATAACTTCATGTAGGCATTTATTTACTGTTAAAACAAAAACTTTCGACAATTGTTTTGAGAAATATGTAGTTTTAAAGCATTTGGTTTCCCCTCCTCAAGTAAAAAAAAAAGCAATAAAATATCAATGAAAACAAACATTTCCTAAAATTGCCTGTAAACTAACAAATCACGGGCGATACGTCTCAAATTGTTTAGCGGAACCTTACACTACAGGGAAGTGCACTTGACTGGTTTTTACATTAATATGTCATGTACTTTTAGTCATCTCTCATCACGGTGTCTGAACCACATGAGTAGGTTGAAGGGGATCATCTGGGCCCCAGCCTAGAGGAAGGAAGAGGCGCCCACCTTGACCCCCTAACCGCAACGGGTCTGCACACTGTTTTAGTAATTCGGTAAAAGGTCATAACTTTGGAGCTATATGCACTGAGGGACAAAATAACCAATGAATCAGTTATCACATCACAAATCGCACCTAAAATTAAACTCACAATAACACATTTGTTGGTTTTTGTTTTGGAAAACGAAAACTACAAGGGCTAATGGGGGCCTACATGTTGGAAGCTGGTGAGAAGTGGGGGCGGATTCATTCTCTCAAAGGGGCCAATCAGTTTTTGGGGCCGGGGCCGACTTTATATTTTGACTGATATTACACTAAATGTAACTATTTTAGCACCTCATACAGAGAGATTTCTGTAGAAGTTTGATACCACCGTCAAATTTTAATACCACTTAACTCGTAATTGTGTATTTAAATTGGTATTGTTCGAATAACCTCTTCGAGGCATCTTCAAAGTTCGAATAACCCGGATACTAAGGATTATAAGGTAATTTAAAAAAAAAATTAAATAATTTTTTTTGGGCCAAATTGAAAAAATGGAACTATAATGTTGGTATAAAAGCTGATGATTCTGGTATCAATCTTCACCAGAATTTTTTTGTCTGAGGTAGTGTTACTTTTAAACACAATTTCCAGTTCGAATTTGTAGATTCCACGTTTAAATGAATACAGTTTAAATGAATACAGTTTAAATGAATACAGTTAATCTGAATGGTTTTTCACTATTTTCTAGTTAACAACAGAACGGAAGCTGAAAATTTCACAGTTTTTTAATATATAATTTTATCTTGATTTCAAATAAAGTAAAAGCATATTATAGGCCTAATCGTAAAAGCGATTTTGTCAACATTAAGAATTAAATATACATTAAATATATAGGGCCCTATTTATATTTTGATGCTCATAATTATAAGGGTTAAGAAAATTATCAACTTTCCAAGAGACCCTTCGGCAACATAAATTAGTATCACATCAAAAATTAGTTATTTAAAAGTTCAAATAACATTCGGGTCACAGTTAATTTCCAATAATACAATCATACACTGCTGTATCACACTATTCAATGCACCGCTGGTATTATTTTTTTTCCGCACCTTTTCTGACAATCAAATCGCGAGGTGCCGATATTATCCACGACCTTCGAAAGAGACAAATCACTCACCGACTGTGTAGACTATGGCATTGGCGGGGTCGTAGACGCTCTGCTCCGAAGAACCTGCTTCGAGTGCAAACAGGCCGTCCCCGCTAGATGTGTACCCATAAGGCATGTACACGGACGACAGTTCACGCAAGGCTATTTTAGCCTCAGCAAAAACCAGCAAAGAGACAAGTATAGTTATTAATTTGGTAGAACACATTCTGACTCGGACGCAGTTTTTTCAGCAGGTGCACGTCTGTCGAACGGAACAATTCAAATGAGAAGATATGAACATGTGAACATCTCGGAGCGTAAACATTTCAATAATCCGATTGTACTAGGTACTCGACTTTCTGCTGCCGAAGATAACAAGAGGGAAGGCACGACTGGTAAAGACTGACCAATATTGGTCGCAAGAGGGCGATTTTGTTTCTTGCGGACAGCTCTTGTTTCTTGACATTAGATTTGACTATAATATAGTCAAATCTAATGTTATATTTTATAAAACAGTTTCTTCTTTGGCAGAAACATAGGGCCATCGCAATGGCTCAACCAGGATTTCTCACAGGATGTACACCACTCAAATTTTGTTAATCCACCACACACAAGCATATAATCCCCCGATCCCAAATCGAGGACCTCCTATTGTTCCCCTTTTTTGTTCCCTTTGTTGTTGGACCTCTTTGTTAAATTTTTTGACCTCTTTGTTAATTTGTACACGTTTTTCAACCAGAGTCCGATTCAAGTCACATTTTTGGTGATCGGACTGGGACTCCAGTCATGATCATAGTAACAATGACGTGGAATTGGACTCGACTATTTTGACTCGGACTTGGGACTAAACTCGATGTTTGTGACTCTGACTCGACGGCAAAATGCCCAATATTCACATTGTTTTCAAACATGCAAAAAATACTTTTTCTTTGGTAAAATAGTGTTTTAATTTTAAACAATGCGAACAATTTTATAAAATTGATACTGTGCATCCAGATTCCTTGTAGTAATGCGATTGGCCGCATGAAAACAATGTGCGTCTTCCAGAAATTGATCATACAAATCAATACAAAACTTTAGCGTATATAACATCGTAGGAATAAAACGTGTATTTTGATAACATAATGCATCATGGAGAAAGATGGGTGGACTACATTTGAATGCTATGCATTATTCTCTATAGAGACGGCGCTTGTATGTATACATACACACCAACTGCTGCGTTGCCGGTAATGGTGATACGTTTACAACCCCGCAATGTGCCCCTGTGATATTTTGTATAATATCTGAAAAACACTTTGTCCGCGATCATGCTGAAATTAGCTGACTTTTCCTAGTATTCTTTGGAATCACCTCATGTCAATGACAATGGGTTTTCATGGTTGCCATGGCAACTGTTTGTTTTGAACAGGTCCGATTGAATTCCCACTTTTTTGTCAAAAATACTAGATTCTTGATACTGTAATACATTTAATATGTGTTTTGGGGTTTGTTATCAACTTTAAAACTCTGAACTGGACAACATTTTAGTCATGTAACCACTTCCAATGCATGCTGGGAATTCAATAAAGCCGCCATTAACTTTAAATGCAATAATCTTAAAATTAAAAAAACAATTCTCAAAAACATATTTTTTCCAAAGACAACCTGAAAATTATATACTTTTGTCTTACTAAGGTGCTATCGATTTAGACAAATATTCCCCAGTCTGAAAAAATTCCACGTTAGATTAAAATACGAATTTCGTGTTTGCCGAACGAATACATTTTCACTATTTAAAAAACTTAAACTTCCACATGGTTGTTTAATTAATGCATAGTATCTTGACTTAGAGAGTGTGAAATGACTGATAGTATAACTTACCTTCTCCATTGCATGTACATATATACTAAACACAAACAAGCATCCAACCCACGTTTTTACTTGAACCATCAATACAAAAATCTCTTCAATTTCGCTGTAGCTTCTCTCATCGATAAACTTCATGAGTCGATCTCCTGTTAAACACTTATACAGTAGGCCTATGTGTTGTCAAATACAGCTTGAATTCTACCCACAATTTACCGCCTGATCATCCTTATAAAGGCACATTTGTTGATTCTGGTATATCCACTATATACTTGCCAGCTTTCCAGTGCGCGCTCACCAAGACTTCATTGACCAATCATAGCATTACAGCCAATAATAATAATAATAATCTGAACATTTATATAGCGCTCTTTACACAGGTGTAAATGAAATGCACAAGGCATCCACAGGGTCCCACAGCGCCTAGAAAGAAAAGGAGGATTATTGGAAAAGGTGGGTTTTGAGGGCCGACTTGAATTGTTTCAAAGTAGGGGCCTGCCGAAGTTCCCGAGGAAGTCCGTTCCAGAGAAAAGGTGCAGCAACAAAACCTTTGCAGCCAAAAGAATTTGCAAGGTTGGTTCTGGGCACGGTGAGTGTAGACTTATTAGATGATGATCGTAGGCAACGGCTGGGATGATAAATGGAAATGAGGTCCTGGAGGTATGACGGAGCGGTGTTTTGGAGGCATTTGTAAGTCATTACTAAAACTTTGAACTTTATACGTTGAGGTATACGTAACCAGTGGAGTCTAAGATAGAAGGGGTAACATGATCAAATTTACGTGCTCGGAATATAACCCTAGCAGCCCTATTCTGGAGAAGTTGCAGGCGCTGTAGATCCTTATCTGAAAAGAACTGAACAGAAGCGAGGTTGCGTAGTCAAGACGGGATGTAACAAGAGCTCTGACCACGTGATGACACGTAGATTGATCAATATACTTCCGGATGTGTGATATATTTCTAATGTGTGAATTTACGGACCTACAAATGGCAGAGACATGAGCTGACATAGTCATTGCACTATCAAAAATAACACCGAGGTTCCTAACAGTTTGAGATGGACTAATTGAGAGATGACCAATTTCAAGCTTTAAATGCGACAGTTTACTTAATTGAGCACGACTTGCCGCAATAAAAAACTCAGTCTTGTTGTCATTTAAGCACAACATATTTGAGAACATCAATCTCGGACATCCGTAATACAGTTTGACATGAGTGAAAGTGATCTACTGACTTCACTTGGGTTCTTAGCATCAAAACTAGTGTATAACTGCAAATCGTCAGCGTACATGTGAAATTTAACATCATCGTGACGACTGATAACATTAGATATAGGGCGGACATAAAATGAAAATAATTGAGGAGGCCAACACATGAGCCTTGAGGCAGACCATAGCTCAGTGTCTTGACATCTGAGACTTCATTGTAACTTTAACCACACATGTTCGACCATATAAAGTGAATTTGAACCAGCCAATACACTACCTTGTAACTTAAAAATACCGTTAAATAGAGAGATTAACACATCGCGATCAACAGTGTCAAATGCAGCCGACATGTCAAGCAACACCAAGAAGACGGCCTCCGACTATCAAGAGCATAAATGATGTCGTTTTTAACCCGTAGGAGGGCCGTCTCCGTGCTGTGGCCGGACCTGTAGGCTGACTGAAATTTACAATTCAAATTTAAGGAATCATTATGAGCAGAAACACACTTCAATACAGCTTTCTCAATGACTTTAGAGACAAAGGCCAAATTTGAAACTGGCCGATAGTTCTTGAGATTGTCTTTATCGAGAGATGCTTTCTTTATAATTGGTGACACAATGGCAACACTTTGAGTGCTGTAGGAAGGTCCCTGATGAGAGTGATTCATTGACAATGGATGTAATAACAGGTAAAATAATATCAATGTTTTGTTTGAAGCCATGTCGGTACTGGATCCAATGAGCAAGATTTGTTTGTTAATTGTGAGATAATCTTGCGCATCTCCTCTTGATCAAAAGTATTAAAGGAAGATAATGGTATGCAATTCTGGTCACACTGGTCACTTGTTGCTGGAGGTAGGGTGGTGCTGGAACGTTTGTGCTTTTATGAGTGATCGTTTTCCTGATTTGAGCAATCTTCTCAATGGAAAGTCACTGAATTGACCACAAGAACCTTATGAGAGTCAGTGACAGGAAGCAAAGGTGTTTTCCTGTTAAGCAAGGTGTTCACAGTCTTAAAACAGCTTTCAGGTTAGCATTTTCAGCTCGTTTATGATTGATTTTGATTTTCACTTTCGGCAACTTTGGAGAACTCATGAATTTCATTCAGATAACGAAGTTTGTCTTGTGGTTTCTGTGACTTCCGCCACTTACGTTCAAATTTTCGCCTCCGACGTTTTGCAAAGGTGGACTGATTCTAGTGTACCATACTGGTTGTGACTGGAATTTGTGTATACGTGTGTATAGGACAATGCTTGTCAGTATGGACTGTAAAGCCTTATTATAACTTTCAACTTGGGTGTCGATGCTGGCATTATGAGGAAATGATTCGAAAACAATCTTGAGATCATTTGAGAAGGCATTCTTATCCAAACTGCGGAAATTTCTAGAGGATGATGTTATCCTGGCGTAAATCGGTTTTGAGAGATTAACAGTGGCGGTACCGACTGAGTGGTCTGAGTTAAGGACATCAGCCACCTCACAGTCCAAAATAAGGTTGTCTTCAGAATGCGTGATCAGGAGATCAAGTGTATGTCCCTTTTCATGGGTTGGAACAGTTATGTGCTGTATCAGTCCACAATCGTGAAGTGATGAAAGAAATGTAGCTGCATCGCATTGACTTGGGACGTCTACATGTACATTAAAGTCTCCTATAAGAATTATCTTAAAGGGGAGGAGTGTAACCTCTTCTGCAAACTTCTTAAATTCGTCTATGAAACGGATGTCCTAAAAGCCGTTTTTTTCTTGGATGGCAGTGGACGATAAATGGTATAAAATCGTGCCTGCCTAGCAGAGTCAGCAAGACATAGTAATTCAAAAGTAGTGGTTGGAACCCCGATATCAACGACGGTGAGGTTGACAGATGTTCTAAAAATAACTGCAATTCCTCCGTAGCATTCATCATGACCACGTGGTACATTGAAGGCACTATATCCAGGTGGTGTACACTCAGAGATCACAGCAGTGTCGTCCTCACGCAGCCACGTTTCAATAATAAACATGATGTCAATATTCTCTTACATTATGTAATCACACACTACCAGCCCTTTATGTCTGACGGAATGTGCGTTCCAAGATGCTATTTTCAGATTATCGCCGATTGCGCTATGGTTTGTAGAACAAGTCGACGTGCTTGATAACGCTTGTCGGTTTATTGGGACAGGGCTTAAACAGAGGGATACACATCAATACACAGCATCAATTATTGAAATGACAATGTTACAACAATAATTCGAATTTACATCAACTTCACATCAAGTGAATATAAGACTGAAGTTCAGTAATTTTATATTGGATTTAATGAGTGATTAAATGCCTCTTATGACACCACCACGGGCCAATAGAGCTTCTAAGCAAAAAACAAATTGGTTACCAGAAAGATTTACGTAACAGATATTGTTGGTTACCAGCTAAACTTTCATATAGAACGTGTGTATTTTGGCTGGTAGTCTGTTTTAAAATGTTTTAAAATATTTGCTTAGCAATTTGCAATTCTCTACTTAACAGCTCTATGAAATTAGCTCCTGGATATAGAGGCAACCTGCTCACTGTGACCAGCCTTTGTATGGTCCCAACACAAACTGAAAATGTTACGCGTGTAAGCGCTTAGTATCCTACCAGACGTGTACGCTCTTATGTTATCAAATACCCGGTACATGGTTAAAACAGTTTCGAAAGGTGACTTTCTGTTATAGTAGATGCAAAACGTGGAGGTCCCGTGACAAGTATGCGGGGACCAAGGTTTGAAGGTGGTTTCTATATAATTGAAGGGTGCTGAATAAAATGAGCGGGAGTAACCCTCGCGAAAATGTCAACATTTTGCGCAAACGGCCAAAATCTGCATCAGAATAACATACATGTACAACAGCTGGTAATCTCGTAGATTTTAATTGTATTTTAGGTCACGTTATTGCTCCAATTATGGCGAAATTGTAAATTCACATTGACTTAAAAAACAAGATAGCTGCTACAAAATTCAAAATGGCTGCCTGTGTAATTCTTTAAAGCACTTGTAAATATCAAAAGAACTTCTAAAATAGTTATTTATTATTTCATAGCCCTAGGAAGAATTGGTTGGTAACATTTTTTCATTCAGCAGCATGGCAGCGATCTTGGATTTCAAAATGGCTGGCATTTGAAACCAAATATTATTTATAACTTAGGATGTGAATGTGGCATATGTAATGCCAAAGAATTCTAAAAACCTGAAATTGTTCAGTTAGCAGCAATGGTTGAAGGCCATCTTGGATTTCAAAATGACTGCCACTTGAAAGCAAACTTTTATGAGTCCATTTTGGTGGCAATACTTGTACTGCCAAAGAGTTAAACAAAGATTCAAAAAGTGAGAATCTGCAGCTTATAGCCCAATGGCGGCAATATAGTGGCAAATCAGCACCATTGTGCCATTCTCGTGCCTATAGCCTAAGTACCTGTATCAGCTACCAAAGAGTGGCTTCTAAACATGCCGTTGGGCCCATATCAGAAACCAAACAATGGCCAACCAGAACCGGCACAACATTTTGTGCCATTTAAATTCCAGTCAAAGGTCAAATATCAGCAACCATAAAGTGGCAAATCAACACCACCGTGCTGTTCCAATGCTGTTAATGACCCCATTACAGCAATCAAAGTGGCAAATGTCCCATATTCACAACCAAAGAGTCAACGGCGGTAGAATGATTTTGAAAGTGGGGAGGGGGGGGCGCAAATCCAAAATTAGCGAGCGGATCGAGCCAGCGAGCAAAGCGAGCTCACAGCGTAATTTAGGAGGCTCTGTGTGAGCATCTGTGAGCTATTTTATTGAATCTATTTTGGAAAATGAGTTCTCAATCTTACCCAGTGGGCAAAGCGAGCTCACAGCGTGGGGTCAAGGGCCTGCTTAAGGGTCCGGGAAAAGTGTGCATTCAGGAGGCTTTGTCTGAGCATTTGTGAGCTATTTCAGTTTATAAAATGTGATTTTATTAAGTCCATTTTGTAGATGTGATAGTAATTTCTTTCCCATATGTTCCTGTAGACGAAGCCAAATCAATATTTAGGTTAGACTGCAGTTTCAACAACAAAACCTAATAGGCCCTACACTATGACGACTTTATGTGGGAGTGAGTGAGTGAATTTTGTATTTTCGGTAATATATCGCCGTAGCTGCAGAATAAACACATGTCGTAAATGTTTAACATTGATTTTTAAGGGTTTTAAACATCTGTGTTTAGTGCATTTACTATGGTGAATTGGTTTGTGGATATTAGAGAGCGACACATTATTGTTTTATTATTTAAATGTTATTCTAGCATTATTATATTGGCTGCAGGCCGAATTGTGAGAAGAACATTTTGTTAAATCTATCGTGATTATTGGGAAATGGAATCAGGTGAGAGCAAAGTACGAATCCACAACCACGTGGTGTCATGAGAATTATTTGAATGGTGAATTTATTTATTAGAAATTAGCGTAATTTGGAAATGTACAATAACAGTCGATGACAGTTTGATGAAGTTTTTTCAATAAATTGTTAAATAAACCTTAGCTCAGTACAACCTCCTGATCAAAATGTTGCTGAATGGTTCACCTTCAGGGAAATATGAGAATTTAGGCGGGAATTGGCGGGAATATCTGGTTCCACCATAGCTGAACAAAAAAGCTATATTTTATACTTTTTAACCAAATTCCACAGTTTTTGCTGATGAAATCAAAAAGTTAATTTACAATCGATTTAATTTTTAAATAATATAGATCATGCATTGGGTTTACTTCAATTTACATGACGTAGCTTCTCTCAAAAGCCCACAATGATAATTTTAAATTTATTATCAGCAACCGGCTTTTATCAAAAATAAATCCAGTTTTTTGAGATTGTAAGGCAGTTCTACAGTCATGAAATATTAATTTGACTTTATATTGTTTATAAAATAGTCGTATGGGGTCTTAGCAACCTAAAGAATGTAAAAGAAATAAAATCTGGAACATAGGCAAATGACCCCTTTTGGCCCACTGTGCGTCGTATAGACTACATGGTCTACATGTAAAAAGACGAGCAAAACTTTACATGACTCAATCAATAAAATAGGCAAAAACTAAATATTATTCGATGTAATCCATCAATTAAACTTAAATAATTAACAGAAAACATCTGGATAATTAATATACTAAAATACAGTGGAATCATGAATTATAAAACAATAAAAGGAAATACACTCACTGGCCATAAGTATTGCAACATCCCCAAAGTTCAGTTTGGAGAACTGTGTTACAATAATTTATTTTATTTTATTTACACTACTTAAGACTTCTTGAAAGTGCCTGTGTTTTGAAGTCAATGTTCTTTTTTACTGTTCTTGCTCGGAAATTATGTAATACACGATTGATGAAATCGGATTAAATGATCATCTCACCTGTTACTTGTAAAGTGCTATTTTCAGCATGTTGCAATACTTTTGGCCAGTGAGTGTAACTAAATTGACCTCGCATAAGTGACACGCTCCGGTCGCCGGTTATTATTTTACATTCATAATTCCATTATATTTTAGTGTATTGGTTCTCCAGATATTTTTTGTTGGTTAATTAAGTTAAATTAATGGATTGCACTAAACAACATTTTGTTTATTAAGTCATGTAAAAAAAAAAGTAATCACCGCGTATTAATTTTGTAGAGAGCACTTTGCCGGTGCTACATGACGAGATCTGACTCTTTCTTGCTGGCACGGTTCGTCATCAGTTGTTGTCACAATTTGCTGCGTTTCTTCCGCTGTTTTTGTAGCTTGATTTATATCTACGTTTGTCAGAGGTTTGGATCTTTTTAACTGTGGTTCATCTGCCGCTCACTGGTGAGTTTGATATACAGCCAATATTGTCGAAATGATTATTGTTCCGGTTTTATTGATTGAGTCATATAATACGACGGCTGTTCGTTATTATTTTTGACATACATGGCCTGTAATCTGATTTATTGAACATACTGTACTGAAGGAGAGAGAGAATTATATTACCTAACTAGGAAATAAATTATCTAGAATGACATAGAATGAAATGAAATAATTATATAAGTCATAGTCATTGCTAAGAATTATAAGGATTTATTTAAGAATTTATTCAGAGTTAAGAGTGGGATATAATATTAATAAGAATTCGGTTTCATATTTTGTCATACACATTTAAAGTCAGCAATTCCGTATACATTTCTAAATTATGGTATTCTTCCTATAATAAATCATTTCTATGAAACTAAAGAACTAAATGTTTATTTTATAATCTTATTGTGTCTATTTGTTGTGAGCATCTTTTAATAGTTAATAAGTGGGCAAACTAAGACATAAGGGCAACACTGCCAAAGGGTGGGCAGGGGGAGGCCGCCCCACCCCACCCCACTTCACAATCCTGTTGGTATTAAGGGCCCAAAGGTTCTGTTTCTGTGATGCAATCTGGGACATATTTTTTAAATATAAAATCTGGATATAATATAAAATCATGACAAATTAAAAGTGTACTAAAGTGTACAGACAATTAACATAGCGAAAACATAGCATAATTTATTAGCGAGTGAGGAAATATTAGGGGAATGTGATGATTATATTGGTTATGTCCCTCTAAAATGTTATATTTGACTGGATTAGTAATAAAGGACATTATCATTTGTCCTTGAATAATACACTTTGTATCCCTATGCCCTCGGAGACACCGATTAAACAAATGTACACGGATGCACGAAGGGGCGCACGCGGAAGGCGTTTTATGTTGGGGGGTAAATGACTGTGTTTGGGGGCACAAATCTTTTTCTAATGGTCTGAACAGATGAATAGAAGTTCCCTGGACACACACACCAAAGATTTGAACATTCTGGCAATTTACACCCACTAGATTTGCCAAAAATAGTACATGTCGAAATCCGCGCCCCCAACCCTATGCGAACTGCCATCCCCAAACCACTCAGCAGGTGTCTATTTACTGTTTGATTAGGCCACTACAACACTACAAGAGTAAACCACAACTATTATACCCCCCACCCCCCCTACCACCCCAAGCCAACACTCCCACATCCACTACAATCCATACACCAAACAGCCATAGACAGACAGGTTTTCTTTTGAAGTACAGCCATTGCAACCATGTAAACGTTGAAATCAGTATTGCGCTGCAATACAAGCACTGACACATAACAGCCACAGGGTGAAAAAAACACACAAACTAGGCCACCTAGTCATTACCCTGGGGGTATTTCTGGGTCAGGTATGCCTACAAACAGATGTTGTTTGCATTTAGTCCCAGGGCCATTGATATAGATATAGCAAGTGGCTATACCCAATGGTATCATGTTTTTGTACACAAGTCTATGGCTGTTGGCAGAGACCATTATTTGTAAGGGTTGCCCTACCCCGGGGATGAACTCTAGGGTAGGAACTGTTTAGCCACTCTTTTTAGGAAGGGTCAGTGATAGTTCATAAAAAAAATCAGCTCAATTGACTAAAAAAAAATTGTTGTAATTAAAAAAAATAGTAATTAGTGCCTCACGCGTACTCCCCTTGGCTTCACCAAGGGTTTTAAGGGTGTGTTTGTCTCACGTAGGGTCGCGGATTAGGATTGTGTGATATTACGCAGTGCGAAAACAACCAGAAACTTTGGGATCCAAACCCATGTTGTAACTCAGCTGGTAGATAATGCCTGCGTCAAACGTTCGTTGTTTTCTACGCAGTCCAGTGCTTTGACCAATCTGTGCACTCTAATTGACGAAACTCGAGCGTACCGCGTATTTTAGAAAATTACGCGCGCGTGCAGTGTGATACCACTGCAGTTATCGCCAGATTAGAGTGTATCAATGATTGACATTACTATTGGCATACCACCACACACATTAATTATGTCTCTTGATGGTATTGTATAGTCTGAGGAGCTGTAATTTTGTTGCTTTAATGATTGAGTAAAGTCAGTTTATATACAAACAGTACTGTTTCCTGTTAAGCCCGTTCATATTTGACGCGAAAGCAAATGCGAAGCGAATTTTACGTCATCAAATTCGCGGCGAATGATTCGCGAATTTGATGACGTAAAATTGATGACGTAAAACTTTTGCGAACCTCGCCGCAAATTTTTGCCGTCAACCATTGTCGACGTCACGAATTTCGCTTCGCATTCACTTTCGCATGAAGTATAAACCAGCCTTTACATCCCAATAATTTTGAATAAATATAAGCAGCTAAATACTGGTCGTGCATAGGTACTTTCTGTAAAATGTGAGGAAATGTATACGTATTCTTCTGTTGCTCTAATGATTGAATAAAGTCAGTTTATATACAAACCAAAAATGCTTCCCTATTGCATCCATAACAACCTTTCATTCCATATCGATCATTATTTTCCTATACCTTTTTTCTACCTGAAAAGGAGATTTCCATCGGCAATTTTGTAAGATTTCAAATAGATGAAAACTCTTCACTAGAATGGAAATAGAGAAAATATGCTTGGCTGATGACAACCGTTGCTTTGTGTAAACGGTGCCCTCTTTAGGTGCTTCCGTGGCCATTTTGTTACTAAGGGAATAACAGTTTGTCATGTGGTCTTTACCGCAGGTTAACAACCGGTTTTGCGTGGTGACGGGCGAAATTGACAAGAACTGAGCCGAAGAAGAGGTTGAAACTGTTCACTCATAAATGCCCGTATCGATTTCGTTTTCAAAATGAAAAAAAAGTAATTTTTGTTGAATAAAGCCAAATAAAAATAGGCAAATTCACGATTTGGGGACACACGGAACACTTCCAAAGTATGGGTCTGTTTGTTTCGCACGTATCCGGATCTCGATCACCAGACAGTCCCGGGGCGTACGGTTCAGACAGTTTACTGATCCGGATCCTGTATTTGCTGATCCTGCTCGCGCAGTGGATACGTGCCAGATCCAAGATGGTGCAAACGAAAATAAAACGAAAATCATTACAGAATTCATTAAATCATCATAAATAATCTTAAAACTTGTTGAAATAAATTCTCTGACTGCACAGCCAAAATAAATTATCATTGCTATCAAATGATATCTAAAGCAGTTTGTCAAACCTTAGCGGATTAATTCTGTCACGGCCACGGTTTAGCCGTGCGGCATTATCTAGCGGCTGAGTTACGACATGGATTTGGATCCCAAAGTTTCCGTTTGTTTCCGCACTGTACAATATCACACGATCCTGATTCGCGATCAGGAGTGAAACAAACACACCCTATACCATCCGTTAATAATACGTATACATCTCCACATGATTACGTTTTGGCCAATCAGATTGTCTAAACTGTCTTGGGCATTTATGAATGTTCACTAAATCTAATTTCAACCCCTTTTTGTGCAAAATTCCAAAATGGTTAATAAAACCGTGCAAATTTTCGTGCTTAAATAATTGCAAAATAGACTACAATTTGTAAGCAACTAACATAGATTCGATGTCTGACAAGTAGAACACCTAATAATTCTTGTTTACTTAATCCGTGTGCTGTTAAAGGTGTTCTTTTAACTTTGAATAAATATAAACAGCGAAATTTTGGTCGTGCATACAAGGTTTTTCCTTTAGAATGTGTGGAAATGTAAACGAATTCTTCTGTAGAATCTTTAAGATTTTGAACAGATGAAAACTCTTTACTTCAATGCATGGAAATGGAGCAATTAGAATTGGCCGGTGACAATCGCTGTTTTGCGTAAACGGCGCCCTCTGTAGGCCTCACACAGAGCCTCCACGACCATTTTGTAAAAGCTTTTAACTATAATAATACGTTACTGTTCAGTGTTCAATAAATCTAATTTCAGCCTTTTTTGTACAGCACTCCAAAATGGTTAATAAAACACATGAAAATTTTCCTACTCAAATAATTACAAAATATACTAGAATAGATTTGGTGTCTGAAAAGGTAAAACCTAATATTTCTTGTTTACTTTATCCGTGTGCTGTTAAAGATGCTCTTTAAATGTACTTTAAATTACGTAAATTTACAATAACTTGAATAATTGAATAAATAAAACAACGAAATTTTCGTCGTGCATACAATTTATTTCTGCAGAATGTGGAAATGTAAACTTATTCTTCTGTACCTGCTATTAATTGATTCTCATTTAATCAGTTCAATGCAATACATTTTTCACTACAGTTATATTGTATTTTCATCACTGTTTTGGCCTCCCCTCATTTCCTTATTTTGTGGATGTCTGTTTTCTGAAACACTCATGCTCAGTGTGTCTAATGATTTCTTATTAGTATTTGTTGGAACTGATTTGGATTTTGTGCTCTTTGATCGCTGTTCTGATATAGACGTAAACAGTGTGTATAGATAGGGGTTCAGGGAGGAGTTTATGGGTAGGATGAAGACAACAATCCAGGCATACATGTCTGGACCGATTACTACCACCCCAGTCTGAGAAAGAATCCCCATGATAATGACAGGCATCCAGCATGCAAAGTCAGTGCCGACTATGAACGCCATTTTGACCGCCATTCTGATTTCCCGATCACGGTGAGCGGCCACACGGACCTTATTCGATGTGCGCTTGACTTTGATGAAAATTCCCACGTAGCAGACGAACACCACCAGGAAGCAGAAGAGGTTGACGCCAAGAAAGAGGATAATTGAAAAAATCCAGGCTGGCTTCTGACCTGTACCTACTGGGATTGACACTGTATGGCTCCCGAGTGGATTATCAATAGCGCCCTCTTTGACCTCGAAAGCCGTTGGTTTGGTAATGAGTGGTAGTACAGTCCAATGCACACATCGGATAATCCGTAGATATCAGAATCTGACCCACTACCAAAGACCGTTGGTCCAATACTCAAACCAAGTGATATTGACCAAATAACGAGGAGAACTAAAATGGTGGATTTCCTGCGTATTTGCCATGGGTTGAAGGGGTACACGATACTCCAGAAACAATCTACACTTATAAGCGTTACAATAAACACAGACGCCTCGCTCGACATAACCGACAACACGCCACCTATTTTGCATATCACACTTGACCGCCATTGCTTGGCCTCCCTTGAGTACTTCTCACCAAAATGGAGATCTGCTACCGCGATAATGAGCATATAAACTCCCATCATGAAGTCAGACACGGCTAGATTTAGAACCATAATTGAGTGACTTATTTTCTTGTTTTGATTTCTATTTCGGGTCCCATCGCCCTCTCTTGCTCTTTGAACGATGACCACTGTATTGCCGATGAGGGCGCTTAGTCCAAGAACCCACATGGATACACGGAGGAGTGTGTTCTGCATAAGACTGCCACAGAGGTTTAGCGGGGGCTGTAACTCAGTAGTCTCACATTGTGATATCATGAAATTAGGTAAAGAAACAAACTCGCAGCATAGTCTGTAGTCGTCCACGTACCTGAAAATTCAATAGAACACAAACTCATTATAATTGATAATTGATTTCGTTTTTTGACATACACCTCATCTTCATCGTCATCATCATCTTCTTAAATCATCATCATCATCATCTTAATCACAATTACCATCATCATCATCTTAATCACAATTACCATCATCATCATCTTGATCATCATTTTCAACTTCATTATCATCCCCATCTTAAATCATCACCATCATCATTATCATCACCATCTTTATTATCGTTTTTGACATACACCTCATCTTCATCATCATTATCATCATCTTCTTAATCATCATCGTCATCACTATCAACATTATCTTGATCATCAACATCATCTTGATCATCATGTTCAACTTCATCATTATCTTAATCAGCACAATCATCATTGTCATTATCATCTTCATCATCGTCATCACCATCATCTTTGTTTTTGTCAACATTAAGACATCGATCATCACAAAATGCTTTCTTTGTATAATAATCAATAATTCTTCGAGTTTCTCTAAATACTCTTTTGATACTTACAATTTCTGCAATCTCACTAAGTCAGTCACCGCACCACTCTCCACATGGACAGGGTCATCACTTGGTTCACCTCTGATCAGAACTCTGGAGTAAGATCATGATCAAATGTAGGCATTCAAATAAAACACACACAAAAATAATTCCTTGAAAATAAACTACAAAAGACCTGTCACAGAATACACCAAATATTTGTTTTCATTTATATTTTTTATTTGATGCAACAAGTCCAAAAGCAGACATTTTATCATGTTCAGAAAAATCTTAAAATCCATTGCAAGCAGTAATCACGATTTACATGAACAACCCGAGTTAATTGATTACGATTGATGAAATTGTTTCTTGCAGGGTTTTCAGATTATGGAGTCCATTAAACGCCCTCAATTTTAGACTGTGCAGAGGAATGTCTGTTGCAATTCTTAAACAGGAAATGAAAAGAAAAAAATAGTTAATTAACTGTCTATAAAGAAATTAACAATAGGCTGCAATGAATATGTATGTTTATTAACCTTCTCATGATTGTTAATCACATGTTACCTTCTCATTTATATTTTTATAGTATACGCATAAACCGTGGAGTTCGTATTTTAACAGTAATTACAATCATCAACAAGGCAACCTCTTTCAAAAAAGTAAATCCATAAAAAGAGGTTCACTCACATGGATTCCAAATTATTGAGTTCGGAGAAAGAGTTCGTCTCAAGATCCCTTATTTGGTTCCTCGAGATGTCCCTTCAATTCAAAAATTAAAGTATATAAAGATAAGTAGAATTTGAAGCTTTGTATATGGTGCAAGATTACTAAGAGGAAGGTTTTTAGTAGCATCATGTAATATCTCTAAGGAGTTCTAATAGTGTGTGTTGGTTTTGAAAAGAACCGGTAGTTTGAAAATTCAACATTACGATCAGTATAGAACTTTATCACGGCACAGCTATCTTGTTTGTCTTTGGAGTTGGCTTTATAATCTTACTTGCGTATACAGGGAACCTGACAAAGATGGCCGAGGCATGTTAAAGGTCTTTACTCTTATCATCTTAAGGATGACGTATGTCCTTTCAATACAAAAATCAAATTATATAAATATAGTGTTAACTTATGACAGAGTTTCTAAATACAATAAATAATATTTATTGTAATCCCGATCATAACGTTAAAGTGACCTCATAGTGGTAAACTGGGCCCTTTTTAATAACTCATTATTTAATATTTTTTAAACTTACAAAAACTTAAGGTTGCTAAGATCGACGAATGTCCCAGGAAGTAGTCGGTGGATTTCATTACCAGACAACGACCTAAGTTTAAAAAGCGGGAAAGGTATAGGTATATAAATGCGTAGATAGTAACAAACAAAACAAAAGCATAGATATTACAAAATGTAGCCTCATAATGTAATCCGCGCCCTTTTTAATAACTAATAATTTACAATTTTTGTTTTAAACTTACAAAAATGTTAGGTTGCTAAGGTCAACGAAGGTCCCAGGAAGAAGTCGGTGGATTGCATTACCAGACAACGACCTAAGTTCAAAAACCAGAAAAGGTTAGTAAGCATAGATGCGTAGGTACCGGTATTTAAAACTCGGTGTATTGTTATCAAATTAAATATACACAGCACCAGGGATGATGCCAGTGTTTATGACACTTTGTTGCGCTTGGCAAATGCTGTCAGTTATATTTAAGATTGTTGTAAAGTGAAAAACAATGGCAGATCCAGTGGTCAATGGAGGTCAGTGCTTCAGTATTATATTTGATATCATCACCAAATGGTTTCAATCTATTTTTGTTATTATTGTTGTTGAATTGATTTTTGCCCTTACATCGGCGTATGTAGGAAGCACTGTATGCTCAGTACTTTCAGAGTGTTTGTGAAAAATGCTTTTCTCGTTAAGCAATGATCATTTATTATGTTCGAATTTTAGGGGGGTTTAATTCAATAATTATCGTAAGAAGCGGTATAAAAAAACTTACAGTGCATTAAGGAACATGAATCCTTTGAATAGACCTGCATTGAGGACACTGATGTTTGCTCCTGAAAGTGTACTATTAAAGAACAAAACGAAGATAAGTAAGACTAATTGCGGTGACACCATGTGGAATCTCAATTGAGTAGTAATTAGTTCTGAAAAGAACTGGGGGTACAACTCGACGTTTCGATCAGTATGCTCTGATCGTCCTCAGGTGTCACCGCAATTAGTCTTACTTATCATCCTCACCATGCAAAGCTACAAGTTTTACCTAAAACGAAGATAATTGTGAGGCAAATTCAAACGCTTAAAATTTAACAGATAATAATTGAATATTTATTTGAATTTAGTATTTATATGTGACATATGGAAAATATTGCCTAAGAATAAGTTTTTGGGGGTTTTCAAGACGAGTTTAAAAACTGAAAATTAAATTGGCCAAAAAAGGTCAAATTATAAAGTGAAATATAAAGTCATATCTTACAGTTCCTTCGCGATCTTCGCGATGTTTGAAACAGTTTCTTCGTCCCAACCGTTCTTACAAATCACCTTAAAATTGTTGTTAGTGTCGTAGTGGCAACTACATCCATTAGGGCACCGGCGATCTATATTTAGGTAGTGAGAAAACATGATCTTACTATCCTGTTCGTAAGTCGATATGTAATACGCGTGGGCATTGGTAGTACGCGCATTCTTTTAGCTATTCCGGTTCCAAAGCTGGTATACCGTTGTGTATAATGTAACCTAATTTCCTTGATTTTAACTTTCAAAAGCAATTCTTGGGGCAAACATTTAGTTTGTTAATAAGATTTTGAGTATTTACAACACATACGTTAAATTCAAGTCCCAAGCATTCTAATTCCTTGTGTAAATCCTTAAAGAAAAAGGTGGTCAATGCATTTCCAATGGGCTTCATTGGAGCCAGCACGTGCGATGTGGGCGTGGTTTATGTTGGAATTACGTCACACTTACGAAAAGGATACTGCTACCATCTTTGTCAGATTCCCTGACTCAAAGCATTTATCATTCCTGGCCCGTTTATGGGGCCAGCCTATAATAGGCCATCCTCAGTTTCTTTTCATGCATTTGTATTAAATTTATTTAAAAAAACAGAACGCTACCTGTATAGCGATGAACGTGTTAAAACATGGGCATTATATACTATGAATAAACAAATTGTTTAGAGTTGATTTCCTTTAAATAATATTCGAACTGGTTTTTTTTTAATTTGTTTGTGTAAGTAGTAACCGATTAGCATTGCAAAAATCTTCCCCGGGTTCTAATAGTGAGAACAAGGTCTACTTTGTGGATGCGGTTGAGGTTATGGCACGAGTAAGTGAATTAGCGCCCGGCCCTCAAGAGGTGAAACACGGACTTACCGCATTCATTCTCGTCGTCTCCTTGAGGGCAATCTACGTGTCCATCGCAAACCTCAGATAGATACTTACATTCGCTGGAGTTCTGACAGTGATAAAACTCAGGACAAGTGATATTTTCTATGTAAATAAGGAGGTAAGAAATCAAGTTTGAAAAAATGATACACCGGCAGAGAGCGCTACAAGCACATAATCTGTCATTGTCACCATAAGATTGCCCGATCGAAATTCTTTGGTATCCTCATTTAAAGAAAAGGGTTCAAACCGAGATACAAACATCCTAAAAATCCCAAACATTGATAGATTTAGTATTGACGAAGTAATATGATTACTTACTGTAGCCCACGTATCCGCAGTGGCCATGCATCGACCATTCACAAAATGAGAAGGCCAAAAACCTATTATTTTTGCATTTCTGCTATACGACAGGTTATTTCGGTTTGGAAGCAGCGTGCAAATCATTTAATAAAGTTCGGAATATTTTTAAATTTTCTTTACTTAAATATTTTCTTTGTAGGCCCTATGTAAAAATACGGAGCCCCTAAGGGGACAGGTAAAAAAAAATCGGGAAGGTGAAAAAAAAAATCGGGGAAATGTATTTCGTTCCCTCGAAATAACATTTCGTCCCCTCGAATTCATTTCGTTCCCTCGAAATATTATTTCGTTCACTCGAAATATTATTTCGTTCCCTCGAAATAATTTATTTCATTCCCATGTTACTTCGAGGGAACGAAATGTTATTTCGAGGGAACGAAATGTTATTTCGAGGGAATGAAATGTTATTTCGAGGGAACGAAAGGTTATTTCGAGGGAACGAAATGTTATTTCAAGGGAACGAAATGATTTCGAGGGAACGAAATAATATTTCGAGTGAACGAAATAATATTTCGAAGGAACGAAATGAATTCGAGGGAACGAAATGTTATTTCGATGGAACGAAATATTAATTCGAGGGAACGAAATACATTTCCCCCTTTTTTTTACCTTCCCGATTTTTTTTTACCTGTCACCTTAGGGGCTCCGTATAAAAACAATTTTAAAAAATAGTGTAAAAATATTAAAAAGTAAAAAAAAATGTACACCCACACACATCAAAGTTCCCCAAACCCAAAGTTATTAGCGCCGATTGACTGTACGCATCACAGATTCTAACCAACCGCGGGGGACTGACGTAGCGTGGTCTGTTTTTGCTACTATGCAACACGTTCCAGACTTAATTCCACCTTACCACCGTGACGTCACTCCAGAGACCACGTGAGATAGCGCTCACCAGCCAGCATATTTGATTATTTGAATTTGGCGGGAAAAAGTCACCAAAGTTCATTGTTTACATTGTCATTTCCGTCGTTGTCAAGGTACCTTGACTGGTATCGCGGAGGTCGCGCTGTAACCGTGACTAAACTCACATTATGAAACAAATTTGATCTGGAAATTTAAATTAAAATCCCCAAATATGGCATCTTACCACAGAACTGTTCGTCTGTTCCGTTTCCTTGACAATCTTTAAAACCATCACATCTGGCGCTGTCTTGCAAGCATAATCCATCACCGCAGTCCAGACCGCCGAGACAATGATTTTCATCTGTATACAAAATGGAGGTTGACTAAAAAATTACCTTTAGTGTAGGACTATACAGAGTCCACATTGTTACCTTAACAGGCCAGGCGAGCTCTTATGCCCCTCCTTTTTTAAATCGAGCGTTCACTTATAATGTTTGACTTTCCCTAACTATTATTTAAGACTTTAAGACCCCTCATTAGGCCAAATCTCAAAATTTGTGAATTTCCGCTGATTGGTGCATATTATAAAACATATAATTAGTATTTATGTTGTGGTTTTACAGTCACTGTTTAACAAGTTAAATCCAAAACGCAATATTAGTAATCTTATCCACTGGCAATCCATTTTGTCCCAGTACAAGATTTTATTATCGCTTTCTTATTTTTACGGTACCAGTATTTGTTGGTAAATTCAATAAAATAAAATATAACTTACCGTCGTCGATAAATCTCAATCTCAGATGAAAACCACTATACTCCACAGTCGAATCACCAGTAAATGACAAATCAACCTGGTTTGTCTTCAATAATATTGAACGCACTTTTGTCGCTCCGTGCAACACAAACGACTTCTGGCCGTTTGGTTCGATAAGTACCAAATCGCGGGATGTCTCCGTTAGGAAAGAAACTACTTCGATGGTATTAAAGGGCCTGTCAAGGTAGACTCGCCAAAAGCACCCAATGTTTGTTGGATAGTTCGAAGGGTAGAAGGGAGACTTCAGATCGTACGGAATATACCGCAAATGGATAATACTTTGACCGCATAATTCTGTAAAAAATAAACTTTATTCATTTTGAGGTACGTCAACCCAGACCACGTAAAGAGCGTGCATGAAACTCGATAGTCATCAACTGAGGAACATACTTATGCTTCAGGGATCGTTGTCACCTAGGGCAATCTCCATACTTCACGCGAATGCGAATGCGAAGCGAAATTCGTGACGTCGACAATGGTTCACGGCAAATATTCGCGGCGAAGGTTCACAAAAGTTGGACACATTTCAGCCCGGTTCGAACTTGACGCGAAAGCGAATGCGAAGCGAATTTTACGTCCCCAAATTCGCGGCGAATGATTCGCGCAAGTTGAAATGTGTTCAACTTTTGCGAACCTTCGCCGCGAACCATTGTCGACGTCAAAAATTTTGCTTCGCATTCGCTTTCGCGTGACTCGGACTCGGACTCAGACTCGAGTCACCATGTACAATGACTCGAACTCGACTCTTCGGACTACTCGTGACTCGGACTCGATGGCAAAATGCCCAATATTCACTATTTTGAAACATTAACAAAATAAATTAAGACTAATTGCGGTGAAACCATGTGAAATTCTCAATTGAGTAGTAATTAGTTCTAAAAAGAACGGGAGGCACAACTCGACGTTTCGATCAGTATGCTCTGATTGTCCTCAGGAGAACAAAATAAAGAATGTTCTTGTAACATAGCAGGCCAATATTGCTATACTTAATTTAGTATTGTTACTCAATTTAAACAATGCGATCAATTTTATAAAATTGATTCCTATTCTAGGTTGGTGAAATTCTTGCGTCGGCGGGAGGTAAAAAATTGATTTTATTTTGCCCTACACCGACGTGTGTATAGCACTGTATACTCAGTACTTTTCGAGTGTCTGTGAAAAAACTACACAAGCGACTCGGACGGGATTCGAACCCACGACCTTCTGCTTACTAGTGCAGACGTCTTAACCTCTTGACCACCAAGCTTGCCCGATGACAATTGGCCGGCTAGAATCCCATATAGCAGCGGGTTCCGCGATATATATATTCTGTTGTAGCATATAGTGTTGTTTCTCTATGTTTGTAGTAATACGATCGGAATCGCTTAAGCAGCAAACAAAGTGCGTCTTCCAGAAACCGAATACCCAAGCTTCAGCTTCAGGGTACAACATCGTATGAATAAGAGCTCGATAGTGATGGGTACCAGACTTATTACACTGTCCCAATCACTGGTCTCTCAATTTTCACGGCGTTTGCTCGTCCATTCTAGAGTGTTCTGGCTTCCCTTTTATTTGCTGCTATGACATCTTGTGTAGTCTATTTGAACATTAACAATTTATCCTTCTTTTTTCCTAAGTTTGAGAACAGAAAAAATATTACGTCAATTTCATGACTCAAGTTAATTAAAATAAGAAAAGTAAATCAAATAATGTTGATTTTGGAAATAAATCTTTGGTTTAGTAAAATTGATGAGATACTAGCCCATATGTCAAGTATTTTTCACTTAACTCTGAACCTTGACATTATGTATAAGGTTTTTCCTTTTTCGTTTGATTTTTTTAAGTGACTCGTAACTCAGACTCGGACTCGATGTTTGAGGAGTCGAATACAAGACAATCTCAATCCTGAAGGGGTTGTCCCGAATGGTACCCTGGCAATCTTGACGGATTTTGTTCGTTCAATGTCTAAAATAAAAGCTCATTACTTGCCATTTAAATCGAGTTTTTACCGTCAAATCGGCCCAAACACGGACAATATATCTTTAAATAATTGGATGAGTGATTTTATCTAAATTCGACCCTAATTTGCCATGGTGACCAATCCCGAATTAAGTTGGCATAGTGACCAATGCAGTATTGGTCACTTTGCCAAATTACAAAAATAGCCAGTTAGAGCATTCGTCATTTGAATAAATGCTCTATCTCCAAAACTATAAGGAATACATGCATGTGGATTAGTTACAATGGTAGGTCTCTTCCTGAATGTACTGATGGACGGAAAAACTTAAAATTGAAACTAGACGGCAGTGTTTGTGATATTACAAACACATAGGTGTTCGAGTTTTGTGATGATGACGTCAGAATGTTTTTTAAAGACACTTTGCATCATTATTTTTTTAAATATTAAACTTTGACTTCCGGTTTAGACAGGAAGTAAAGGTCAAATTGGGGTCATGTTTTTGTAAACATGTTTGACAATTAACAATCTGTACAATAGTGCACAAACTGTGAATTTACCTCTTGTGGTTGCTGCGATATGATTTTTTTAAATATTAAACTTTGACTTCCGGTTTGGACAGGAAGTAAGGTCAAATTGGGGTCACCTTTGTGTAAATATTTTTCGACAATTAACAATCTATACAATGGTGCAAAAATGTGAATTTACCTCTTGTGGTTGTTGAGATATGATTTTTTTAAATATTAAAATTTGACTTCCGGTTTGGACAGGAAGTAAGGTCAAATTGGCGTCACCTTTTTGTAAATATTTTTTGACAATTACCAATCTGTACAATGGTACAAAAATTGTGAGTTTACCTCTTGTGGTTGTTGAGATATGATTTTTTTAAATATTAAACTTTGACTTCCGGTTTGGACAGGAAGTAAGGTCAAATTGGGGTCACCTTTGTGTAAATTTTTTTCGACAATTAACAATCTATACAATGGTGCAAAAATGTGAATTTACCTCTTGTGGTTGTTGAGATATGATTTTTTTAAATATTAAACTTTGACTTCCGGTTTGGACAGGAAGTAAGGTCAAATTGGGGTCACCTTTGTGTAAATATTTTTCGACAATTAACAATCTATACAATGGTGCAAAAATGTGAATTTACCTCTTGTGGTTGTTGAGATATGATTTTTTAAATATTAAACTTTGACTTCCGGTTTGGACAGGAAGTAAGGTCAAATTATGTCACCTTTTGTAAATATTTTTGACAATTAACAATCTGTACAATGGTACAAAATGTGAGTTTACCTGTTGTGGTTGTTGAGATATGATTTTTTAAATATTAAACTTTGACTTCCGGTTTGGACAGGAAGTAAGGTCAAATTGGGGTCACCTTTGTGTAAATATTTTCGACAATTAACAATCTATACAATGGTGCAAAATGTGAATTTACCTCTTGTGGTTGTTGAGATATGATTTTTTAAATATTAAACTTTGACTTCCGGTTTGGACAGGAAGTAAGGTCAAATTGGGGTCACCTTTTGTAAATATTTTTGACAATTAACCAATCTGTACAATGGTACAAAATTGTGAATTTACCTCTTGTGGTTGTTGAGATATGATTTTTTAAATATTAAACTTTGACTTCCGGTTTGGACAGGAAGTAAGGTCAAATTAGGGGTCACCTTTGTGTAAATATTTTTCGACAATTAACAATCTGTACAATGGTGCAAAATTGTGAATTTACCTCTTGTGGTTGTTGAGATATGATTTTTTTAAATATAAAATTTGACTTCCGGTTTGGACAGGAAGTAAGGTCAAATTGGGGTCACCTTTTTGTAAATATTTTTGACAATTAACGATCTGTAGAATGGTACAAAAATTTTGAATTTACCTCTTGTGGTTGTTGAGATATGATTTTATTAATATTAAACTTTGACTTCCGGTTTGGACAGGAAGTAAGGTCAAATTGGGGTCAACTTTGTGTAAATATTTTTCGACAATTAACGATCTGTACAATGGTGCAAAAATTGTGAATTTACCTCTTGTGGTTGTTGAGATATGATTTTTTTAAATATTAAATTTTGACTTCCGGTTTGAACAGGAAGTAAGGTCAAATTGGGGTCACCTTTGTGTAAATATTTTTCGACAATTAACGATCTGTACAATGGTGCAAAAATTGTGAATTTACCTCTTGTGGTTGTTGAGATATGATTTTTTTAAATATTAAACTTTGACTTCCGGTTTGGATAGGAAGTAAGGTCAAATTGGGGTCATGTTTTTGTAAATATTTTTCGACAATTAACAATCTATACAATGGTGCAAAAAATGTCAATTTACCTGTTGTGGTTGTTGAGATATGATTTTTTTAAATATTAAACTTTGACTTCCGGTTTGGACAGGAAGTAAGGTCAAATTGGGGTCACTCACAACTCGAGTTTCATCTACTTGTTAAGTTCTAAGTACATGCCAAGTTTCAAGTTCATGTGAAGTTTGCAAGTATGTGTTTTTTTGCGGACAAACGCGGGGGAGAAGAAGAAGAAGAAGAAGAAGAAGAAGAAGAAGAAGAAGAAGAAGAAGAAGAAGAAGAAGAAGAAGAAGAAGAAGAAGAAGAAGAAGAAGAAGAAGAAGAAGAAGAAGAAGAAGAAGAAGTAAAAACTAGAAATTCGAGTTTGTTTACACAAACTCTAGGTGTTCGGGAGGAAGTAAAGGTCAAATTGGGGTCACCTTTGTGTAAAATTGTTTTGACAAATAACGAACTGTACAACGGTGCAAAGATTGTGAATTTACCTCTTGTGGAAGATTTTGTTTTAAATATTAAACTTTGACTTCCGGTTTAGACAAGAAGTAAAGGTCAAATTGGGGTCACCTTTTTGTGTAAAATTGTTTTGTCAATTAACGATCTGTACAATGGTACATAAATTGTGAATTTACCCCTTGTGGTTGTTGAGAAATGATTTTTTTTAAATATTAAACTTTGACTTCCAGTTTGGACAGGAAGTAAGGTCAAATTGGGGTCACCTTTGTGTAAATATTTTTCAACAATTAACAATCTGTACAATGGTGCAAAAAATGTGAATTTACCTCTTGTGGCTGTTGAGATATGATTTTTTTTAAATATTAAACTTTGACTTCCGGTTTGGACAGGAAGTAAGGTCAAATTGGGGTCACCTTTTTGTAAATATTTTTTGACAGTTAACGACCTGTACAATGGTACAAAAATTGTGAATTTACCTCTTGTGGTTGTTGAGATATGATTTTTTTATATATTAAACTTTGACTTCCGGTTTGGACAGGAAGTAAAGGTCAAATTGGGGTCATGTTTTTATAAATATTTTTGACAATTAACAATCTGTACAATGGTACACAAAATGTTAATTTACCTCTTGTGGTTGTTGAGATACGATTTTTTTAAATATTAAACTTTGACTTCCGGTTTGGACAGGAAGTAAGGTCAAATTGGGGTCACTTTTGTGTAAATATTTTTCGACAATTAACGATCTATACAATGGTGCAAAAAATGTCAATGTACATCTTGTGGTTGTTGAGATATGATTTTTTTAAATATTAAACTTTGACTTCCGGTTTGGACAGGAAGTAAGGTCAAATTGGGGTCACCTTTTTGTAAATATTTTTGGACAATTAACGATCTGTACAATGGTGCAAAAATTGTGAATTTACCTCTTGTGGTTGTTGAGATATGATTTTTTTAAATATTAAACTTTGACTTCCGGTTTAGACAGGAAGTAAGGTAAATTGGGGTCACTCACAACTCGTGTTTCATCTACTTATTAAGTTCTAAGTACATGCCAAGTTTCAAGTTCATGTGAAGTTTGATAGTATGTGTTTGTTACCGGACAGTCGCGGGGGAGAAGAAGAAGAAGAAGAAGAAGAAGAAGAAGAAGAAGAAGAAGAAGAAGAAGAAGAAGAAGAAGAAGAAGAAGAAGAAGAAGAAGAAGAAGAAGAAGAAGAAGAAGAAGAAGAAGAAGAAGAAGAAGAAGAAGAAGAAGAAGAAGAAGAAGAAGAAGAAGAAGAAGAAGAAGAAGAAGAAGTAAAAAAAATATTTAAAAAAACCGAACAAAAACAATAGGTGTTTCGGGTACATACCCGAACACCTAAAAAAAAACGAACAAAAACAAGAGGTGTTTCGGGCACATACCCGAACACCTAAAAAGTCGGATTGGTCACTATGGCTAACTAGGGACGAATTAGGATGAAAAAAACCTGGATGGCCTTGTCCCATCTTCCTCCCTGCAGGACATGCTATTTTTGTTGATATCAGACTACCATCTAATTTGCATATTCATGATTTTTGGATGGTTCAAAGGCCTACTTCTCGAATGCCCTGGGAAAGAGTGGTTTGGGAACTATTATGTATAACACACAGTCACTAAAAATTGCCCTATTTTTAGTTTGTTATCATCTTCGTTCCCTACCCCTTTGACGGCGCGCCTGTTGACTTAGTTTGTATACATCTTGACAAACAAACCTGAACTAAAGCAGAAAGGTAGGCCTCTTTCAGACGTGTTATTTTGGATGCAGACCAGATTAGATGTGTCACAAGGTACTTCATCCTCTCCGCAGCTAACTGCAACAATTTAATTTAAAACAAAATTATAAACTTGAGCTGAAGCAAAATGTTCAGCTCCTATCAACAGTTGTTTTCCATAACCATACATAATTTCTTCCCAGCTCAAACTCAATGAAAGTAATGACCACATGATATCCCACTTCTGCCACCACAAGCCACTGACACTGAATATCCCTGGGGTACGACAGCGGCCAGTGTGGTGTTGAAATCATTGTTGTACCATCACCGTTGATTTCGACGCGACCACTACTACACCGTCCTTGAACGAAAAAGTATGAAGATTCGGTAATTAAAGTAGGCCTATATATACATTTAAAGATACAAATGTTTCTACCAAACGAAATGTTTTATCCCGTTTAAATTTCTGCATTGTTGATATACGAGAAAAACCTGAATCAAAATAAAAACATAATGAACGCATAATAAAAAAGATAACATTTATATGTTATATTGTTTTATTTACCACAGTCAAATTCATCAGAAATATCATTGCAGTCATTTATGCCATCACACACGGAAGATTTGAAGACGCAGCCTGTCCCAGAACGACAAGAATACTGATTTTCTGTACAATTACCTAATATTGAAAAGATATATATAATTATGATGGTACATTGTGTGTGTGTGTGTGTGTGTGTGTGAGGGTGTGTGTGTGTGTGTGTGTGTGGGTGGGTGTGTGAACGTGTACATGGTTCCTTGTGGGGTCCAAAACACAATGGAACAATTGGACCCCACAAGGTAACTATAGAAAATCTTGTACCCCACAGGAGAATTATAAGGAAAAGGGATAATAGAACGAACAAAGGAATACCCCACAAATATATATATATATATATATATATATATATATATATATATATATATATATTTATATATATATATATTTATATTTATATATATTTATATTTATATATATTTATATTTATATTTATATATATATATATATATATATATATATATATATATATGTGATCGTTGGAGCCAGCATGTGCGAAGTGGGCGTGGTTTATGTTAGAACTACGTCACGCTTACGAAGGGGCTTACCGGTAAGCAAATTACCATGGTAAGAAAAAATTTGCTTAAGCATCAGCGTATTCAATTCACAGGTCAGGTTAGCAAGAACATTCAAAGCGGCGTGTGTGCGTTCACCACGGATTTTATTGTTCCCGTCAATCATTAATGCTTGCAAAAACGGCTTGCAAGTTAGCGTGCCTTTTTCTATGCTTAAAGGTTAGCAGCGCTATGAAATGAAAAACGTACAGTAAGCTAAATATCGGCTGCTTAGCGGCTCTATGAAATTGGGCCCTGGCCCTGGATAGCATAAGAACATTAATAGAAATGAATATTCATGAACCCTCACCACAGCCAAATTCATCCTCTTTCTCAGGGCAGTCTCCCCACCCGTTGCAGACGGCTGTTTCATGAAGACATCTTGGTCCCGAGATGCAGGAAAATTCATTTTGTGCACATGCTGGTGGACAGAAAATATCGATAAGTCTTTGCTTCGTTATAATCGACAGTCGTCGGGTCAGAGCAGAAAGGACTTATAAGACCTATACATGCAATGGGCCGAATTAATAAAAGTTAGCAATTGCTTCCTAGCAAAAGGTGTAAGCAATAGCAAATGGTTATCAAGTAAAAGCTATAGGTCAAGCAATTGCTGAAAAATGTATAAATAACCTTCTTCTTTGACTAGCACCTGTTGCTTGGCTGGGTTAGCAATTGCTTATGGGTATAACAATGATGGGAGGTCAGTTCCAGTTAGGCTAGTGGTTGTATATCAGGCATGTGTTAGTAGTCTGCGAATACATCAGCAACATGGATGCTGCCGAAGAATTGGAGAGTGGTACAAATAGTGAGCAATCTTTGAACGAACTGTTCGTTAGTATAATCAAAGAGTACCCTGTTCTAATCGAGAAAAGTCAGTTGCCGAGGGCAAAAGACATGAAGGCAAATGCACTTAAAAAAGCACAAATGTCAATTGCTACCAACACTGGTAAAGCCATGGATGAGAAGTAAATTTTGAAAAAGATAGCAAACATGAAAGGTCAAGTGAAGAAGAAAACAGATGGAATGCAAACAGGAAATAGGAAGATTGTTTTGGTTCTATGGGAACAAGATCTGTACAACATCTTCAAAGGGGATGAAAACCCGACTATTACGAAGATGCCATGCGCCGTTTCTGCTGGTTTCAAACCTAGTACTTCGACTGCTGCTAGCCACTCCAAATTTTCAAAATTGAACCGAAATAATTTCCGGTATCTGGTAGGATTGACTTCATCACGATTTAGTCTTTCATTGTACACCTTTTCATGTTCCCTTATGCATAAACTCGGCCATGATGGCAGGAGTAATGCAACATGCAAGTGTTAGCAAATGCGTAAGCTCCTCATTGAGGATCTTGTAAAAATACTAGCAAGTGCTACAAGTAAAAGGTCTGGTTTATTTATATGCTTCCAAGCAAGTGCTAGTCTCTCTAGTAATTGATTAAAAAACATAGCAATTGCTTTTGCTAACTACTGGAAGCAATTACTTGCAAGTAATTGCTCACTTTTATTCATGAAGATTTAAGAAAATAGGCCGTATTCATAAAAATAAGTAATTGCTTTTACTAAAGTAACAACCCCCTTTTACTAACCTTTTACTTAAATGTGTATTCATAGAAATAAGCAATGACTTTCAAGTAAAAGCTACAAATTTTAAGCATTAGTAATTGCTTTTTACTTATAAGTAAATGCTAGAGAAATTAGCACCTACTTCAATTTGTATTCATAAAAATGACCTTCGACTAGCATTTACTAGTGATTGTACAAGCACCTAATTTTTGGCTTGCTGTTTAGTCAATACAGACATATCACATTTTCTGCCATGTTTACGTCCAAGACCACAACCTAAGGTGTATAACATCAGGCTTAATCGTGATGAAGTCAACCCTACCACTTACAGAACTTTATTTAGGTTTGACAAAGAAAATGTGGAATGGCTTGCAAACACCTTCATACCACCAAATACCGAGACTCGTGGATGGTACTGTAGTACAATAGCAACTACTTGAGAACTTACTAGCCGTGGCAAGTAACAACTGTAATCATTTAGCAAATGGTTATGAATAAGATTTTTAGCAATTGCTTAGACTAGACCTTTTACTTACCTAGCTGTTGCTTTTACTTATAGCATTTACTAGTAAGTAATTACTTATTTTTATGAATACGGCCTAATGACTAGTAAAAGCAATTGCTACTTTTTATTAATTCGGCCCAATGTGTGAGCAGAAAGGACTTATAAGGCCTATAAATTACATGCAATTCCATTATGTTAAGAAAACTTAATTATTTGGATTTATGTTTTACTTAACAATGGGAGTACTCACAATTTATATTTAGCACTCAAGACCCATTATCTTGTATTTAATTAGGTAATTACACTTAATTAATCTTATAAGACCTTTTGTCATTAAACAAATAAAATTGTCATCAAGTGTGTATAACTATAAGTCTCTGAGCAGACGTTATATCCAGTTTATTAAAATCCAATTACAATTTGTATCATTTGGCGTAATATGGAAATCGAACCAGTAATCGAAACCCAAATACTAGCATGTTATTATTTGCGCTTGCAGTAACTTGTCATTTTTTTACATTATTGTTTTAATTATTGTTAGAGCTCTGTGGGTTTTTTGTTGGGGGATGGGGGTAATAACAGACGTGTTGCAATTGTTCCGTTTTGTGACACGTATTCATCAGAACGTCAGCCATACTGTTCAGCGGCGGGGGCACGAGGGGGCATTGCTTTTCAGTGAGGGGCCCAGGGGTATGGGTATTTTCTGGATTTTTTTGTGGGGGAACCCGGGGGGCACCTGGGGGCACCTGGGGGAACTGGAAACTTGTGCGAGGGCACGTGCCTCCCACCCCCCACCCCCCGTGGATACGCCGCTGATACTGTTGCTCATATCTAATTATTGATTGATTGGTGATTTAAATGGCAACTGATTTTTATATGGTACTAGCTCTTCATGAAACAGCTCACAACATATTAATAACGACAGCACCTGACACAGAGCACCTACCGGTACCAATTGCAGTGTACTGACGTATGTCGATCCTGAGAGTGCTTGCCCGCAATAACCGGGTCATGCACATGTGTTTCCATATCCATGTTGACGGACCATTCAACGATTTAAAATGTGGGAAATCACGTTTGTATCTGCCAATCGTCATGATGATGTTTTCGACCTCTAGCGCGCCCTCACCGATGGTAATATCGCAAATGAAAGGGCGGTCAATGAACTCAAACTGCACCCTGAACCCGGGGTCAGATGTTATGACCCACATGCACGACAGGCCCATGTCAGTTTGCTCAAGTGAATATGGAGCGCCTGAGTTTATTCGAATCAACTCATTTTCGCAAAAACCTGGAAATTAAGCCATAACAAAATTACCTCAAAGTCACGTGGACAAGAAACCGACGTGAAACAATGACGTCACGCAAAAAGGCTCATAGTCATACCATAATATGGTCATACCAGCTACTCGCTTGTGGTAAATTAACGGCGGGTGGTAAATTAATAATAAATTGAGTGGTACATCCACAACCTGTCCATGGTCAGTGTCTCCAGTTGACATTGGCGTATTAAGTGTTTTGTTTTGTCGCTGCAATTTTAGACTTAATTTTTTGTTTATAGTGTGTTGGCCCTTTCATTTTGCATCATTATGATATTGACCGAGAGACCTTTGAATAAAATAATGTAACTAATTAAAATTAACTTCTCTTTGCTGGTTTACACATTCTATTCTTATAAAGGATTTTCAAGAAATATTAACTAGTAAGCTACATTTATTTCGTAGCCTATGTCTGACACCAATAACACCTTGGTTACCCGTTTGATCCTTGTACTAACCGCAAAAAAACTCGTCCGAGAAGTCCCCACAGTTATTCTGCCCGTTACATTGCTGGTACCTTGGGATACAGTCTCCTGATGCGCATGCGTAATAGTGTTCACCACACTCACCTGGGAAATAAAACACGCTCTTTGTTTTGTAAAGAAAAAGAGACAAATACGGGATGGTCATTAAAATACTCAGTCTGTGTCTTTACAGTCTTTGATTTTAAAAAAATAGATGACTGGCTATTACCAAAGTCCTTTCTCAATGCTATTACATATACTATATATACAAATAATTACTCCTGTTTACGTACCACACCCGACTTCATCCTCAAAAGCGTCGCATTCTCGTCGGCCGTCACAGATAGACGATGTATTAAGGCATTGGAGACCAGATGGGCATGCAAACTGGTCGTTATCACACTCTTAAATCAAAAATTCGAATTAAAGCCATTTACATGCAAAAGTATTTTATGGAATAATACAGAAAATAAATACATTGCGAATCAATTCAATACAGCAATAGATCAAAATGATCAAATAATTTCTTTTATAATGGATCTCGAGTTCATCGAAACTTTAATCACTCGAAAAATATTACAATCGGTATTTTAAAAATTAAAGTTAAAAAATTCCAATTGTATGTATTATTGTCGCAATAATACCAGAAGTTAATGAAAAACATGAATAATATAATAATAATAGAAGTCGGACGGAGTTTTACGTACTGTTTTGAAATGAACTTACCAGTCATGTTATAAACCGTCAATACAATTCTTAGTCTATGGAAATGTATAAACTGCCCGTTAAATTCCAGCACTATCCAGACTCCTGAATCAATAGACAACATTGCATACGGTAGTATTTCGTCCAATACTGCAATCGGCTCTCCGTCAGAAGGGTCAACTCCACTTCCAATTTTCAACATAAAATTAAAACTGGAAAATTCGAGAATCTCTATTCTGATTCGACTTCCTGGCGGCTCAGTGAATCTCCAAACACACGATATAGGCATATAAGTATTTGGGTATTCGATTAAAGAAACATTAGTCGGTTCTGACGTTCCCAAATAAACGGCAAAGTGGGTGATTTCATTTCCGTCTGGTTGGTAGGTAGTTTGTCCCAGAATTGTAAGCGCTTCTCCAAATCGCAGATGATTATTTGAAGTACCGCACATGTCTGGGCAACAAATAGGAAGTAACATAGCTTCATTATTCAAAGAACGTTGATGTAACACTGCTATTTAAAAGGTGATATATTTATTATGCAATAATGTGATTAGAGTATATGTTGGGGTAACACTTATGTAATATAGGTTTTCTCCGTCAATTTCGGCAAATGAGCAGCCAATTTAACCACTGCGCCATTCTATTTCGCGCGAGATTGAATGCTGCTGAAAATGGTCATTCGATTTCGTTTTATGACTAGGCAAAAGTACTGTTGCGTCATTCGATTTAACAAAATAACCATGCAATTTAACAATTCAACAAAACAGCATTCAAATTCGCAGGAGCTTTTCGAGGCGTGCGTTTGGTCATTCAAATTCATTGGGCAGGCATTTCTGTCATTTGTGCAATCAAAAAAACGCTCTGTTAAACTTTTGTTTCCTTTAGAATGTTAAATTCATAAATACAGTTCACTTATTGGCATAGGAGTCACTTTGCCGATGTACTTCGAAGACGAGCTTTCGTTACAGTTTTATACGCATATTTCTAGAAATGGCAGCTCGTGGTCGCTACGCCAGAGTGTCCCGGGTAGATCGAGAAAGGTTGATTGAGGCCTTCGAGGGAAATGAGCAAGACTACCTTGAGCTTGCGGTCAATTTGAACATCAACAAGTCCACAGCAAGATCAATTGTTGCAACATATTTGAGGACTGGAAGGCGACAGACGCTGGCAAGAGGAGGAGCAACCCACAACAAGATGGATGACGAGATGCGAAACCATCTGCAAGGCATCCTTGACGCTAATCCCATCTTGACACTTCTGCAGATGAAGGCTAGTTTGAGTGAGCATCTGCCGGAGAAGCCCGGGGTTTCTACTGCCACCATAGCCAGGGCCTTGGATGGGATGATGATTACACTGAAACTAGTGGAGGACGTTCCTGATGCGAGAAATTCCCCTGAAGTACTTCATCAACGCGTCCAGTATGCTGAGTGGTTCCTGCAGCATGGTGTTCTGGCGCATCTAGTCTTCATTGACGAGACAGGTTATAACGTCTGGACTCGACGCTCCCAGGGTAGAGCTCTGCGAGGGATCGCCGCAAGACAAGTCGTCGACAGACAACGGGGGAGGAATTGCAATGTCACCTTCGCTGTTTCTAGTGAACTCGGCTTGGTGCACCACCGAATCGCATTCGAAACTGTGACGCGAGAGAGATTCGAGGAGTTTCTTGCGGACACAGTTCAAGAGTGTGCTGCAGTTTTCCCAGACGACGAGCCCCTATACCTCATATAAGAGAGAGAGAGAGATAGGGGAGGGGAGGGGAGAACGCACTCCCATTCCCACAGTGTGCAGGATAAACATAAGGAGGTGACCTACTTAGTACTGTACTGAAAAAAAAATTGTTTTTGATTCTCAGCCCCCCCCCCTAAAAATGTTCTGGATCCGCCCATGCCTTGGGTTACCAGAGTGGCAACAACGCGTCGGAGACAGACAGGCTGCCTGGCAAGCAGGAATGAACATGCAGCAGTGGAGGTGCGATCTCCTTCAACAATTCCTTTTATCACCTTTAGGATAAAAGGTCTTATGCTCAGCGTAAACTTACATTGTCTAGTATCCCATGCTGGGGCTTTCATCTACGATTGCGGGTTATTGCACTTTATGCAAAATGCTTGTCATCAGTTTTGTGGTATTGCGCCCTCACTAGTGGGAAGTTGCATCACTCGTCTTTTATTTTGGCCCCTGGTAGTTGGCTGTATGCCAAAACAATCGGCTGACCCTGGGCTACTTGTTTACTGGTTGGTAAGCAGGTGGTGCTGGTATGCAAATTCTTTTCAGGCTTAACCAATTAAATTGCATCTAAGCGTCAGTAAACTTTAGGTTAGGCGGGCTTAAAAGATTTATCTTCCACTTTGTCACAGTCACTGGATCAATGAAGATGCTAGAAAATTTTCTGCAATTTGGTTTAAATACAATTGACTAACATTATATTGACTATCAACATTATCCAGTCTCGGTTCTTCTGCAGCTGTATAAATCGCTTTGGCTTGTGGACTATAAATTAATAAGACGTCGCTTCAGTTGTTTATTTCGGCAGCTGACGATTTTGATATTTTGCGGGTATTTTCGAACATACGTGTTCCAGACGCAAGCAGGCGTTCTCGACGATTTGTTGTATCCGGTACATAATTATCGTTGGAATTTGTGCAAGGACAAATCGCCAAGGACAATATTATTTTCCTTTTCAATTCGAAGGATAATTCATTTTGGACTCGGGTTCTCCAGCTGCAATTTTGGTTTAAATACAATTGACTAACATTATATTGACTATCAACATTATCCAGCTGATTTGTTCATCGAGTTTTTCTGTGGATTTCGCCGTAACATCAATCACATGACAGTCAGTGGAATAACATAACACTACAGTTAGGCCTATAACTTATATTTGATTCGACGCTGTCATGCCCCGTGCCCGTCGCCGCCCAGCTCGGTTTTTGGCCGACATTGCTGTGGATCGTCCCGAGGTCTCAGGTTCTTCTGCAGCTAGTGGTGGCGGCAGCTGCCGGACCGTCGCAGCCGAAAAAGAGCCGTTCTTCGAAGCCGAAGGGAAAGTCCATACGGTCAGCAGCGGTTGCTCGTCGGGAAGTCATGTTGGAAGTGGCGTCTCAGGAGTCGCCTCCCCAACCAGCTGTCACGGTCGACACGGGCCTACCAGCGCCGAGCGTTCCAACGCCAACAATGCCCGCCATTCCAGCTACAGTAACGGCAACAGCGGGAATGACCGGTCAGATGGCCACAGTTCGCAACCCAAATCCACTTGCCAGGGGTGGTGAGTACGGTTTTGATTGCGGGGTCGGGCAAAGCACGGGTTTAGGTTTTGCTTCTGTAGAGCATGTAGAGCCCGGTTTTGATATTTTGGGCCAAGGTTTTCGGCCGCAAAGTCTGACCAGTGTTAATGATGTTGGGACCCCACTTGGTATTAATGTGTCGCAAGCTCTGCAGGAGAAAATATGGCAGAGCACTTACATTGATATTTCGCTATTGTACACCGGGAGTGCGGGATCAGTCCTTGCTAAGGCGGGTGATTCTAGTACTGCTAACTTGTCCTTGACAATTGTTGAGGGTAATTTAGTTGTCCGTAAACCTGAGGCAGCACGTACAAAATTAGAAACATTTGGTGCATGGCAGTCAGCGTTCCACACGTTCATGACCATTTTTCTTGCAAAACACCCACATCGCTCCGCAGAGCTTCTGAAATATTGTGAGGTTATACGTATGGCCTCAATTCAATTTCCCGGCTTTAGCTGGAAACGCTATGACGAGCAATTTCGTTTGCGGCAGGAAAAGAATCCCATGCGCTCCTGGGGGAGCATTGATATGGAGCTTTGGCTCACTGTTGCGGCTGTTGGGGTTACCGGTACCCCACAGGTTTCACTAACACAGCCACAGAAGTTTTATTCTGCATTTTCACCACAACCCCCCTATGTTAAGGCAAAGGCTGGTTTGTGTTTTGCTTTTAATGGTGCACAGGGGTGTAATTTTCGGGTGTGTAAGTTTGCGCATGCTTGCGCAAAATGTCAGCGCCCTGGCCATGGTGCGGCCCGGTGTAGAGTAGGGGCATCAGGGTTTGTTCGCGGGGCTCCTGTTTCGTCCACTGTACCTTATGCTGGGCAAGCGCGTCGGCAGAAATCTCTGCCTGTGGCGGCGTCAAGTGCCGACCACCTTATTGCTACTTCATCAGTTGGGCGTTTAAGCGGTAATGGCCCGGGGCAAAACGTCAAAAGAACGGGGTCTTTTCGCTCTTCCAACACCAATTAATTTTGCAGTTTTAGATTGTTGGCTTGCTAATTACAATTTAAATTTGGATGTTGGAGTTTTGCGTAATGGTTTTTCCAAAGGTTTTTCTCTGTGTTATACCGGTCCTAGGGTAGCTCGCGACTCGGGGTGTCTCCCCTCTGCGGCGGCGCGGCCTCTGGTTGTTGTAAGGAAACTTGCAGCGGAAATTGCGTTAGGAAGGATTGCTGGGCCTTTCAGGTCTCGTCCTTTTCCAAACTTACAGTGTTCCCCCATAGGTTTAGTGCCCAAACAGGAGCCTAACTCGTTCCGCCTCATTCATCATTTATCGTTTCCAGCCGGGCAATCTATTAATGATTTTATAAGTAGGGATCTTTGTGCTGTACATTATGCATCATTTGACAAGGCTGTTGAGTTAACGGTCAAGGCGGGTCGGGGTGCCTGGTTAGCCAAGGCAGACATTAAGTCTGCTTTTCGTTTGCTCCCTGTTGCCCCAGCTGACTATGAATTGTTAGGTTTCACATTTGATGGTATGTTTTATTTTGATAAGTGTCTACCTATGGGGTGTAGTATTTCCTGTTCCTTGTTTGAGAAATTTAGCTCATTTTTAGAATTTATTGTTAAGTATTTTACCGGGTCCTCCCTTTTGACGCATTATTTAGACGACTTCCTTTTTATTGGATCGTCTTACGAGGCTTGCGCAGGTTTGCTCGGTACTTTTAAGTCGGTGTGCGCATCTTTAGGAGTCCCGTTGGCTCAGGAAAAGACGGTCGGTCCGCTCCAGTCAATTACATTTTTAGGCCTTGAAATAGATTCAACCAATTGTCAAATTCGGGTCCCACAGGACAAGGTTGACAACTTGGTTCATCAGATTCGGGAGGTGTTGAGTAAACCTAAGATCTCACTTGTTGGTGTGCAGTCGCTTGTGGGTTCCCTTAACTTCCTCTGCAAAGCAATTCCTCCAGGGCGGGCCTTTTTGCGCCGTCTGATTGCATTATCGCAAGGGCTTTCTCGCCCTCATCACTTGGTTCGTATCTCGCGGGGGGCCAGACTTGATTTGCTGGCTTGGCTCGAGTTCCTGTCACATTTTAACGGGGTCTCTGTGTTTGCTGACCATGCCTGGCAGTCAAATGGTACGCTACAATTGTTCACTGATGCCGCTGCTAGTATCGGGTTTGGGGCATATTTTCACGGCAAATGGGTGCAAGGTCGGTGGCCAGGTGTTATTTTGCGGCATCCTCCGTCCATAGCATTCTTGGAACTTTATCCGCTCCTTGTTGCATTGCAATGCTGGGCTCCACTGCTAGCCGGTAAGAAAGTCAGGTTTAATACAGATAATATTGCCGTTGTTCATATCATTAATAAGAAGTCCTCACCATGTAAAGCTATTATGGTTCTGGTAAGGCAATTTGTTGTGATTTGCCTTAAATATAATATCTCTTTTCGAGCCGTGCATGTTCCTGGCAAATCTAACGAACTTGCTGATGCTTTATCACGTTTCCAGATGGGTCGTTTTCGGTTGGCAGCCCCCTGGGCAGATCCAGTCATGACGCCACTCCCTCCTCTTCCTCCGCTTCGGTAGATGACGAGATGGAGCGTTTATTGGCCGCATCCATTGCACCCAATTCACACAAGGCTTATGCTACAGGATGGAAAGCATTTTGTGAATTTCGTCAGCAACCCCACGAAGTCGTTGGGCCTTTGGCATCAGCCTCGGAAGTGCGCCGTTTTGTGGCATGGCTTTCCTTGCGTTGCTTTGCCCCATCCACGATTGCAAATTATGTGTCTGGCGTCAGTTATTTTTATAAACGGCAGGGAATGTCAGACCCTACCAAAGATTTTCTTGTTTCTAAATTGATTGAAGGCTGTCGTCGCGACGGCGGTACTATGGACAAGCGTGTGCCGATTTCATTGCCGATGCTGGAGCGTTTACTTAATGCACTGCCTGTGGTTTGTTCATCTAAATTTGAAGCCACTATGTTTAGAGCCGTTTTTATGGGTGCCTTTTTTGGTTTTATGCGAGTTGGTGAATTTGCCGTCAGCTCTAAATCTCATGGGCACGAATACGTTTTATCGCACGGGGACTTGGAAGTTTTCCAGTCCGGTCCGCAATCCCATGTTGTTGATTTAACGTTCAGGCAGTCGAAGAATATTATTATAATCAACGGGGCCCACCGCAGCGCATTCGGCTAGTGCAGTCTAGTAACGACTTCCTCTGTCCGGTCCGTGCCTTAATGGCTTTCATCGCCATTCGCCCCCAATGTTTGGGGCCATTTTTCTGTCATTTTGATGGAACCCCGTTAACTCGGTACCAGTTTAACTCGGTGTTAAAGAGAACAGTTTCATTGGCAGGCCTTAAAGAGCATCACATACGGGGTCACTCATTTCGTATTGGCGCGGCATCTTCCGCGTCTGCGCTCGGGCTTTCACAGACTGACATTCGTAGCATGGGACGTTGGCGTTCAAATGCTGTCTTGTCCTACATCCGCCCAGTTCCAACTTGCAACTTAAACTCGAAGTAACTTGTCTATGGGGCGGGTTCAATTTTGCAATCTCACTCATTGGCTGCCGTGTGTTTATTTCAGTGTTTTCGTGTTCAATTGGTTTTCAATAGGTGCAATTTGGATCGTTGGTGATTCGTTAGTGCGGAGAGCAGAACGCCCGTTCGGCCTTCCTATTGAGGTGTTTTGGAAAGGCAAAGGTGGGGCAGGTATTGGCGACTGCCGCGAGCTACTGTTGGACCTCAGCAAACGGGCACCTTCCCCAGCTTTCATAATCATTCACTTGGGTACTAATGACCTAGTTGGTATAGACGAGTTTGCACTGCGGCAGCAGATTGCCGTGATGCTTCGCGATTGTTGTTGGGCGTATCCGGGCTCAACCATTGTTTGGTCTGATGTGCTGCCGCGTGTGTTTTACGTCGGCGCCCGTTCTCAACCGGCCATTGAGCGTAAGCGCCGAACAATTAATCGTTGGGCAGCATCTCAGTGCAGGGCGGTGCAAGTTCCTTGTATTCATCACCCTCAGTTTAAATGGTGGGAGATCAGCCTGTACTTGTATGATGGCGTACATTTGTCTCCATTTGGTAATCAGTTGTTCATTAGTAATTTGCGTGGGTTTATTGTTTCACGTATGTAGTGGTTTTATCCTCAATTTTCTACACTTTGTGTTATACTGTATGGCAGGGTTCTATGTTTCAATAAAGCATTTTATTGATGAATTGGTTTTGTTTCTATTACCATCACTTCATAATTTCAGGATGGGGTTGTGGCTGTCTTTCTCTGTGTGGGCGCGCTTTGCGCGGGTGGCATTTTTTGTAGGGTTCAGACAGCCATTAACCCCATTTTGGTCAGTTGTGATCAACCTGTAATAATTACAGTATTCATGTCATTAAATTTGTTTTGTTTGGGTATGGTTGCCATAGCGCTCGCAAGTTTCATGAGGCTATGATTCCGACTGAATGTTCCATCGGTGGAAGCGCAACTGTATCTTTTGATTATGTTATTAAACATGCTTTTGTAATTTTATTATAATTATATACAGACATGGAGGTAAAGTTAACCGGGTGTGAGCCTACACAAGAATGTTTGGTTTTAGCTGGCATATCCAGCAATTTGTAGGGTCTGGTGTACCCGCTGTTGTAAGGGTCTGGTGTACCCGCTGTTATAAGGGTCTGGTGTACCCGCTTTTATGGGTCTGGTGTACCCGCTTTTAAGGGTCTGGTGTACCCGCTTTTAAGGGTCTGGTGTACCCGCTTTTAAGGGTCTGGTGTACCCGCTTTTAAGGGTCTGGTGTACCCGCTTTTTGGGTCTGGTGTACCCGCGTTTTGGGTCTGGTGTACCCGCCGTATTGTGTTTAGTGACCGGTTTTGCCCAAACAAATGGTATCCGGCACAAAATAAAAACAGTTGTTCTGACTGTGGCATAAATTCATACAACCTGCGTCTTCCTTGTTTTATTGGAGTCTGAGCATAATTCCTTTTATCACCTTTAGGATAAAAGGTCTTATGCTCAGCGTAAACTTACATTGTCTAGTATCCCATGCTGGGGCTTTCATCTACGATTGCGGGTTATTGCACTTTATGCAAAATGCTTGTCATCAGTTTTGTGGTATTGCGCCCTCACTAGTGGGAAGTTGCATCACTCGTCTTTTATTTTGGCCCCTGGTAGTTGGCTGTATGCCAAAACAATCGGCTGACCCTGGGCTACTTGTTTACTGGTTGGTAAGCAGGTGGTGCTGGTATGCAAATTCTTTTCAGGCTTAACCAATTAAATTGCATCTAAGCGTCAGTAAACTTTAGGTTAGGCGGGCTTAAAAGATTTATCTTCCACTTTGTCACAGTCACTGGATCAATGAAGATGCTAGAAAATTTTCCCACCGCCATCCCACAGGCTCCTCCTCTTTTTAGGTTGGTAAGGATGGTTAATGCTTTTTGCTCCTATGTTTAATGGCATTTTTTGTAGGGTTCAGACAGCCATTAACCCCATTTTGGTCAGTTGTGATCAACCTGTAATAATTACAGTATTCATGTCATTAAATTTGTTTTGTTTGGGTATGGTTGCCATAGCGCTCGCACGTTTCATGAGGCTATGATTCCGACTGAATGTTCCATCGGTGGAAGCGCAACTGTATCTTTTGATTATGTTATTAAACATGCTTTTGTAATTTTATTATAATTATATACAGACATGGAGGTAAAGTTAACCGGGTGTAGGCCTACACAAGAATGTTTGGTTTTTAGCTGGCATATCCAGCAATTTGTAGGGTCTGGTGTACCCGCTGTTGTAAGGGTCTGGTGTACCCGCTGTTATAAGGGTCTGGTGTACCCGCTTTTATGGGTCTGGTGTACCCGCTTTTAAGGGTCTGGTGTACCCGCTTTTAAGGGTCTGGTGTACCCGCTTTTAAGGGTCTGGTGTACCCGCTTTTAAGGGTCTGGTGTACCCGCTTTTTGGGTCTGGTGTACCCGCATTTTGGGTCTGGTGTACCCGCAGTATTGTGTTTAGTGACCGGTTTTGCCCAAACAAATGGTATCCGGCACAAAATAAAAACAGTTGTTCTGACTGTGGCATAAATTCATACAACCTGCGTCTTCCTTGTTTTATTGGAGTCTGAGCATAAGCAGCCATTCAGAGCGTTGATGCCATCACCCAAGTGAAGTGCATGCAGTGGTATAACCATACCCAAACATATATGCCACGATGTCTGGCACGCCAACAGATTGATGGTTGAGGAAGAAACAACATAAATAACAATAAGAAACCAGGATAAAAAAACATAAAGAAACACCCAAACAATAACAAACGTTAATGTTTCACAAACACAAACACAAAAACAAATTAGGTCTTGGTCAGTTAACCAATAAAGATCCCCCCAAAAAACAAAAAAACAAAAAAACAGCCAATTTCGGAAAAAATCATTCAATTTGATACCCGGCTCATTCAATTTCGTTTGAAAATAAATGCTCAGCTACATCAGCATTCAACAGTTAAAAGAGTCATTCAAGTTCAACACCTGAGCATTCACTCAACAAATAAGATCATTCAATTTCAAATGGTCGCTAAGTTTATTCAATTTCGTCAAAGCCAGCAGCAACAGGCTGGTCGACTATTCAATTTCATCAATGAGCAACCATTTTCCAAATGTGTGCATTCAAATTCGTTTCTGTGATATGCGCTTTCTTGTTGGTATTTGCCTATAAATAAAGGCAGGATATTATGAGGAGAAATCATTTCTACACTAGTTCCGAGTTATACACCTCTCAGTAAATAGACGATTTCTGAAGCAAAGATGGCTGCCCGTGGTCATTACAGAAGAGTGAATAATGTAGATAGAGGGAGGCTGGTTGAAGCATTCGAGAACAATCAGGCTGACTACTTAGACTTGGCAGACACTCTCGGCATCAACAGATCTACCGCAAGGTCCATCGTGGCTACATACTTGCGTACCGGTCGTCACGAGAAGTTGCCTACGGGAGGGGCACACAACACCAAGATAGATCAGGAGATGCGAGATGAGCTGGAGCGATTGCTGGACGACAACCCTCTACTAACACTAATTCAGATGAAAGATGAACTCCAACACTCTCTACCAGACAAACCAACCGTGTCTGCCAGCACTATTGCCAGAACCCTGGGCGGCATGCTCATGACCCTTAAACTTGCAGAGGACGTGCCTGATGCCCGCAACTCGCCCAGAGTACTCGATATGCGTGTAGAGTACGCGCAGTGGTTCATGCAATACGGGTTTATCGGCCACTGCGTGTTCATCGACGAAACTGGCTACAACATATGGACGAGACGCTCTTTTGGAGGAGCCCCTCGCGGTATCCCAGCGAGACGCGTGGTACACGCGCAACGCGGACGCAACTGCAACGTAACATGTGCTGTTTCTGGGGAGATTGGTCTTGTCACCGAATAGCCTTTGAGACTGTTACGAGAGAAAGATTTGAAGAGTTTCTGGGTGACACAGCTCGTGAGTGCGAAAATATGTTCCTTCCAGATGAGCCAGTCTTTCTTGTGTACGACAATGCCAGACCCCATGTACGCGCCCAGCTCCCAGCAGGAATCAACCAGCAGATCCAGTTGAAGCGTCTACCACCCTACTCACCATTACTGAACATGACAGAAATGGCCCATTTGTTATTCAAAGCTGGTGTCAAAAGAGATTTGGCCCTCCCAGAATGGCAGCTACGAGTAGGGGACAGGGACGCAGCGCATGAAGCAGGAGTGAATCTTCAACAGTGGAGGGGTGATCTCATTCAAGAAGTGGCTCAACAGAATGTGGGACAAAAAATGAAAAGTGCGTGAGATGGTACAACAACAGCCAAACTTACATGCCCAGATGCCTAGCACGTCAAAACATTGAAGGTTAAAGAAACCAGTTTCAGATAAACGTATAATTATAGACGAAATAAACAGAAAAAGAAAAGGACCTGTGAAAAAAATCCACAGGGAAACAACAACAATATTTAATTTTTATAACTATGCCCCCTTATAATTATAAGCTTTTGTTTATAAAAAAAAATCATTTGTTAATTTGTAATTTGACATGGTCTGAACATAAACGAATAAAGAAGACGACCAAAAAAATAAGTAAAGACCAATGTAAGCAGTAACAAGGCAAGAGCAAATAATTGTGTATTAATTTCATACTTATGGGCCATAAGTTTTTTAACTTTATTTAACTGCCTTTTAGAAACAATATTTAAAGTTTAGTCATGGGGTAACAAACGCAAAAGGAACAATTATTGCAATTAAGACAAACAACAAGAATTAAATGAAACTCAAAACATGGAAACGCATAACACATGGAACAAAAACTGCCAGTAAAAGAACAATTGCTAACTTTAAACTCAAATAAGCCCTATCATACTCATGTTGAATTTGAACGCTCAAATGTTGAAATGCATTGCCCATAAACGAAAAAGAAAAGAAACAACAGCTACAAAATCCTGTGCGCTTCGATGACTCTGAATTTGATTCCACCTATTGCGAAAATAGGTGGATATTCAACATAAGAATGGTGATGTTGTAGTTTTGAATGCCTATAAACGAAATAGAATGAAAAGAAAGAAATCATGTGTGCACGAAAACGAAATTGAATGCAATAATATCGAAAGAGAAACCCTAGTTGGATTGAATTATCAAAATCGCGTGAATTTGAAAGCGTGTTGATGAAATTGAATAATTTTTTGTTGAAATTGGCCGGGAAAACCTATAAAATCTACGGGAAACATAAATGAATAAAGAAAAACAAAAGATTTTACTGAATTAAAGTGAAGATGCGAAACAGTTGTCTAGTACAATTAATTTGTTTTTCTGTTTGTTCGCATTTCTTTATCGTACTTATTTCAATTCTCATTTAGCGAAATTGATTGCCTCTTTACGAAATTGAAAAAAAAAAAAAATCGGCAAAAATCTCCACTCGAACCAGCTTTGCTAAATTGAATGATGATTGTGCGTCACGAAAAAGAACGACGATATGCTAAATAATTGAACACATTGCTAATGGAATTCGAATGCCTCGAAACGAAATTGAATGCCCGAATTCTGAATTTGAAACACAGTAAAAACTGAAGAGGCAAAATCGCTTTAATTCGAACGCACAAAAAATTTAATTGGCTGCTCATTTGCCGAAATTGCCCGAGAAAACCTATAATCTCTCGACGTTTCGGTCAGTGTGCTCTGACCGTCTTTGAATGCCGTAATCTGGTGGTTGAAGCTGCTTAAGTACAGTGTTGAAATGGATTCTGCTAGCAGTAGGGATAAGGTCGGTGAAGCGTTAATACTGGATCTTGTGATGATACTATATTTAAAAGGTGATATATTTATCAGGAAATAATGTGTAGATTTTTAATAAAGTGTTCTCAAAACATTACTGCTACTTATGATGTTAGGAAACTGTGCCCACTAACCAAAACGAAAATGCAGACTGAGGCAGAGGAGAAGTCAGAGGAAGATGGTTAGGAAAGATAGAGGGAAAGCCAATATAATATTTTCAGGTATTAAATGAGATGTCTATCATTTGTTCAATTCAGTTCAGTTTATATTACCTTCCACTCAATCAACACAATATACAACAAACATATATTGATAAAGAAATAAGACGCGATTGATGAATAGGTGTCTTTACGTGTGTTTATGGGTATTACTAAAATTATAAAGAACACACCAGTTAAAAGCATAATGTTGGCACTTACCACAGCTTATTTCATCCGTGTAATCTGAGCAATCCACGTCGCCATTGCATACAGCTCCGATTGGTAGACATCTGTTATCTGGCTCACAGCGTATCTGCTCAACATTGCACACACCTTAAAAAACAAGTTTACAGCATGGAAAGGCAATCTTCCGCAAAGGGCGAACAGCCTTTGTTTTCGTTAAAGGGACAATATCGCAAAGGGACAATAACAGGGCATGGAATCGAAGTGCTTGTTTTAGATTAACTCAGTGACTGAAAATAAAACCCCACATGATAAGGCCATATTTTCAGTCACTGATTTCATCTTAAACGGGACACTGATTCCATGCCCTGTTGAAAGTAGCCCATGTGAACCCTTTTGATCAACCGGTTGATGATTTCCTGTGCCTAAAACCAGGCCAGAGTGATCTTCCATTGGATAACCTTTCCCGAAAATAAAACCCAAACCCAAACCCAGACATAGATAAACCCAAAAGCATTTTTTTTTCTTGGTGGCAACTATAAAAAGTAAATGACTTATAATGAGATATTTTTCTGAAAATCCCAATAATTAAAATATACATAATATGCGCGCAATTATAGCGCCCTCTAGCGGTCGTTTTCATAAGAACCGATAACGTCATCATGACGACATATGACTGAACATTAATTGTAACAAGTTACATGATAATATGTGAATGCATGATGGAGTTATGGCGAGATGTTTGATCTTCTTCCACCCCGAGTGCTGAGAATTTAATATCAGTGTAAGCTCATTATAAGGTTAAACAATAGTGGGCCAGCACACATATCAAAAAAGGACCTAAGAAGCCACTTTAAGTTTCCCATTATTTGTCCGTGACAAATTGGTGTGACATTATGGTCTGGATAACATTATGATCCACTTTTTACCTTCATCATCCTCAGAACGTAAGATCATTCTCAATGAGGACACACTTCCTCCGCCATGCAAGGCGGAAGAAAATGTCATTGTAATGTTGTTCCTGCTGAAGTAGAAAGATGTTCCTATGAGCGTTGTCCTGTCCAAAGTGAATCCATCTATAACAGTTGTCTCGTTACTATTACCACCAATCACCCACTTAAATGATAACCTATGATGCGTTGAAATACTGATATGGACAACATCTACGTAGATGAATGTGTCCAAGGGGCTTGTGATAAACCAACGGCATTCAAATAACCGAAATGTTGGTATGTCGAGAGTGAAGGGAACTGGTTGGGTTAACTTGATGTTGGTTTCACCACAAATGTCTCCTGTAAAACAAGGCAATGTATTATAAAATGCTGTAAACAGTGGACGGTCAGAAAAAAAACTTCTGGGGCCAGTTTCATAGCGCTGCTTACCGGTAAGCATTTTTTTCTGCTAGGCCTAACTGCAGCAAAAGAAAGTTAGGCAAAAAAGTCTCCGGTTTTTGGTCATCGGTCAGCTTCAAAACCTGAAATATTATAAACGGTTCGCGAGAAAAGAAAAATTGGCTGATGCCGGACTCGAACCCGCGACCTCTCGATGTTGGTGGGCGGTCCACTTATGCCAATTATCTATTGCTCTATGGGGCCAGGTCAGAGGCCAAACCATATCTGCCGAGTAGCCAGGGATCAAGCCCCGGTCAGATGCAAATAACCTAGGTAACGGCAGTAGCGGGGATCACACAAACGGGACACAAGCCTTTTATGTGGTTGTACACAAAGTAGATTTATATGGATATATATAAACGGTTCGCGAGCAAAGAAAATTTGGCTGATGCCGGACTCGAACCCGCGACCTCTCGAATGCCGGACGAGCGCTCTACCAACTGAGCTAACCAAACCCTATGTTGGTGGGCGGTCCAGTTCTGCCAATTATCTATTGCTCTATGGGGCCAGGTCCATATATATGTGTATATATATATATATATATATATATATATATATATATATATATATATATATATATAATATTTCAGGTCAGTTTCTCCATATAAATCTACTTTGTGTACAACCACATAAAAGGCTTGTGTCCCGTTAATTGTGTGATCCCCGCTACTGCCGTTACCCGGGTTGTTTGCATCTGACCGGGGCTTGATCCTGGCTACTTGTCAGATATGGTTTGGCCTCTGACCTGGCCCCATATAGCAATAAATATATTGGCATAAGTGGACCGCCCACCAACATAGGGCTGGTTAGCTCAGTTGGTAGAGCGCTCGTACGGTAATCGAGAGGTCGCGGGTTCGAGTCCGGCATCAGCCATATTTTCTTTGCTCGCGAACCGTTTATAATATTTCAGGTCAGTTTCTCCATATAAATCTACTTTGTGTACAACCACATAAAAAGACTTGTGTTCCGTTAATTGTGTGATCCCCGCTACTGCCGTTACCCGGGTTGTTTGCATCTGACCGGGGCTTGATCCCTGGCTACTCGGCAGATATGGTTTGGCCTCTGACCTGGCCCCATAGAGCAATAGATAATTGGCATAAGTGGACCGCCCACCAACATAGGGGCTGGTTAGCTCAGTTGGTAGAGCGCTCGTCTAGTATTCGAGAGGTCGTGGGTTCGAGTCCGGCATCAGCCAATTTTTCTTTGCTCGCGAACCGTTATATATATATATATATATATATATATATTAAATCGGGAGGGTGGCCTTAGCTTAAAGATAAGCATCAGTCTAGAAAAAGCCAATAGGAGTATCAGAAGTGAACAAAGGAGGGATTATTGGGCCACACAATAAGTAGATGTGGCAGTTTATGGTGAAGCTGGGGTAAAGGAGGAATTATTGAGCCATACAATAGGTAGAGGTGGCAGCTTGTAATAAAGCTGGCATAAACATAGGACAATACACAAAGGGATACGACAACAAAAAAGTGGGGTTTCACCTTACAAATTGAGGAGTTGGTGTGTAGGTGTAGATAGCTAAATTAAAATAGTCCTATAAGAGATAGTTGGAAAAACTGTAAAAGTATACAAGATAAAGCAACATGTTAAAGCAAATATCTGAAAATAGAACAGGTTAGGACAAAGACCTGAAAAGTAACAGGTTAAAACAAATACCTGAAAATAGAACAAAGGTTGAAACAAAAACCTGAAAAGACAACAGGTTAAAACAGGTACCTGAAAAGAGAACAGGTTAAAACAGATACCCGAAAGGAGTACAGGTTGAAACAAATACCTGAAAAGAGAACAGGTTAAACCAAATAGCTGAAAAAACAGGTTAAAGCAAATACCTGAAAAGGATCAGGTTAAGACAACTACCTGAAAATAGAACAGGTTTAGGACAAAAACCTGAAAAAATAAAAGGTTAAAACAAATGCCTGTAAATGGGTAAAGGTAGCTGGGTTATTTGATACCTGTGTTGATATTGAGGCCATAGGGTTGAAGTGTTTTCAGTTGATGTATCCAGTGTGACTCCCTAAGTTTGCGATGTGTATCATTGCTAGTGCAGGCTTCAATTACAATGATTTCAACATCCTTAATGCTATGATTAGGGTTGTTAAAATGGATAGCCACAGGGTAGAGTTTTTTAGTTTTCACAGAGGAAACATGGTTGGCAAAGCGGAGACACAATTTGGTCTTTGTCTCCCCTACATATTGTATACCACATCTTTTACATGAGATTACTTATAACATTGGGTGTGTCACACTGGGATTTAGTTCTGATTGTGTAAGATGAGACCAGTACTGTGGCTTTTAACCTTCTGAGCAGGTTTGAGATACAAACAGGTTTTGCATCTCGAGCGGTTACACTTGGAGCACCCCTGTGGTGATTCATGATCAGTGACGTTAAGGTCACTGTTGGTGCTAGGGAGCCTAGCCCGAACCAATATATCACCAAGGTTACGGGGGCGACGGAAAGCAATCAAAGGGGGCTCAGGGATGGCTGAGCGTAACCTATCGGAGGAGTGTAAAATAGTCATGTTATCATTTACGATAGATGAAAGTCTGGGTAATCTGGGGTGATAAGCATGGACGGATCATCATGAGCACAGGCCCTGGGCACAAATTCACCACGGGCCCATACACGCGCATAATACTACTAGTACTATGCTTTTTTCTTTCTTTTTTTTAAAACCAAGGGCCCCTATTGGCTCCTGGGCCCGGGGCACGTGCCCAGTTTGCCCGTGCGGTAATCCGTGCATGGTGATAAGTCGTGACCAGGGGAACTCTGTTAGGAAGGGTTTTCTTTTTACCCCAGGTAGCCAATAGGGTGCTACGGGGGGTACAGAGGGCCCTGTTGATGGCTAGTTGGACCCTGCGTTTGCTATGACCCCGGGATACAAGGTGTTGCCTCAGTTCAGACGACCGTTTCCTGTATAAGGTATCAGTGGAACAGATACGTCTTATACGGAGCGCTTGACTGTAGGCGATGGCCTCTTTGCAGTGCTTGGGGTGGCAGCTGTCAGAAAGGAGGTATTGATGAGTGTCAGTGGGTTTACAATAGACATCAGTCGAGATGCCCTGGGGATTTGTTGATGGTGACGTCTAGGAAGTTCACGCTATTGGGAGAGTAGTTAGCAGTGAACTTGATGGTGGCATGGAATTAATTAATGTAGTTGATGAATTCATCTAGGCTATCTTGGCCGCCACACCAAATGCAGAATATATCGTCAATAAATCTCCACCATACTAGAGGACGGTGGGGGGCAGAAGATAGCAATCTGTCTTCAAGGTCAGACATAAACAGATTAGCGTATGATGGTGCCATCTTAGTGCCCATCGCTGTACCTTGAACCTGGAGAAAGTTTCTGTCTAGGAACGTGAAATTGTTTTTGGTCAGTATATGTCGGATAAGATCTGTGAGGTGTCTCACTGAAGGTTTGGTTTGGTTGTTAGATCTGAGAGCGTTGGCACATGCATTTATGCCTTCGCCATGGGGGATGTTTGTATATAAGGAGGAAAAAATCCAGAGTGACAAGGAAGGCAGAATTGGGTATTTGATGTATAATACCCTCTATAGTTTACGGAGGAAGTCTGTAGTGTCCTGTATGAATGAAGGGATATGAGAGACCAGAGGGTTGAGGTAGCTGTCAACGAACTCAGAGATACGTTCTGTTGGGCTACCATTACCCGACACAATGGGACGGCCCGGGTTGCCTGCCTTGTGTATTTTGGGCAGTAGATAGAAATGGGCCGTACGAGGATCCTGTGGAATGAGATAGTTAAAGGTATCCTCATTAATACCGTTACAATTATGAATTTTGACGAGGGTGTCAGATATTTCTTTTGCGAAAGAGTGGGTGGGGTCAGTATCACATTCTGTATAGTGATCAGTGTTATTACGTTGTCTGAGGGCCTCGGCTGTGTAATCATCTCTGTTCATGCCTGTTTGATGACAAGGTTCGTAGCTTGTCGGAGTTCACCGATGGCGTCCCGTTCAGCAAGGGAGAGGTTGCTGGCACATATAGCAGGAGGTTCCCTGTGAACCTCAGAGTTGGCTGCGTTGATATAGTTGTCAAGGGCTGCATCCCTATTCTTAGCGGGTACCCACACACTTTTTTCTTTGAAGCGGTTGCGGCTGGGGCCCCAGAGGGACTGTCATCTGGGGTCTCGTCGTCTGTGGAGGGCTCGACGTGAAAGAATTCACGGAGTCGTAGTCTGCGGTTGAAGTGGGCTATGTCCTGTTGGAGTGAGAGTTGATTATGTTCCTTGGGTGTGGGCAAAACTTAAGACCCCTTGAGAGCAATTTAACCTGGGGATCACTGAGTACAGTATCAGACAGATTAATTACAGTATGTGTTGGTGGATTAGGGGAATTGTCACCAGAGGGTTTAGTGGTGATCTTTAGTGGTGATCTAAATATATATATATATATATATTTATAGGTGGATGAGTTTAAATACTTGGGGTCAACTGTTCAAAGTAACGGATAGTGTGGAAGAGAGGTGAAGAAGAGAGTGCAGGCAGGGTGGAGTGGGTGGAGAAGAGTGTCAGGAGTGATTTGTGACAGAAGGGCACCAGCAAGAGTGAAAGGGAAGGTTTTCAAGACGGTCGTGAGACCAGCTATGTTGTATGGTTTGGAGGCGGTGGCACTGAAAAAAGACAGGAGGCGGAGCTGGAGGTGGCAGAGCTGAAGATGCTAAGGTTTTCGTTGGGAGTAGCGAGGATATCCTAGGATTATGAATGAGTATATTACAGGGACAGCTCACGTTGGACGGTTTGGAGACAAAGTGAGAGAGGCGAGATTGAGATGGTTTGGACATGTGCAGATGAGAGATGATGGGTATGTCGGGAAAAGGATGCTAAAGATGGAGTTCTCAGGCAAGAGGAAAAGAGGAAGGCCAAAGAGGAGGTTTATGGATGTAGTGAGGGAGGACATGCATGTAGTTTGTGCAACAGAGGAAGATGCAGAGGACAGGAAGAGATGCAAACAGATGATCCGCTGTGGCGACCCCTAACAACAAGGGAGCAGCCGAACGATGAAGAAGTATCGTCACAATCAAAGCAGATTTTCAACAGGGCATAGAATCAGTGTCCAAGTTTAAATTGAACACAGTGAATGAAAATTACTGGTTCATTTATATGACCATGTGGGGTATTATTTTCAGTCACTGTGTTGGTCTAAAACGATATTGTCCCTTTAAGCTGTTATCTATAAAATGAGTGTATACACCTGTGGTAATTTATCTGATTACAAAATTACTGAATTATAATCTAAAAACTGTTTGAGCAAACGTGAAATGTATAACCAATTTTAAATGGATCACGGCTGTGATCCTTTTTCCAAGTGAGAATGAATGCGAAAAGAATCACAATGCATCTTCACTATTTCCTCGTAAATTACAGTGAAATGAGCTCAAACTTTCACAAGTTGGTTTCTGTACATATCTCCTGATATGTTTTAAAGAATTTATGAATTGACAGACATGTTATACACTTTATTTAATATTGATACGTACCTGAACTGTCACCGGGAACTACTGTCAAATTACATGTCACGGAATGTCCTTGATCACCACGGTATGCGTCAGTAAAAGGTACGAAAATAAATTGTAGTGTTTCATTGGGAGAAAGGATATCAATTGACAGCAGAGTTAAGGGATAACTGCCTAAAGTTCTTGTGAAGTGGTTTGACCATAGCCATAAACGTAAGTTAGATGGCTCAGTGACGTTGCATTGACACAGTGCTCTGATTAACATCCCATAGGGCGCTCTGACATACCAGCAGTAAAAAATTCCTTGGCCTTCGAGCGGTTCATAGATCACCACTGAAATAACAGCAGATGAGTTGGAGCCAGTAAGTGTCACATTGTTGCATGTTATATCTGTTCGTGCATGGAGAAAATATGTTGTAAATGAGTCAGATCTCTGGTCAGAATTGATTCCCGATGTACATTGTACAACTCGGACTCCACACTTATAAGTGCATTGCTTCACTCTTAAAACTAAAGTGTTGAATCAACATTTTACAGAGTTCGGTCAGTGACAACTATTTTATTTTTATAAAGTGTCGAATTAACATTCAATGTTGAATTAACACTGATAGTTAGACGTAACTTGAATCCGTGTTGAATTAATTCAACACGTTCTTCTCAGGAAAATGAGAATATCCATAAATGATTTAAAGTAGCCCGATGACAAGGATGCTAGGTTTAGTAATAATGTAAAAGCGCTATGAGCATCGGTTCGTGATGGAGTTGGTGATATAATTTATAAGAATTCACAATATTACAATTATTATAGATTTCACACGAGCACCGATAACAAAGGTCCTTGGTAATGGGCGCCAGTTGTCTGTCACCTCGGTCGTTTGCGATTTTTTAACAAACTTTCACACGACTTCCACTCACGCCAAAACGAACGTCCCTCGTTTTCCATGGACAGTCAAAGCTCATGATTGTGCAATCCAATATTTCACTGGTACCGCGCGCTGAACTTATTCACTGAACGCTTTCTCTACGTTACCAGTGGTTTTCCCGCGAAGATATACCGGTACGCGTTGTGCGAAGTCAAACGTTACTTTCTCCCACATTTTGTTTTCATTTCCTGACAATTTTATTCTCATTTTATTATGGATATCGAATCAAGTATACTTGCAACAATTCCGACGGATTCACAGAGCCCGATTTCTAACGTAAGGCCATCCAACGAGAAAAATAAGACTATTCTTCTTATAGAATCCTTTGCTCTTTTCGACGATTTCATGGACTCAAATTCTTTCATGAAATTCAAGAGAAGTAGCACGAACGTTATTTCTTCGGATGTCGCCAACTTGGAAGGACGTACACGTGTACAAGTTGTTTACCAACAAACACACATCCGGGATTTGTTGCAAGCTGATTTAGTGACGCGTTCTGCACATGCGAAATGATACCGCCAAAGCAAGGGTCCCCTGTTTGGGCACACGAAGCGTTTCACACGACCTATCGTGGCGATTTTAACATCGTTGCGATTTTTTGGAGGAGGTCTCGATCTCTGTTATAAATAACGAGGGTCCGTGGTAATTATTTAACAAGGATAGCTTTCACACGACTGGGATTTGCTATTTTTTAACATGGATGCGATTTTTAGTCAAGGTCCCTTGTTAAAACGGTCTCGTGTGAAAGGGCCTTAAGACACATATCAGCCCATGGCAACCAATGAACTAGCCCATGAAACTGGTCTGAACACATCAATGCTGTTGTTACATGAATAAATATACATACGTGTTAATGTTATCAACTTATTGGTTTGATTTACTGTAGGCCTCGTAGAATGGAACATTCCATCTTTCAACTCATGAAAATATTCTCACCATTGCACTCATAAACATTCATTATTTGTATATTATATAACACCCAAGTAGATCCTTGTCATTTGATTGGAGTATTGTAGGTCACGCGGCATTCATTAATCAAACCATTACATGGCCTACGTCATAAACCGTACATTTTGGTTCCATTCACCGTGAATTATTGTTCCATTCACTGTGCATTTTTGTTCCATCCCACCTGATCTATTGCACGCTGGACCACATCATGCGTTATATACACAGCGTAAATTTCGTCAAATAGAGTGCACAGATTGGTTGAAGAAGCACTGCACTGCGTATAAAACGTAAAACGGAGGCTTGACGTAGATGTATTCATTGTCGTCGACATTTCTGACATGTGTTGAAACGTTTGGTAATTACTCTAATTCAGAGCAGACTTTCAACATGGCATGGAATTGGTGACCTATAGTTTAAGATGAACACAGTGACTAAAAATGACTGGCTCATTTATGCAGCAGCAATGGTAATATGACCTTATCATGTGGGGTATAATTTCCAGTCACTGACTTAATCTAAAACTAGCACTCCGTTTCCATCCCCTGTTGATCTAGACGATATTGTCCCTTCAGACAATTCACTAGCTCTGCTGTTTTCCGTTTTTATGAAGTGGTGAATTGCTATTCGTCGCTTTAACATTGGAATAACATTGGCAAAATGTCAATGGGAGAATTTTTGCTTTTGTGTTTTCACAAAGTGACGAATTGTGTGAAATAACAATAAAATAACATAAATTTGGTAAAGATGTATGTTTTACGGATTTTGTAAATTGACATTTATGGTGTGTATTTACATCTTAAAAGTGACGTTTTCTGTAATTTAAAAAAAAACTCATGTCATGTGTCTTTTTATCGATGTTAAAATACATTAAAAATGTTGTATTTTTCTCAGCGGCAGTAATTTTACTCAATTATCGAGAAGAAATTTCCGTAAAATTACAGAAAACATGTTAGTGTATTGTTTATCTATAAACTTTCTGTATTTTTACAGAGAAAATAAAACAAAATCCAAAGGTTATTTATTTCAGTTCAAACTGTATATTAAAAACGCTTTAATAAAATACACTTACAATAAAATACAATACACAATAATTTATTGAATCCCTCTACAGTACATATGTGGTTCGATATTGTTGTAGTTATTTACTTTCAATACTATGGAAAATAAATAAACCTTGAATAATAAGCATTCTGTTATGTAAGTAAATGTCGTCTCCAGTATGCATTCACAATACATGTACAATGTACATGTGACTGACTGATGCCAAGTAAAACCATTTTAAGGTTAAACTGAATATTTAAATAAACAACTCGGACACAGTGCACTGATACGGAGCCCCTAAGGGGACAGGTAAAAAAAAATCGGGAAGGTAAAAAAAAAGGGGGGGAAATGTATTTCGTTCCGTCGAAATAACATTTCGTTCCCTCGAAATAATTTATTTCATTTCCACGAAATGTTATTTCGAGGGAACGAAATGTTATTTCGAGGGAACGAAATGTTATTTCGAGGGAACGAAATGATTTCGAGGGAACGAAATAATTTATTTCGTTCCCTCGAAATAATTTATTTCATTCCCACGAAATGTTATTTCGAGGGAACGAAATGTTATTTCGAGGGAACGAAATGTTATTTCGAAGGAACGAAATGATTTCGAGGGAACGAAATAATTTATTTCGTTCCCTCGAAATAATTTATTTCATTCCCACGAAATGTTATTTCGAGGGAACGAAATGTTATTTCGAGGGAACGAAATGTTATTTCGAGGGAACGAAATGTTATTTCGAGGGAACGAAATGTTATTTCGAGGGAACGAAATGTTATTTCGAGGGAACGAAATGTTATTTCGAGGGAACGAAATAATATTTCGAGTGAACGAAATAATATTTCGAGGGAACGAAATGAATTCGAGGGAACGAAATAAATTATTTCGTTCCCAAGAAATCATTTCGTTCCCTCGAAATAACATTTCGTTCCCTCGAAATAACATTTCGTTCCCTCGAAATAACATTTCGTGGGAATGAAATAAATTATTTCGTTCCCTCGAAATAATATTTCGTTCCCTCGAAATAATATTTCGTTACCTCGAAATAATTGAGCTGTACGGAATCCTTGATATACCATTTAATTTATTGGGATACGACAATTATTTCCGAGGTCGCTTAATTAAGGGACAGATGGAAACAAATAAATAAAATAATATTAAAATAAATTAATATTATAAATTAATATTATAAAATAATATTATAAAATAATATTATTTTATTTATTTGTTTCCATCTGTCCCTTAAGGGGCTCCCAGTGCTACGGCGACCCAATAAATTAAATGGCATATCAAGGATTCAGTACAGCTCAATTATTTTGAGGGAACGAAATATTATTTCGAGGGAACGAAATGATTTCGAGGGAACGAAATGATTTCGTGGGAACGAAATAATTTATTTCGTTCCCTCGAAATAATTTATTTCGTTCCCACGAAATGTTATTTCGAGGGAACGAAATGTTATTTCGAGGGAACGAAATGATTTCAAGGGAACGAAATGTTATTTCGAGGGAACGAAATGTTATTTCGAGGAAACGAAATATTAATTCGAGGGAACGAAATGCATTTCCCCCTTTTTTTTACCTTCCCGATTTTTGTTTACCTGTCCCCTTAGGGGCTCCGTACACTGACAATGTTATACATGTACACATTATACATTATACACATGTAAATTTCTCTCCATTATGTTTTACTATTAAAGATGCAGATACATAGTGCATTTCATACTGTTGGTGTGATCATTGGCAGCTTAGAGTAGAGAATCACTAAGTCTGCTTCCCCCTTTTATGATTGCTAATTTTGTTTCGAAATGAATACAATGTAATAGCTGATGTTGAATTTCCATTGAGAATACATATTAACAAACCCTGAAGGCACTTTAAAAATGTTCTCCTTATCAAACTACATGTAAGTTGGAACTTTAACGTGTGCATTATTGATACGTTTTATATAGTGTATATATTTAATAAGAACTTGCAGTATACATGTACATGGTAGACATTTAGGGAAGGCTAAACCTGCTTCGATGGCATGAAATGAGTGAATATTGTGGGGAAATTTGTAGCTGATACAGAGTGTAGGAGGTGGTTTCTTCATAACTTCTTGGGATGTGGATTTGATAGTCTTCACCACCTCAGCCATCAACTCATCAATGTAAACTGTTATTAAAAAAATACAAAACAAAACAATTTTTATATATTTGTATATATGTATTATAGTACAGACAATGGATAATAGAAATGATTCAAGTCAAACAAGGGGAAATACGAGTATATGTGTGTGGTTGTGTGTTGGGGGCTTGTTATCTAAATAATGACACATGATGGATGTTAAGGTCCTTCAATGTTTATGTATTCAAATCTAAGCATGTGTTTTACTAATACTGTATAATTTAGGAAAACAAATCTTACAATATCTGCAAGGTTCTTTCACTGGCTTTTACAGTAGCGTCTCCTTTCGTATACTTTGGCTTGCTGAGCTTGTATTTCAGCTGTCCCAACTTGGTTGTTGCCTGCCTTCTATTGCTGTTTTCGTTGAAATGCAAAGTTGTAATGTGTAACCTTTAAAAACAAAAAGATAACAACATTTCAATTATCATCAACAAGTTAAACAAATTGAGGTGTTGGCTGTTTGATTCACTTAAATACTTGTACATGTATATGAACTTCATTTCTTGAAAACATAAAAGTAAGATTGTCTTTTTTGTACAAACAAGTATATTTCTTACCGACAGTACATCCCATGGTATGTGTATGTATTCATCTTGGGGGCAAAACGATTGATTACGCTGTGAAAGCTCTCCACTGATGATGTCTACTTGGTAGTTGACATCATCTTGATGTCATCCACAAGGGTTGCTTTGGACAAAATAGCAGTTAGTTTCTCCGTTGCCAGTGTACCTGTGCATAAATAGTAAAACATTTGTATACAAAAACCAGTGAAATACTTCCAAGCACTATTGCACTATATTTAGTATTATTGTAATGTTAAATTTGGAAATGGATTATTTAAAAAAAATCAAAAGATTTACTTGGCTTCATCCATCCCGGGTGTTCTGTGATGCAGTCCAGATCCAGAATGAACTCGTCCATTTTCTGCACCACCGTAGACGTTTCTAGTCTTTGCAGCAAATGGGCTCTCTTACTGTCGGCATTGCAACACAACACCCACAGGAGCACCTATATTTAGGTGTTCGAGCGCGCAGCGCGAACACCTATTGTTTTTGTACTGTTTTTTTTATTTTCTTCTTCTTCTTCTCAGTGGCGCTTGTCCGGTTAAAAAGGCATCCTTGCTGAGCATTTACAGTTTTCAAACTTAACACATGAACAGAACATATCAAGCTGACGAAACCGTTTGCTGTGACGTCATGATTACGTCATCAGGTGTCGAATTACGCTAAATCAAAGTTTAATATTTCAAGATATTATATCTCATGAACTACAAATGATATTTTCACAATATTTGCATTATCTGAAAGATCCTGAATTATGTGATTTTTCGTTTTTCGAAGTTACTGCAATTTGACCTCTCCTTCCGGTCGAAACCGGAAGTTGAAAATTTCAAAATTTCAAAATATCATATCTCATGAATCATAGAAGATATTTTCACAATCGTTTCATCATCTTAAAGATCTTGAACTATGTCACATTTCGTTTTCAGACGTGACCCCAATCTGACCTTTCCTTCCGGTCGAAACCGGAAGGTTAAGTGATATGCTGATCCCTGTATGTACGAATAGCCCATATCGCGCGTGCACAGAATACGTACACACAGCAATATACGGAGTTTAATATTGGCCTACAACATAAAGGCCTTGTCACACGGGGCAATTTTCAGGCACTAAAAGTTGCTGGCAATGAGATTGCTCGGAGATTGCCCTGTGTGGCATTTCATGCAATCCAGTGGCAATGAGTAGACTGGCTTTCTACTTTGAGGCAATCTGTCGAGGCAATCTCCAATCACATTCCGTATCAATGATCACGTGACATTTTATCACAAGTAAAACATTTTCAGCGGCGGCCATTTAATTCTCGTTTACATGAAAAAATACTGAGGAATTTTGCCGTTCTTTTTAACTCCAAAGTAAAATACAAGAAAATAAAATGGGTTTCCGAGAAAGAGGAAAATATAATTGCATTATTAAGAGGTAAGTAGTAGACATTATTTAGAGGTTTATTGGCCTAAAATGTGCGTTTGTAAAGTAGGCCTATCGTAGACATAAGTATTGCATGCACAATCCAATGGAGGTTAGTGACGGACGAAACTGTTGTTGTACTGCACCTATTTCGTAAAAACTATATTGAGTCTACTCTTTACCTGTTTTTGCAGTGTACCTACATGATTTTAAGTTTGCATTTTAACTAAGGATAATGACTGAGCATGGATAGATGCTATATATTGTCCAGAAAAAAGGTTTGAAAACTGTGCCATGCAGTCAAAGTCAAAAGAGCATCGTTGGAAAATACTTCATTGTGTAACATCAGTACATGTATGCAAATCCATGTAAATATATACATGTTTGTGTGTTGTTGTCTATTCTGCATGTTCTTCGTGTCAATGAAATATATCCCTAACTCAACCTAAAGAGATGCTTTTACTTGATTAGTCTGCTAGTAGTAGCCACAAAATTGTCATAGGGGCACCTGTTTTTTCTGAGCTAGGTTACATTTGTCGTTTTGTTATTATTAAGCATAAAAAGTATGTCCTTCTATGCTTTAAAGAAAGGTCAGGTCTTATAACATAAAAAAAGATGAAGAGCCTGCATAAAAAAAAGAAAACTAATAAATGAAGAAAAAGCTGCAGAGGGATGAGTTAATATGAGTTTTAATTGGAAAATAAACATGCAGGTGTGTTGGTGGACAACATGTGTACACCAAAATTCAGGATGGAAAATGCAAATGGGGTGGGGGTGATGAAGGTTGTTTTTGCAATTATAGAGGACATTCTCTTACATGTTGGCCTTTCCCCATTCAGAATTTATTTTTTCACAGAATCATTTGAACATTTCTTTATATTTTGTATTTTAGCTCTCCAGTATGCCGAGTAATTGGAATTAGATGCAATGGCTGGCATCAGTGAGAATCAGTTCAACAGCCTAGAAAGCATCTAAAACACAAGCCCCAAGGTAACCAATAAATCTGTGGTACAATTATTGTAAATGTGTGTGTGTATGATTGCATTCATCCTGACTGCCCTATGATCCAGTCACATGACCCCACCAACCTACATTGAAGATTGTGATTTTTATTTTCAAAAAGCAATTCTTTTTAAACTTTATCCACAATGTTGTATTCTTTCCCAGTGAAAACAGGTCAACTCGTATGCGTCCCAACTCGTAGTTTTACCAACTCATACTCATTTTGGTCAACTCGACCCGTAAAAATATTTATTACTGAATATTTACTAGCATGTGTATGGGTTGACATCCGGTGGAGTACGAGTTGGTAGAAGTATAAGTTAATTTAGCTACACTATAGTGTCTGTAAGTTCCTCATAATACTAGTAGTGCTTATGTCTTGTGTGGTGATGGCTGCATTGCAGTTTACTTGATAATAGCACTTAATTTTCTCACTAAAGTAGACCAGAAACAAATATCAGCACCTTTATTGAGATAATGAAATCGTCACATCATGGAGGAAGGAAGACGTCACATGTAACTTTCTATTCCATTGTAAAACCTAACTTAAAGGCATTGTTCTGAAGGGATCATTTTTGTAAAGTTGCATAATTTTTCTGAAGTTACATCAATCCATCATCCTGATAATAACATATGAGGGCATTCTAAGTTATGTGTGTTTTGTTAGCATGACCCATTATTGTTCGTCCCTCTTTTGAAAACATTTAATATTGTTTTTACATGATTCGTTTATATTTCAGATCAACGGTATCCATTTGTGCTACTGCTACAAGGTGTGTTAGAGTCTGTGTAACTTTGTGATCCAATGGCCAGCATTTGAAGTTTATCCATTCATCAAAGGGGTTAATGTATGATTCAAATTATTTTATATGGACTTATCCTATCTGTGGCAGTCTTTACCCTCAAGGGAATTGTTTTTTCAGGACCTCAAGACACATCTAGGTCTTTCTAGGAATTTCTTTAACATGTTAGAACAAAAATAGTACTGAGGAATTCTTATTATTTTTTTGACTGGACCCAAACATCCTAACAAATGTAGTTATTAAGCAATATCTGTTGGTGATCTAGTAAAATGTATATTGCCGACAGTGAATCCCTGGCAGTTGGGCCATATAAACATAGTAAACATACACCCAATCTTCATTGCATGGGTGTGTCAGCCTTGGAATACCTTTTGCCAGATCACCCAATTAAAGCACTAGTATAAGGGCCCCTTATACTTGTATTGCTTGTTTGCTCTCCCTTCCCTAGTTCTTGGATTCTATAGTGCTGCAATGATAGACCAAAGAATTTTAGAAAACAAATGTGTTGGTTCATCACCAGTGGCAGTACATGCCATCACCAAGAACTTGGGGGGGGCGAGCATTTATTCCAAAATTACCGATTCCAATGACAACCCCTGAATGTCACCCATTCTGAACTCACTAAATCGTACATACAGAGTGTACATTTATTTTAAATGCAGATTGTTTCTGTTTTCTTGTCAACAAAGGATCATGGTTGGGTTCATTTACACTGAAGTAATTTCACTTGTTGCATGTGTAAGACCATGTACACTCATTTCTAGATTGGTTACAAGTAGGTTAAACAGGTCAACAAAGTGGTTTCAATTGATTGTTGGGGAGAGAAGTGTGTAACCACAAAAGTCAAGTCATGAAACCCAACAGACAGTTAAAATAAATATGTATTTCATTGTTTTATTAGCAATTTACAAGCACCCATACAACTCTTTGATTATTTCAATGTCTAACAATTTATGTACAAAATGGCATCTGATCTTTAGGTTGTAATTCTGTAGTATGAATGCAGCTACAGACATTTTGCCAATCATGTGTACAACCTTGAAAATGTAAAAATCAATGTAGAATTTGTTTTCAAATTTTATACATTATTTTTTAATTATTTGCAGTATAGGTGAAAACAAAGACAGTTTATAAGCATGTCACAATAAGGAGATGCTTGATTACAGTGTCACTATCATTGTCAATTTATCATTATATTTTTGTTATAAACTTAACCTGAAAGTGAAGTATATTATAAATAAAGATTAAATTAATTTTTGTACAAGACTTAATACCAAGAGATAAATACCAATGTTGGCTTCATTTAAATCTAAAATTGAAAGGTTTTTCCATAAACAAAGTGAAAAGGGCAACCAATTATCAGATTTGATCCAGTGGATATAATTAGGTGTTCGAGCGCGTAGCGCGAACACCTATTGTTTTTGTACTGTTTTTTAGGTGTTCGAGAGCGCAGCGCGAACACCTATTGTTTTTGTACTGTTTTTTTTTTTTTTTTTAACTTCTCCTTCTTCTCAGTGGCGCCTGTCCGGTGACAAAGGCATCCTTGCTAAGTATATACAGCCTTCAAACTTAACACATAAACAGAACATATCACGCAGACGAAACCGTTTTCTGTGACGTCATGATTACGTCATCAGGTGTCGAATTACGCTAAATCAAAGTTAATATTTCAAAAAATCATATCTCATGAACCACAAAATATATTTTCACAATCTTTGCATCATCTGAAAGATCTTGAACTATGTCACATTTCGTTTTCAGACGTGACCCCAATCTGACCTTTCCTTCCGGTCGAAACCGGAAGGTTAAGTGAAACAATATGCTGAAATACTATTCCCTGTATGTACGATCTATAGCCCATATCGCGCGTGCACAGAATACGTAAACACAGCAATATAGTGGGTTTAATATAGGCCTACAACGTAACGGAATGAAATGAGTGTGGAAAATTTCTCCCTTTTTTTACATGATATTGGGTCACAAATGTTCCTTCCTCAAGTCATCACCTCTCAATATAACAAACCTGAAGAATTATTTTGGAGAAATGCATGGAAATTTACACCATGCTCATTCAATGCGGCATTTGTACGTTACATGTCCCGCAGTGTAACATGAGTATGTGTGTTGTGTATGAAGCGTCAGTGAAATTGTGCTTTGTTCAGACTGCTTCGCAGAATCGTGCTTTAAAATAGAACGGGTCAAACGGCAGTTACAAGGCTCAGACTGCCACAGCAGATGTTGTGCCTACAATATAAGACTTTCCAATACATCTACAAAAGGTAACTTTTCTTATAATTATGGTGATTTAGGTTTTTAAGGGTATTATTTTAATATTGCATTAGTTTCATTTAATTTGGGACGATTGAGGGCGCATTTCATGATTTACGGTCCTCGGATGGTGATTATATGAGTGATGACGAAACAAGTAGTCCAAACAAATTTCTGAACGGGTATGATATTCTTTAAGTACTTTGATTGAAGGATGTTTATTACATCACACTAATTATTGTAACATTATTTAAAGCCAAAGCCAGTGTTGATTTTATATTCGAATTAGATTTAACCCATAATTTAGTGCCGCGCATGGGTTTTGTTTACTTGTTTTGGAGTGAAGCGGCCGGGAGTTTTCCACGTCAGACGGTCACATTTTCTGGTAGACAGCGTTAAGTGTAAACTTTTGGGAGTTTGTGTCATCAAACCTTTGAAGTTAAATTGTCATCGGCTGGTGAGTAGATCATATATAGTAATAGTGTAAAATGAGTAGGATTTATTGACATAAACATGTAGGTTTCAGGCCGTGGCAATATTTAAAATTAAATGTTTTCCTGTACATGTAACACAGTTACTGTTATGATGTATTGAATTATGCCTATGCTAATAATGGGTTAGGATTGAATTGTACACACATATCTAATATAATTTTATGTATTGTGTTTACCAGGTTTTTCTTGGATGTCGGAACAATATAAATGCCATATAAAAGCGCAGGTTAAACCTCATATTTTCTGTCTCATCAAGCTGTTTATTTTATCCATCTCTGGATCATCATCTTACTATATAATTTTAAGATTAAAATTAGTCGATACCTATATACTTTTACAGTGTCACATAAAGTAGGTGATGTATGGTCCATTGTTTCTTCCATGGCTACTTGTATTCCCCTTGTAGTGAGGAAGTTAATCACCTTAAAATCAAACATTTCACAAATTGATTGTTGGAAGTATGCCAGAAGTTCCAGAATGAGTGTTACTGATGGGCTCATAATTCTACTTTTGGCAATACATAGATCTGTGATGTTATTGAAAGAGTAGATGTAAACAAGCATTTGAAATTGAAATCATTTATTTATTATCTTCCAGCGTAAGAAGAAACGAAAACCACCCAAAGTACAACATTACTCACAAGATATGTGGTGAATAGAGGAACCCAACACACTAGAAGTTACCACTGCAGTGAAATACCCTGATGTGTCCATTATTCAGAAAGAAGAGTGACGTACTTTTAACAAAATGGTCAGAGAGCACAGACCAGATTAGAAGTTTTTAAGATTGTCAACACTCAGCATTGCACCTTTGGTAAAAACTATTCTGAGACGCCCAAGCATATTTTTTTGGTAAATTTAATTTTGTTTAAAATGTGGCTTGAATTTGAAATCGGGTGAAAAAACGTTTTCAGGCACAGCAGTTTAAATACAAAATTAATTACTTTTGATTTTGAGGCAAGAGATCCAGATTGTGCAAATGGAATAATGTGTATAAATTTTTAATCGAAAAGCATCAATGAACTTCCCACAATGATTGTTTAATAACCAAAAAAGAGTCTAGAACAACACAATGGTAAGTATTGTTTTCCCAAATTGTTGGGTATTTACTTCTAAATATTGGTTTTGGTTAGCCGGTTAGCAAATTTCTAAATGGTCAGTGAATTTTGTTTCATTTTAATTAATGTAATAACCAAATTATGTTTCATTATCATTAATAAATTAAAAATTAAAAATTAAGGCCTACACGTTTTAAGCATTATTCTGGTACAGAACCTTAAAAACTTAACACCATAGACCTTAACATGTAGTTGTATCCTCGGTTGTGATGTCATGGTTAAGGCATCAGATATCGAATTACACTAAATCAAAGTTTAATATTTCAAAATATCATATCTCATGAACCACAAAAGATATTTTCACATTACTCTTCTCGATGAGACTTATTGAACAAAAAAACATAGTTCCAAAATTCACAGCCTTCAAATTTAACACATACATATACCATAACATGTAGTTGTCAATAAATTTATGACATATAGTTTCAGGTAAAGTTGTGATGTCATGTTGACGTCATCAGATAGCGAAATACACTAAAATTTTAATATTTCCAAAAATCATATCTCATGAACCACAAAAGATATTTACACAATCTTTGCATCATCTTACAGATCTTGAATTATGTAATTTTTCGTTTTTAGACGTGATCCCAATCTGACCTTTCCTTCCGGTCAAAACCGGAAGTTGAAAATTTCAAAATTTCAAAAAATTATATCTCATGAACCATAGAAGATATTTTCACAATCTTTTTATCATCTTAAAGATCTTGAACTACAGGGTGTATCAAAAAAAATGTCCCACTATGAAAAATTGCCCTGAAATTTATATTCTATAATTTTTTGAAAAATCTTTTACATAGGTTGATAGACAATGGTTCAGTGCTTTTTTTGTGCAATTGCACATACTCATCATGTCACGCATGATTGAGCACAGGCTAATTACGTAAATTGCGACACATCTGTTTTGCGCGAAAAAGTGCTGGGTTGAAAACAGGATCTGAGACCATGACAAACAACGTTAGGTATGCCCTTTGTTTATCACAAATTGCCATTACTTTTGAATTAACCCTTTCACACTTTCAGTCCTCAACTTGTCCACCATTTCTTTCCTGGCAGATTTGGGCCCTCCTCAGCATATCGTACACTGCACGCCGGATCAAAGCTCTGTCCCTTCTGAGAACATTGACTTCTGCCGTTATGCGTTCCTCAATGTCATCTAGGTCCCTAGGTGGAGTAACGTACACTTTTGACTTAAGATGACCCCACAAGAAAAAGTCAAGAGGGCTGAAGTCCGATGACCTCGGGGGCCATTCCACGTCACGGTGTAGGGCAATCACTCGTTCTCCAAACAGTTCTGTAAGGCGGTCTGTTACAGTCCTCCGTCTGTGGGGTGGGGCACCATCCTGTGCCCACCACGCTCTCTGAAATCGGCCATTTCTGTTGCGACGATAACGGGGCAGTTGGTCAATGACAGGAACAATGTTCTCGTTAAGCATCTGCAGATAATGCTCACCGTTAATGTTATGGCGGAAGAAAAAAGGGCCGATAATTGAGCCATTGCCTCCCAAACCTATCCACACAGTCAGCTTGTGTCTGTCATCACGACGTTGATACTGGAAATCAAGGGGAGCGTGTCCACGAGGGCAGTACTCTCGGATATTGTGAGTGTTAACTGATGCATTGAGGGCAAAGCCTGATTCATCCCCGATGATAAGATTGTCCAAGAATCGTGGGGGTTGTGCAAGGAGCCATCTGCAGAAGCGCAGTCGTCGCTGTTGATCCCCAGGTAGAAGTTCGTGACGCTTAATCATCTGATAGGGATGAAAGTGAAGGTCAACACGAGTTATCCTGTTGAAAGTGGCTGATGGCATCCCAAGACCATTGCGTCGGCTGCTGATTGTCTGAGCTCTTCCTTCTCCTGCCTGTTGCTGCTCAATGAGACGATTTCGGACAGCTTCGATATTCGCGACAGATCTGCCAGTTCGTCGACGTCCAGATCTTCCCTTATTCAGATTATGACTTGTTCCCGTCGTTCGGTACTTCTGTGCGTTTCTGGAAACTGTTTTCCTCGATGGGCATCGCACATTTGGGAATTCCTGACGGAAATTCCGGAGGACTACCCCAACACTGTTGGTACGATGGTATTCTGTTACCATGAAAGATCGCTGTTCAGGGGTGTACTGTGGCCTAACCATCCTTGGGAGTTTGCTTTCAATGCAGAAGTGAGGGAACTGTGCACCCAGGGCCCACAAATTTATCCCATTTGCTTGTAATCCATTATGTAATTAATGATGTAACAACTGAACACAGGTCCGTTCATTTCAGTTGAACTGAAATGTGTCAAGGGATGTGCCGAGTTTAAGAAAGTGCAAACACCTGGTGTTGCACCATTCTGGGGACATCCATTCATTGTTTACATAACATGACATAAGAGAACTGAGTGCACTTTCCCTGTCATCTTGGCACGTCTCCCAACCTCAATGACTTGGATTAACCTTAGAAGGCAGATAACAGGCAAGTAGCAAGTAAATGCTTACGACAAGCAAAGAAATGGTAGCCACCTGGAGAGCAAAGGGTTAAGGCAATTTCCTGAACATTTTGAGGACAAGGGCATACCTAACGTTGCTTCTCATGGTCTCAGATCCTGTTTTCATCCCAGCACTTTTTCGCGCAAAACAGATGTATCGCAATTTACGTAATTAGCCTGTGCTCAATCATGCGTGACATGATGAGTATGTGCAGTGCACAAAAAGCACTGAACCATTGTCTATCAACCTATGTAAAAGATTTTTCAAAAAATTATAGAATATAAATTTCAGGGCAATTTTTCATAGTGGGACATTTTTTTTATACACCCTGTATGTCACATTTCGTACACAGACATGATCCAATCAGACTTCTCTTTCCGGTCGAAACCGGATATGGTATATGCCTTCAGTGGACGAAATTACTATTGACATGTGACCTTTTTAAAAATATGACTGATGACGTCATCACCTATCATTGCCCTTTTGTGGCAACATAATCTCAAAAGTCATAGGAAATTTGAATATGACTTCTGCGAATAAAGTGATAGTGACATCTTATATTCTCAAAAAATGTTTGATAACATCATCAAAGTTCAGAGCGCCCCCTAGTGGCATTTTTTTTAAATTGAACCAAAGCAAGTACTAACGTTATTTTTTCATGATCATGAGGAAGTTTCATTGTGTCATATAATTATATGACCTTCAAATCACCTGTTCTGACCTTTACTTCCGGTCCAAACAATTAGACCAAAGTCAACACATTCTAATGCAAAATTGATATATTTTTTGAATATGAAATTGATATTGAAATAATAAAATATGATACACCTTTGCAAAATATGATATTGACATCATCGTTGATAATTTGATTGAACCGGAAGTTGACTCGAACACCGTGTGTTTGTTCAAACAAACACTTAAGCTCTAGTTAGGTGTTCGAGAGCGCAGCGCGAACACCTATTGTTTTTGTACTGTTTTTTTTACTTCTCCTTCTTCTCAGTGGCGATCTGTCCGGTAACAAAGGCATCCTTGCTAAGCATATACAGCCTTCAAACTTAACACATAAACAGAACATATCAAGCAGACGAAAGCGTTTTCTGTGACGTCATGATTACGTCATCAGGTGTCGAATTACGCTAAATCAAAGTTTAATATTTCGAAAAATCTTATCTCATGAACCACAAAAGATATTTTCACAATCTTTGCAACATCTGAAAGATCTTGAATTATGTAATTTTTTGTTTTTAGACGTGATCCCAATCTGACCTTTTCTTCCGGTCAAAACCGGAAGTTGAACATTTCACAATTTCAAAAAATCATATCTCATGAACCATATAAGATATTTTCACAATCTTTTTATCATCTTAAAGATATTGAACTATGTCACATTTCGTTTTTGGACGTGACCCCAATCTGACCTTTCCTTCCGGTCGAAACCGGAAGGTTAAGTGAAACAATATGCTGAATTACTATTCCCTGTATGTACGAATAGACATATCGCGTGTGCACAGAATACGTACACACAGCAATATACGGAGTTTAATATTGCCTACAACGTAAAGGCCTTGTCACACGGGGCAATTTTCGGGCAATTTTCAGGCAATAAAAGTTGCTGGCAATGAGATTGCTCGGAGATTGCCCTGTGTGGCATTTCATGCAATCCAGTGGCAATGAGTAGACTAGCTGGCTTTCTACTTTGAGGCAATCTGTCGAGGCAATCTCCAATCACATTGCGTATCAGTGATCACGTGACATTTTATCACAAGCAAAACATTTTCAGCGGCGGCCATTTAATTATCGTTTACATGAAAAAATACTGAGGAATTTTGCCGTTCTTATTAACTCCAAAGCAAAATACAAGAAAATAAAATGGGTTACCGAGAAAGAGGAAAATATAATTGCATTATTAAGAGGTAAGTAGACATTATTTAGAGGTTTATTGGCCTAGAATGTGCGTTTGTAAAGTAGGCCTATCGTAAACATAATTATTGCATGCACAATCCAATGGAGGTTCGTGACGGACGAAACTGTTGTACTGCATCTATTTCATGATTTCGTAAAAACTATACTGGGTCTACTCTTTCGCTGTTTTTGCAGTGTACCTACATGATTTTAAGTTTGCATTTTAACTAAGGATAATGACTGAGCATGGATAGATTATTGTCCAGAAAAAAGTTTAAAAACTGCCATGCAGTCAAAGTCAAAAGAGCATCGTAACTCGCCTACATATAATGTACAGTACATATACATCATGCAAATCCATGTAAATATATACATGTTCGTGTATTGTTGTCTCTTCTGCAATTCTGCATGTTCTTCGTGTCAGCGAAATATATCCCTAACTCAACCTAAAGAGATGCTTTTACTTGATTAGTCTGCTAGTTGTAGCCACAAAATTGTCATAGGGGCACCTGTTTTTCTGAGCTAGGTTACATTTGTTGTTTTGTTATTATTAAGCATAAAAAGTCTGTTCCTCTATGCTTTAAAGAAAGGTCAGGTCTTATAACATAAAAAAAAGATGAAGAGCCTGCATAAAAAAAGAAAACTAATACCGGTAAATGAAGAAAAAGCTGCAGAGGGATGAGTTAATATGAGTTTTAATTGGAAAATAAACATGCAGGTGTACACCAATTATACATGTAGAGGGCATTCTCTTACTGGAGTAATACATGTTGGCCTTTCCCCATTCAGAATTAATTTTTTCACAGAATCATTTGAACATTTATTTATATTTTGTATTTTAGCTCTCCAGTATGCCGAGTAATTGGAATTAGATGCAATGGCTGGCATCAGTGAGAATCAGTTCAACAGCCTAGAAAGCATCTAAAACACAAGCCCCAAGGTAACCAATAAATCTGTGGTACAATTATTGTAAATGTGTGTGTGTGTGTGTGGATGATTGCATTCCTCCTGACTGCCCTATGATCCACTCACATGACCCGACCAACCTACATTGAAGATTGTGATTTTTATTTTCAAAAAGCAATTCTTTTTAAACTTTATCTACAATGTTGTATTCTTTCCCAGTGAAAATAGGTCAACTAGTATGCGTGCCAACTCGTACTATTACCAACTCATACTCATTTTGGTCAACTCGACCCGTAAAAATATTTATTACTGAATATTTACTGGCATGTGTACGGGTTGACATCCGGTTAATTTAGCTACACTATAGTGTCTATAGTTCCTCATAATACTAGTAGTGCTTATGTCTTGTGTGGTGATGGATGCATTGCAGTTTACTTGATACTAGCACTTAATTTTCTCACTAAAGTAGTCCAGAAACAAATATCAGCACATTTATTGAGATAATGAAACAGTCACATCATGGAGGAAGGAAGACGTCACATGTAACTTTCTATTCCATTGTAAACCTAACTTAAAGGCATTGTTCTGAAGGGATCATTTTTCTAAAGTTGCATAAGTTTTCTGAAGTTACATCAATCCATCATCCTGATAATAACATATGAGGGCATTCTAAGTTATGTGTGTTTTGTTAGCATGACCCATTATTCTTCGTCCCTCTTTGAAAACATTTAATATTGTTTTTACATGATTAGTTTATATTTCAGATCATCGGTATCCATTTGTGCTACTGCTACAAGGTGTGTCCAGAGTCTGTGTAACTTTGTGATCCAATGGCCAGCATTTGAAGTTTATCCATTCATCAAAGGAGTTAATGTATGATTCAAATTATTTTATATGGACTTATCCTATCTGTGGCAGTCTTTACCCTCAAGAGAATTGATTTTTAGGACCTCAAGACATATCTAGGTCTTTTTAGGAATTTCTTTAACATGTTAGAACAAAATTAGTACTGAGGAATTCTTATTATATTTTGACTGGACCCGAACATCCTCACAAAATGTAGTTATTAAGCAATATCTGTTGGTGATCTAGTAAAATGTATATTGCCGACAGTGAATCCCTGGCAGTTGGGCCATATAAACATAGTAAACATAACCCCCAATCTTCATTGCATGGGTGTGTCAGCCTTGGAATACCTTTTGCCAGATCACCCAATTAAAGCACTAGTATAAGGGCCCCTTATACTTGTATTGCTGTTTGCCCCTCCCTTCCCTAGTTCTTGGATTCTATAGTGCTGCAATGATAGACCAAAGAATTTTAGAAAACAAATGTGTTGGTTCATCACCAGTGGCAGTACATGCCATCACTAAGAACTTGGGGGAGGGGAAGGCATTTATTCCAAAATTACCGATTCCAATGACAACCCCTGAATGTCACCCATTCTGAACTCACTAAATCGTACATACAGAGTGTACATTTATTTTAAATACAGATTGTTTCTGTTTTCTTGTCAACAAAGGATCATGGTTGGGTTCATTTACACTGAAGTCATTTCACGTGTTGCATGTGTAAGACCATGTACACTCATTTCTAGATTGGTTACAAGTAGGTTAAACAGGTCAACAAAGTGGTTTCAATTGATTGTGGGGAGGAAATGTGGAACCACAAAAGTCAAGTCATGAAACCCAACAGACAGTTAAAATAAATATGTATTTCATTGTTTTATTAGCAATTTACAAGCACCCATACAATTCTTTGATTATTTCAGTGTCTAACAATTTATGTACAAAATGGCATCTGATCTTTATGTTGTAAATCTGTAGTATGGACAGACATTTTGCCAATCATGTGTACAACCTTGAAAATGTAAAAATCAATGTAGAATTTGTTTTCAAATTTTATAAATTATTTTGTAATTATTTGCAGATTAGATGAAAACAAAGACAATTTATAAGCATGTCACAATAAGGAGATGCTTGATTACAGTGTCACTATCATTGTCAATTTATCATTACACTTTTTTTTTATAAACTTGACCTGAAAGTGAAGTATATTATAAATAAAGATCACTCTCAGTATAAAACATGCAGTCCATCAATTAAATAAATTTTTATACAAGACTTAATACCAATGTTGGCTTCATTTAAATCTAGAATTGAAAGGTTTTCTATAAAAAAAAAAAAAAGGGCAAGCAATTATCAAATTTGATCTAGTGGATATAATTACATTTAATTTTGTTTGAATTGGGAATTATTTACTTGTTGTGGGGGCAGGGGAAGATGGAAAGCACGGATGCAAGCTTTCTTCCAACTTTATCATGTAGTAGTTATAAGCTTGTTTTCTAATGAAAGGCTAATTAGCTGATATCCATACAAGCAACCCCAGCCAATTTTAATCCAGTTACTATACATGTAGTCCCCTTCTACGCTAAATAAACTTTGTGACTTTATGCCCATAATAATGCTGAATAGGTTGATCTGGCTGCCTACAACCCTGGCAAACTATTTTCATATGAGTGATTTTAATGTTGATTTATCATCGAGCATGGTTTTTGAAAAGTATGTGTTGGGCTAGTGTCAATATTTAAAATAAAAAACAGTGTTCCAAGTCACACTTGTTAATTTCTAATTTATTGCTTAAATCTCACAACTTTTTCAAGTTCAACAGCCAATATCTCAAGAACTAAATGACATATTAGAAAACAAAAAACACAATTGAATTCCTTACATTAATAGCTTGTAATTCTTGTGAAATGACTTATCATAAATGCTTTGCCAATGGTCCAATTAGTGGCACACGAAGTAACGATTTTACACATTTTAAAAGGTCATATCTCATAGCTTTAATTTGATGTATAAGTTGCCATTTTTTTTCTTCATAATCATGAGGTCATATATGACCTTCAAACCACCTAATCTGACCTTTAATTCCTGTCCAAACAGTAAATTCAAATTCAACACATTCTAACGCAAAATTGATATGTCTTTTGAATATGAAATTGATAGTTATTATAAAAGATGACAAACCCTTGCACAATATGATATTTACATCATCGTTGAAAATTTGATTGAACCGGAAGTGGACTCGAACACCGTGTGTTTGTTCTAACAAACACTTAAGCTCTAGTTAGGTGTTCGAACGCGCAGCGCGAACACCTATTGTTTTTGTACTGTTTTTTTCTTTTTTTTTTTTACTTCTTCTCAGTGGCGACTGTCCGGCAACAAAGGCATCCTTGCTGAGCATTTACAGCCTTCAAACTTAACACATAAACAGAACATATCAGGCAGACGAAACCGTTTGCTGTGACGTCATGATTACGTCATCAGGTGTCGAATTACGCTAAATCAAAATTTAATATTTCAAAAATTCATATCTCATGAACCACAAAAGATATTTTCACAATCTTTGCATCTTCTGAAAGATGTTGAATTATGTGATTTTTCGTTTTTAGACGTGATCCCAATCTGACCTCTCCTTCCGGTCGAAACCGGAAGTTGAACATTTCAAAATTTCAAAAAATCATATCTCATGAACCATAGAAGATATTTTCACAATCTTTTTATTATCTTAAAGATCTTGAACTATGTCACATTTCGTTTTCAGATGTGACCCCAATCTGACCTTTCCTTCCGGTCGAAACCGGAAGGTTAAGTGAAACAATACGCTGAATTACTATTCCCTGTATGTACGAATAGACATATTGCGCGTGCACAGAATACGTACACACAGCAATATACGGAGTTTAATATTGGTCTACAACGTAAAGGCCTTGTCACACGGGGCAATTTTCAGGCAATAAAAGTTGCTGGCAATGAGATTGCTCGGAGATTGCCCTGTGTGGCATTTCATGCAATCCAGTGGCAATGAGTAGACTATACTAGCTGGCTTTCTACTTTGAGGCAATCTGTCGAGGCAATCTCCAATCACATTGCGTATCAGTGATCACGTGACATTTTATCACAAGCAAAACATTTTCAGCGGCGGCCATTTAATTCTCGTTTACATGTAAAAATGCTGAGGAATTTTGCCGTTCTTATTAACTCCAAAGCAAAATACAAGAAAATAAAATGGGTTACCGAGAAAGAGGAAAATATAATTGCATTATTAAGAGGTAAGTAGACATTATTTAGAGGTTTATTGGCCTAGAATGTGCGTTTGTAAAGTAGGCCTATCGTAGACATAATTATTGCATGCACAATCCAATGGAGGTTCGTGACGGACGAAACTGTTGTACTGCATCTATTTCGTAAAAACTATACTGAGTCTACTCTTTACCTGTTTTTGCAGTGTACCTACATGATTTTAAGTTTGCATTTTAACTAAGGATAATGACTGAGCATGGATAGATTATTGTCCAGAAAAAAGTTTAAAAACTGTGCCATGCAGTCCAAGTCAAAAGAGCATCGTAACTCGCCTACATATATGTACAGTACATATACATGTATGCAAATCCATGTAAATATATACATGTTCGTGTGTTGTTGTCTCTTCTGCAATTCTGCATGTTCTTCGTGTCAGCGAAATATATCCCTAACTCAACCTAAAGAGCCACAAAATTGTCATAGGGGCACCTGTTTTTCTGAGCTAGGTTACATTTGTTGTTTTGTTATTATTAAGCATAACAAGTCTGTCCCTCTATGCTTTAAAGAAAGGTCAGGTCTGATAACATAAAACAAAAGATGAAGAGCCTGCATAAAAAAAGAAAACTAATAAATGAAGAAAAAGCTGCAGAGGGATGAGTTAATATGAGTTTTAATTGGAAAATAAACATGCAGGTGTGTTGGTGGACAACATGTGTACACCAATTATAGAGGGCATTCTCTTACTGGAGTAATACATGTTGGCCTTTCCCCATTCAGAATTTATTTTTTCACAGAATCATTTGAACATTTCTTTATATTTTGTATTTTAGCTCTCCAGTATGCCGAGTAATTGGAATTAGATGCAATGGCTGGCATCAGTGAGAATCAGTTCAACAGCCTAGAAAGCATCTAAAACACAAGCCCCAAGGTAACCAATAAATCTGTGGTACAATTATTGTAAATGTGTGTGTGTGTGTGTGTGTGTGTGTGTGCGTGTGTGTGAACGTACACACCATTCGTTGTGGGGTCCAAAACACAATAGAACAATTGGACCCCACAAGGTAACTATAGAAAATCTTGTACCCCACAGGAGAATTATAAGGAAAAGGGATAATAGAACGAACAAAGGAATACCCCAAAAATCAATGTGCGTGAGGGTGGGTGTGTGTGTGTGTGTGTGGATGATTGCATTCCTCCTGACTGCCCTATGATCCACTCACATGACCCCACCAACCTACATTGAAGATTGTGATTTTTATTTTAAAAAAGCAATTCTTTTAAAACTTTATCCACAATGTTGTATTCTTTCCCAGTGAAAACAGGTCAACTCGTATGCGTGCCAACTCGTACTATTACCAACTCATACTCATTTTGGTCAACTCGACCCGTAAAAATATTTATTACTGAATATTTACTGGCATGTGTACGGGTTGACATCCGGTTAATTTAGCTACACTATAGTGTCTATAGTTCCTCATAATACTAGTAGTGCTTATGTATTGTGTGGTGATGGATGCATTGCAGTTTACTTGATACTAGCACTTAATTTTCTCACTAAAGTAGTCCAGAAACAAACATCAGCACATTTATTGAGATATTGAAACAGTCACATCATGGAGGAAGGAAGACGTCACATGTAACTTTCTATTCCATTGTAAAACCTAACTTAAAGGCATTGTTCTGAAGGGATCATTTTTCTAAAGTTGCATAAGTTTTCTGAAGTTACATCAATCCATCATCCTGATAATAACATATGAGGGCATTCTAAGTTATGTGTGTTTTGTTAGCATGACCCATTATTCTTCGTCCCTCTTTGAAAACATTTAATATTGTTTTTACATGATTAGTTTATATTTCAGATCATCGGTATCCATTTGTGCTACTGCTACAAGGTGTGTCAGAGTCTGTGTAACTTTGTGATCCAATGGCCAGCATTTGAAGTTTATCCATTCATCAAAGGAGTTAATGTATGATTCAAATTAGTTTATATGGACTTATCCTATCTGTGGCAGTCTTTACCTCAAGAGAATTGATTTTAGGACCTCAAGACATATCTAGGTCTTTCTAGAATTTCTTTAACATGTTAGAACAAAATTAGTACTGAGGAATTCTTATTATATTTTTGACTGGACCCAAACATCCTCACAAAATGTAGTTATTAAGCAATATCTGTTGGTGATCTAGTAAAATGTATATTGCCGACAGTGAATCCCCGGCAGTTGGGCCATATAAACATAGTAAACATAACCCCCAATCTTCATTGCATGGGTGTGTCAGCCTTGGAATACCTTTTGCCAGATCACCCAATTAAAGCACTAGTATAAGGGGCCCCCTTATACTTGTATTGCTTGTTTGCCCTCCCTTCCTAGTTCTTGGATTCTATAGTGCTGCAATGATAGACCAAAGAATTTTAGAAAACAAATGTGTTGGTTCATCACCAGTGGCAGTACATGCCATCACTAAGAACTTGGGGGGAGGGGGAAGGCATTTTATTCCAAAATTACCGATTCCAATGACAACCCCTGAATGTCACCAATTCTGAACTCACTAAATCGTACATACAGAGTGTACATTTATTTTAAATGCAGATTGTTTCTGTTTTCTTGTCAACAAAGGATCATGGTTGGGTTCATTTACACTGAAGTCATTTCACTTGTTGCATGTGTAAGACCATGTACACTCATTTCTAGATTGGTTACAAGTAGGTTAAACAGGTCAACAAAGTGGTTTCAATTGATTGTGGGAGGAAATGTGGAACCACAAAAGTCAAGTCATGAAACCCAACAGACAGTTAAAATAAATATGTATTTCATTGTTTTATTAGCAATTTACAAGCACCCATACAACTCTTTGATTATTTCAGTGTCTAACAATTTATGTACAAAATGGCATCTGATCTTTATGTTGTAAATCTGTAGTATGGACAGACATTTTGCCAATCATGTGTACAACCTTGAAAATGTAAAAATCAATGTAGAATTTGTTTTCAAATTTTATAAATTATTTTGTAATTATTTGCAGATTAGATGAAAACAAAGACAATTTATAAGCATGTCACAATAAGGAGATGCTTGATTACAGTGTCACTATCATTGTCAATTTATCATTACACTTTTTTTTATAAACTTGACCTGAAAGTGAAGTATATTATAAATAAAGATCACTCTCAGTATAAAAACACGCAGTCCATCAATTAAATAAATTTTTATACAAGACTTAATACCAATGTTGGCTTCATTTAAATCTAGAATTGAAAGGTTTTCCATAAAAAAATCAAAAGGGCAAGCAATTATCAAATTTGATCTAGTGGATATAATTACATTTAATTTTGTTTGAATTGGGAATTATTTACTTTTTGTGGGGGGCAGGGGAAGATGGAAAGCACGGATGCAAGCTTTCTTCCAACTTTATCATGTAGTAGTTATAAGCTTGTTTTCTAATGAAAGGCTAATTAGCTGATATCCATACAAGCAACCCCCAGCCAATTTTAATCCAGTTACTATACATGTAGTCCCCTTCTACGCTAAATAAACTTTGTGACTTTATGCCCATAATAATGCTGAATAGGTTGATCTGGCTGCCTACAACCCTGGCAAACTATTTTCATATGAGTGATTTTTAATGTTGATTTATCATCGAGCATGGTTTTTGAAAAGTATGTGTTGGGCTAGTGTCAATATTTAAAATAAAAAACAGTGTTCCAAGTCACACTTGTTAATTTCTAATTTATTGCTTAAATCTCACAACTTTTTCAAGTTCAACAGCCAATATCTCAAGAACTAAATGACATATTAGAAAACAAAAAACAATTGAATTCCTTACATTAATAGCTTGTAATTCTTGTGAAATGACTTATCATAAATGCTTTGCCAATGGTCCAATTAGTGGCACACGAAGTAACGATTTTACACATTTTAAAAGGTCATATCTCATAGCTTTAATTTGATGTATAAGTTGCCATTTTTTTTCTTCATAATCATGAGGTCATATATGACCTTCAAACCACCTAATCTGACCTTTAATTCCTGTCCAAACAGTAAGTTCAAATTCAACACATTCTAACGCAAAATTGATATGTCTTTTGAATATGAAATTGATAGTTATTATAAAAGATGACAAACCCTTGCACAATATGATATTTACATCATCGTTGAAAATTTGATTGAACCGGAAGTGGACTCGAACACCGTGTGTTTGTTCTAACAAACACTTAAGCTCTAGTTAGGTGTTCGAACGCGCAGCGCGAACACCTATTGTTTTTGTACTGTTTTTTTTAGTTTTTTTTACTTCTTCTCAGTGGCGACTGTCCGGCAACAAAGGCATCCTTGCTGAGCATTTACAGCCTTCAAACTTAACACATAAACAGAACATATCAGGCAGACGAAACCGTTTGCTGTGACGTCATGATTACGTCATCAGGTGTCGAATTACGCTAAATCAAAATTTAATATTTCAAAATCATCTCATGAACCACAAAAGATATTTTCACAATCTTTGCATCTTCTGAAAGATGTTGAATTATGTGATTTTCGTTTTTAGACGTGATCCCAATCTGACCTCTCCTTCCGGTCGAAACCGGAAGTTGAACATTTCAAAGTTTTCAAAAATCATATCTCATGAACCATAGAAGATATTTTCACAATCTTTTATTATCTTAAAGATCTTGAACTATGTCACATTTCGTTTTCAGATGTGACCCCAATTCGACCTTTTCCTTCCGGTCGAAACCGGAAGGTTAAGTGAATACGCTGAATTACTATTCCTGTATGTACGAATAGACATATTGCGCGTGCACAGAATACGTACACACAGCAATATACGAGTTTAATATTGGTCTACAACGTAAAGGCCTTGTCACACGGGGCAATTTTCAGGCAATAAAAGTTGCTGGCAATGAGATTGCTCGGAGATTGCCCTGTGTGGCATTTCATGCAATCCAGTGGCAATGAGTAGACTATACTAGCTGGCTTTCTACTTTGAGGCAATCTGTCGAGGCAATCTCCAATCACATTGCGTATCAGTGATCACGTGACATTTTATCACAAGCAAAACATTTTCAGCGGCGGCCATTTAATTCTCGTTTACATGTAAAAATACTGAGGAATTTTGCCGTTCTTATTACTCCAAAGCAAAATTACAAGAAAATAAAATGGGTTACCGAGAAAGAGGAAAATATAATTGCATTATTAAGAGGTAAGTAGACATTATTTAGAGGTTTATTGGCCTAGAATGTGCGTTTGTAAAGTAGGCCTATCGTAGACATAATTATTGCATGCACAATCCTATCTGTGGCAGTCTTTACCCTCAAGAGAATTGATTTTTAGGACCTCAAGACATATCTAGGTCTTTTTAGGAATTTCTTTAACATGTTAGAACAAAATTAGTACTGAGGAATTCTTATTATATTTTTGACTGGACCCAAACATCCTCACAAAATGTAGTTATTAAGCAATATCTGTTGGTGATCTAGTAAAATGTATATTGCCGACAGTGAATCCCTGGCAGTTGGGCCATATAAACATAGTAAACATAACCCCCAATCTTCATTGCATGGGTGTGTCAGCCTTGGAATACCTTTTGCCAGATCACCCAATTAAAGCACTAGTATAAGGGGCCCCCTTATACTTGTATTGCTGTTGCCCTCCCCTTCCCTAGTTCTTGGATTCTATAGTGCTGCAATGATAGACCAAAGAATTTTAGAAAACAAATGTGTTGGTTCATCACCAGTGGCAGTACATGCCATCACTAAGAACTTGGGGGGAGGGGGAAGGCATTTTATTCCAAAATTACCGATTCCAATGACAACCCCTGAATGTCACCCATTCTGAACTCACTAAATCGTACATACAGAGTGTACATTTATTTTAAATGCAGATTGATTCTGTTTTCTTGTCAACAAAGGATCATGGTTGGGTTCATTTACACTGAAGTCATTTCACTTGTTACATGTGTAAGACCATGTACACTCATTTCTAGATTGGTTACAAGTAGGTTAAACAGGTCAACAAAGTGGTTTCAATTGATTGTGGGGGAGTGTGTAACCACAAAAGTCAAGTCATGAAACCCAACAGACAGTTAAAATAAATATGTATTTCATTGCTTTATCAGCAATTTACAAGCACCCATACAACTCTTTGATTATTTCAATGTCTACCAATTTATGTACAAAATGGCATCTGATCTTTAGGTTGTAATTCTGTAGTATGGATGCAGCTACAGACATTTTGCCAATCATGTGTACAACCTTGAAAATGTAAAAATCAATGTAGAATTTGTTTTCAAATTTTATACATTATTTTTTAATTATTTGCAGATTAGGTGAAAACAAAGACAATTTATAAGCATGTCACAATAAGGAGATGCTTGATTACAGTGTCACTATCATTGTCAATTTATCATTATATTTTTGTTATAAACTTGACCTGAAAGTGAAGTATATTATAAATAAAGATCACTCTCAGTATAAAACATGCAGTCCATCAATTAAATTAATTTTTGTACAAGACTTAATACCAAGACATAAATACCAATGTTGGCTTCATTTAAATCTAGAATTGAAAGGTTTCTCCATAAAAAAATGAAAAGGGCAAGCAATTATCAAATTTGATCCAGTGGATATAATTACATTTAATTTTGTTTGAATTGGGAATTATTTACTTTTTGCGTGGGGCAGGGGAAGATGGAAAGCACGGATGCAAGCTTTCTTCCAACTTTATCATGTAGTAGTTATAAGCTTGTTTTCTAATGAAAGGCTAATTAGCTGATATCCATACAAGCAACCCCCAGCTCCGCCAAACAATTTAACCCACACTTCCTGCTCTTTGAATTTGCAGCCAAGTTTAATCCAGTTACTATACATGTAGTCCCCTTCTACGCTAAATCAAATTTGTGACTTTATGCCCATAATAATGCTGAATAGGTTGATCTGGCTGCCTACAACCCTGGCAAACTATTTTCATATGAGTGATTTTTAATGTTGATTTATCATCTAGCATGGTTTTTGAAAAGTATGTGTTGGGCTAGTGTCAATATTTAAAATAAAAAAGAGTGTTCCAAGTCACACTTGTTAATTTCTAATTTATTGCTTAAATCTCACAACTTTTTCAAGTTCAACAGCCAATATCTCAAGAACTAAATGCCATATTAGAAAACAAAAAAACACAATTGAATTCCTTACATTAATAGCTTGTAATTCTTGTGAAATGACTCATAAATGCTTTGCCAATGGTCCAATTAGTGGCACACGAAGTAACGATTTTACAAATTTTAAAAGGTCATATCTCATAGCTTTAATTTGATGTATAAGTTGACAAATTTGTTATTTTTTCATAATCATGAGGAGGTCATATATGACCTTCAAACCACCTAATCTGACCGTTACTTCCTGTCCAAACAGTAAGCTCAAATTCAACACATTCTAACGCAAAATTGATATGTCTTTTGAATATGAAATTGATAGTTATTATAAAAGATGACAAACCCTTGCACAATATAATATTTACATCATCGTTGACAATTTGATTGAACCGGAAGTGGACTCGAACACCGTGTGTTTGTTCTAACAAACACTTAAGCTCTAGTTTTACTTCTTCTTCTCCTTCTCCCCCGCGACTTTCCGGTAATAAACACATACTTGCAAACTTCACATGAACTTGAATCTTGGCATGTACTTAGAATTTAACAAGTAGATGAAACACGAGTTGTGAGTGACCCCAATTTGACCTTACTTCCTGTCCAAACCGGAAGTCAAAGTTTAATATTTCAAAAAATCATATCTCAACAACCACAAGAGGTAAATTGACATTTTTTGCACCATTGTATGGATTGTTAATTGTCAAAAAATATTTACAAAAAGGTGACCCCAATTTTACCTTACTTCCTGTCCAAACCAGAAGTCAAGATTTAATATTTAAAAAAAATCATATCTCAACAACCACAAGAGGTAAATTCACAATTTTTGCACCATTGTACAGATCGGTAATTGTCAAAAAATATTTACAAAAAGATGACCCCAATAAGGTAAAAAAAAATCATATCTCAACAACCAAAACAGGTAAATTAACAATTTTTGTACCATTGTACAGACCGTTAATTGTCAAAAGATATTTACAAAAAGATGACCCCAATTTGACCTTACTTCCTGTCCAAGCCGGAAGTCAAGGTTTAATATTTTAAAAATCATATCTCAACAACCACAAGAGGTAAATTCACAATTTTTGTACCATTGTACACATCGCTAATTGTCAAAATATATTTACAAAAAGATGACCCCAATTTGACCTTACTTCCTGTCAAAGTTTAATATTTAAATAAATCATATCTCAGCAACCACAAGAGGTAAATTAAAAATGTTGCACCATTGTACAGATCGTTAATTGTCACAAAATATTTAAACAAAGTTGACCCCAATTTGACCTTACATCCTCCCGAACACCTAGAGTTTGTGTCGAGACAAACTCTGAATCTCTAGTTTTACTTCTTCTTCTTCTTCTTCTTCTTCTTCTTCTTCTTCTTCTTCTTCTTCTTCTTCTTCTTCTTCTTCTTCTTCTTCTTCTTCTTCTTCTTCTTCTTCTTCTTCTTCTTCTTCTTCTTCTTCTTCTTCTCCCCCGCGACTTTCCGGTAACAAACACATACTTGTAAACTTCACATGAACTTGAAACTTGGCATGTACTTAGAACTTAACAAGTAGATGAAACACGAGTTGTGAGTGACCCCAATTTGACCTTACTTCCTGTCCAAACCGGAAGTCAAAGTTTAATATTTAAAAAAATCATATCTCAACAACCACAAGAGGTAAATTGACATTTTTTGCACCATTGTATAGATTGTTAATTGTCAAAAAATATTTACAAAAAGGTGACCCCAATTTGACCTTACTTCCTGTCCAAACCGGAAGTCAAAGTTTAATATTTAAAAAAATCATATCTCAACAACCACAAGAGGTAAATTCACATTTTTTGCACCATTGTATAGATTGTTAATTGTCGAAAAATATTACACATAGGTGACCCCAATTTGACCTTACTTCCTGTCCAAACCGGAAATCAAAGTTTAATATTTAAAAAAAAATCATATCTCAACAACCACAAGAGGTAAATTCACAATTTTTGTACCATTGTACAGATCTTTAATTGTCAAAAATATTTACAAAAAGGTGACCCCAATTTGACCTTACTTCCTGTCCAAACTGGAATTCAAAGTTTAATATTTAAAAAAATCATATCTCAACAACCACAAGAGGTAAATTCATATTTTTGGCACTATTGTATAGATTGTTAATTGTCGAAAAATATTTACACAAAGGTGACCCCAATTTGACCTTACTTCCTGTCCAAACCGGAAGTCAAAGTTTAATATTTTAAAAAATCATATCTCAACAACCACAAGAGGTAAATTGACATTTTTTGCACCATTGTATAGATTGTTAATTGTCGAAAAATATTTACACAATGGTGACCCCAATTTGACCTTAATTCCTGTCCAAACCGGAAGTCAAAGTTTAATATTAAAAAAAATCATATCTCAACAACCAAAACAGGTAAATTCACAATTTTTATACCATTGTACAGACCGTTAATTGTCAAAAGATATTTACAAAAAGATGACCCCAATTTGACCTTACTTCCTGTCCAAACCGGAAGTCAAAGTTTAATATTTAAAAAAATCATATCTCAACAACCACAAGAGGTAAATTCACAATTTTTGTACCATTGTACAGATCTTTAATTGTCAAAAATATTTAGAAAAAGGTGACCCCAATTTGACCTTACTTCCTGTCCAAACCGGAATTCAAAGTTTAATATTTTAAAAAATCATATCTCAACAACCACAAGAGGTAAATTCATATTTTTTGCACTATTGTATAGATTGTTAATTGTCGAAAAATATTTACACAAAGGTGACCCCAATTTGACCTTACTTCCTGTCCAAACCGGAAGTCAAAGTTTAATATTTAAAAAAAATCATATCTCAACAACCACAAGAGGTAAATTGACATTTTTTGCACCATTGTATAGATTGTTAATTGTCGAAAAATATTTACACAATGGTGACCCCAATTTGACCTTAATTCCTGACCAAACCGGAAGTCAAAGTTTAATATTTAAAAAAATCATATCTCAACAACCAAAACAGGTAAATTCACAATTTTTGTACCATTGTACAGACCGTTAATTGTCAAAAGATATTTACAAAAAGATGACCCCAATTTGACCTTACTTCCTGTCCAAACCGGAAGTCAAAGTTTAATATTTAAAAAAATCATATCTAAGCAACCACAAGAGGTAAATTAAAAAAATTTGCACCATTGTACTGATCATTAATTGTCACAAAATATTTAAACAAAGTTGACCCCAATTTGACCTTACACCCTCCCGAACAGCTAGAGTTTGTGTCGAGACAAACTCTGAATCTCTAGTTTTCTTTTGATTTAGTGTTTATTAATTATTACCTATAAAATAACGCCATCATAACGGATCCTTTAAGTGAACAACTCTTCAGAAGTACTATTTTTATGCACAGCCCATTTCGCGTGTGAACTGCCTTTATGTTCACTCACACACAGACACGAGGCATATATAGCCTTGTGTATACGTACATTTTATGTAGTTCACTGTACAGTGCAGTATCTCCGACATACATATCACTGCCATCTACGTCACATACTCTGCGTTAGTTTCATCTTGGTCGTCGCCAGCACCTTCGTTTCCACACAGTTTACGGTAATTTCACTATCGTTGTCATTTATTTCGGGCTGTCATTTTTATACACAGTTTTTGAATTGTTAACGCTTGTTCTAAATCTAAAAGTGAATTCTAACAGATCGTTTTTTGGCATTCGTGCCTTCAATTATCTCATCGTGAAATATGATGTTTCGCATCTTTTCGCGATTGATGCAGTCAAATTAACAGTCATCGATGCGCACAGGATTTTTTAAAGAATTTATTTGTTATTTTTTGCTTTCGTTTATGGGCAATCAATTTCATGGTAAGAGTTTTCCAATGCGCCCTTGACAAAAGGTTTTCAGGCACTGGAGTTAATTTAAATACAAGATCAATTAATTTGATTTTGAGGCAAAATATCTACATGTAGATCTTCTTTTTAACTTAAGTATTTTATTTCTTTTCTTTTTTAATTAAATTTAAGTTTTCAAATGGAATAGTGTGTATAATTTTTTAACGAAAAGCATCAATAAACTTCCCACAATGATTGTTTAAAAACCAAGAGTCTAGACCAACAAAATGGTTGGTAAATTTTATTTTTAAATATTGGTTTTGGTTAGCCGGTTAGCAAATTTCTGAATGATTAGTGCAGTTTTTTTTTCATTTTAATTTATGTAATAACCAAATGATATGTTTCATTATATTTTTAATCTTTGATATCTAAAAACAGCAAAAATAAATAAATAAATAAAAAGATTACGGCCTAAACATTTTAAGCATTATTGTGGTATTTGTAAAAGTAAGGTTTTCTTCATTCATAAAGTGACTAGTGACTTTTCCAATACATGTTTCATGACATCATCACAGATCACAGCGCCCCATATCAGAAATTGAACCAAACTATTAATGTTATTTTATCATGATCATGAAGAAGAATAATTGTGCCATTATGGCCTTCAAATTACTTGACTTGACCTTTACTTCCGTTCCAAACAGGAAGTTAAAATTTAAGCATTCTAACACAGTCTTTTGAAAATGAAATTGATTTTGTCATGATAAAAGACGTCAGACATTTAAAAAAAAATATGATTATGACGTCATCAATTGCTCACTTGCTTGAACCCACAATTCACCCAAACATCACCTAGATTTTGTAAATACAAAATCTTTCGTCTAGTTTTATTTATTTTTATTTAACCTTTTTAGAATGTCACAATTTGCCTAAAGAAAAGTATAGTTATCAATAACCTGAAATCATGCACAGTGCATTTTTGATATTTCCGGTTTTAAATATGAGTGGGTGATATCCTCAAAAACAAACAGTTGTAAATAATGTTATAAATAAGAGTTCCCACGTTTTCCATCTTTAAATTGTGTAGTGTTTTGTGCATTTTTGCACACTATGTTTTCAATTGTGAGTTCATGTTAAATTTTGTAAATATGAAAGCTGTTGGTACGATTGAAAAACAGTACAGTTCACAGATCCACAGTAACACTTGTTAAGTTAAAGATGATAGGAAACATCTCATCAAATATTTCTGCCTGATTTGCTGTCGCTTGAAGAAATAATTGATTTATTACTTATTTCTTATGTTTTCTACCATCTTTAACAATAATTCCACAAGTGAATTTACATCTCGACAAGACGTATTTCAGCTGTGCACATTCCAAGCCCCTTGAGGATTGTGCTTGCCAAAAAGTAAGACAACTCTCTAAGTTTTTAAGTAATTACATGGGTTCATTGACAGGAAGTAATAATAGAATGAATGAATCCCCCAAATAATGTCCCTCTACAATGCTATCCCCTTAAAAGGATTGTTACCAGTCAAATCCAAGACAACCCTCTAGGTATTTCAGAATTAACGTTCATAACATGGAAGCATAATTTGTCACAAAATTTATGTCCATGTACGTAATTTATGTGACATTCTAATTTCTTAAATGCCTTAGTTTTTGCTGTTAAAGGGGTGAGGGATGTAAATAAAACAATATTTTGGTAAAGCAATTAATTTTTATATCACTTTCTGTCAATCTAAACCCCAAAAAGATGATCATGTAAAATACTTAAATTCCAAAAGAATTAACATTGTCTGGTAATCGCAATAATTAAATTGTGAATGTAACCGGAAAAACTGGGACAAAATAGTTGATTTTCAACATTCGTGTGGTTATGATTTGTAGAAATTGAGCTAAAACTTTCAAAGGTTGGGTTTTGTGCATTAAATACATTTTACCAATAGTGTTATGTGGGTTATCTCAACAAGCTGAACTTACTTTGAAACTCCTTTTTAAAGATTTCACATTTATGTAAATTAATTAAAAACTATACTGGTATTTTTGTATGACAAGAGTTATGTAGAATAAAAATCATGCTGGCGTTAACATGAAAGTATTGAATATGTCAATTTACTGCTAATGTATTCTATTTCTTCTACGTGAATTCTGTGAAATAACATAACTTTACAAAGTTATTGTAGACATGAAAAACATAAATTGCGTCGAATAACAACAAAAGTAGGTAGATTTTTTCCGGTAAAATAACAATATTTGTATAATGTTACAAAATGACTGTAAACTTGGAAAACATAAAAAGGATTGAATTACTGCAAAGGGAGTATATCTCATACACACATTCTGCGAAATAACGACATTTTAATAATTGCACAAAAATAATGCATACAAGAAAAACAAAGAAGGCAAATTTGGTAGTAAATGGGTAAAATAAACAGATATGTAAACGTACTGTAGTTTCATTATTATTTAAGCGTGTACAATTTCAATTGTGTAAATCAGTTTAACACACTTGTTTTGTAAAATTATAATATAGCAAATGTTGTTTTTTACAGTGTATCAGTTATAACTTCAAGCTTTTAATTTTATCAAACATCCTAACGTGAAATGTTTTATGAAGTACTGTCACATTTTTAAGAAACGTATTTTTTTCTATATGCTCTTCAAAATATTCCGACTATGTCAGCAGACGAATTTGTATACACATTAAAAATGATGCTGCACCGTGATGTTTCATTTGACAGTGCCTGCAACTTTTCTCACTTTTCTCATAACTAAAAGACATCGCATTCACCTAAAACATTCATTGGTTGTGTATTATTTTATTTACATCTTTTTTTCACGAAGGAAGCATAGTGTAGCATTAGTGCATAAATGCTCAAGCACGTTTTAAATGTCGCTTTTATACAGTTTCCAACATCTGAATTTCGTAAAATCATATTTTTTTGTGTTCGTTTCATAACGGACAAAATCTTTCTCTTTCTCAACATTCTTTCTCTTTTTAAATTCTATTTTTGGTCTCTTGAGCCAAACACGGGCGATAGGCCTGTCTTAACCCCAGAAAAATAGCAATTCACCATTTAAATCTATTTTTACCTTCAAATTGACCCAATCACAGGCGATGCATCTTTATTGGTGAATTAGAACCCACAGTGGCGTATAGCCAGGATATTCAGAGTGGGGCAGCAAACCAATTTTTTTTTTTATTTATTTTAATATTTTTTTTGGGGGGGGGTAATGTACCGACACAAAACTCAAATGAACCGTCAAATTATGCCATTCAGAAATACCAACACGTTTGTGAATTTACCGACATACACTGTTTTGCCAGCAAGAGGAGGCCGTCCCCTTCCCCCTTAACCCCCTCCCGGGCCTTTTTA
>CM055826.1:18242560-18328913 GCA_029582265.1 Zoroaster sp. YZ-2022
CAAACATAACAGCAACTATGTATTTGTTTAGAGACAATATATTCACGATCAACAGGTCATGGAATCGGAGTGATAATTTTAGATTAACTCAGTGACTGAAATAATACCCTTATAAATGAACCAGTAATTTTCAGTCACTGTGTTCATCTTAAACTAGGACCCGATTCCACATAGTTTAAAAATCTAATGTATTTTTTGTCAAGTCAATTAAAATTTCACAAAGTCAAATCAAAACACTATAATTTTTTTAAGTGACGGAAAGTCACGCGTATTTGTTTACCTAGTCAAAGGTCAGTTACTTTTTTATCAAGTCAATTAAATATTGTAGCCAACCTCTCCCCCTTCTAAAATTGGCCTTGAGAGTGTATGTGTGTTTTTACTGTCTTCATAAAAATGTACGATTTGTAAGAACTTTGAAGAACATTTACACCCTTTTGTTTGGTAATTGATAGTTGAGTCTTTTGTTTTTGTTTTTTAGTGTATTTTTCCCATTCTGTTATAGGTACTTGAAATTACAAAACAAAATTACAAAAAAGACCAAGTCAACAATCCTGAATTGTTGCAAACTGGGATGTTGAGGTGTGACCCCCCATATTGAGTCTCAGTCTGCAAATCAAATGCCAACTGGCAACATCAATCTTCAGTCATCAAATAAACCACCAAATCAAACCATTGAAGCAGGCTGTTAGTTTTAGTGCCCAAGGTGATTTCATTTCTGGGGGAAAAAATGCCAAAAAACTAAAAAATATTGTCAGGCCCGCCCGCCACACTCCCTCAATTATTTTAGCACACCATACCCCCATTTAAAAAAATATTTTACTGTCTTTGAAGTCAACCAGCAAATTTGCATTCAAAACATCTAAAGATTATGCCTTTGCTACTGCCCTGGACACATGTAATTTGTTTTTAAAAGATTTTTTTGGTCTTGGTTTAAAGACTACACAAAGCCACACAAATCCCAATGAATCTGGTTGGAGGATTCTTTCTTTAATCAATATTTATACGTCTGATATATAAAACATACCATTTTTAGTTAGGTCGACTATCCATTCTCTTTCTACTTTCACTGATGATAAGGTTCATCATCATCATACTGTCGTTTGCAAATGTGTCGAGAGCGTCCACAGCAGATACAGGAATGTTGGCCCCATCCAATCTGTACGACGCTCTCACAGCCATTTTCATGATTCCAGTAACTGCATCTGTAATGATTTAGTGAAATGACTTCTTAAATAACTTTGTTACTTATTGATAAACTCTCTGAAAATAAATGTTCTTAAATTCCATTCATAAATGCCCAAGATAGTTATTACAATCTGATTGGACGAAACATGATCACGTTGTAGTAAAGCTTCTATAGGACACACGACACAGTGGTTGAACCAATCGGTGTTTATGTCTGTACATGTATTCCTTTATGCAGACTAAAAGGCTAAGTTGGAATCAATACAAATGACTGATGACGGACTCGAACCCGCGACCTTTCGAACACCAAACGAGCGCTCTACCAACTGAGCTAACCAGCCCCTATGTTGGTGGGCGGTCCACTTATGCCAATTATCTATTGCTCTATGGGGCCAGGTCAGAGGCCAAACCATATCTGCCGAGTAGCCAGGGATCAAGCCCTGGTCAGATGCAAAAAACCTGGGTAAGAGCAGTAGCGGGGATCACAAAACGGGACTCAGGCATTTCACGTGGTTGTACACAGAATAAATATATTTATATATGATTGATGTGAGATACCTTTCCTCCCCGTGTGAAACTCAAAGGTAGTAGCCAGCCTCTGAAAGTTGTTGTCTTTCAGAAGTTGAAGTGCATCTGAAATAGTTTCAGCCGAAACTTTAACCACAACGTCTGTTTGGACTTTTCCTACTTCATGCAGCAGTGTCATTACAGCTTCCAACTGTTGAGTAGTTTCCTGAAACAAATTACAATAAGAAAGATGTATGATTAAATTGTAAAATACACTGACATTGTATCTCATGTGGGTGTTATAACAATACATGTTGAATATAGGCCTATAATACATGGTTTCTAATATTGTGCACATGCACACTCTTATTCTAATTATGTGTTTGTAACCAGCTTGGGGTGGATACATTTTTTATGTTGCTGTTGTGAGTGTACATTAATTATCAGAAACAATGTTAATGGGTAGGGGAATACCCCACTTTATTGTTTTATTTTTGTTTGGTTGTATTGTTGTTTTCCCAATGGATGTGCCAGATATATTTGCTTAAAAACACTTTACATTGCATGTACCATTTTATTTTCTCCTTCCTGTGTGTCCCCAGTGGGTGTACCCAATGAAAAGCTGCACATTTCTGAGAACAAAAATGGTTTGTCTGAACTAATGGAGCTGTAGCCGAACATTAATACTATTATTCACAGTAATAAAACTATTGTATTCAGGTAATATTTTAAAGATTACTAAAATATTTCTAAATGAAGACCAATCGGGTCAACTTTTAAGTCATCTCTTACGCATCTCTTGTACCCACAGAAATTACCCGAGTTAACTTGTACCGAGGTCAACTCGTACCCAAGTAAACTCGTACCCAGGTCAACCTACAAAGACCAGCTATAGAAGACGAACATTAAATAATAAAGGAAGGAAACAGAAGTGAAATGGGGAAAAGTGAAATGGGGAGAAGTGAAAAACGGAGAAGAAATTTAAGAGAACGAATAATAAGTTTATAAAATGCTGCTTATTATATATTTGTAGGGATGAATTTATACGCTAAAATTTAGACGGCACTCCACTATGGAAATATATGCAGCATGCTTTAAATGTGTATTTATTAATTTGGTGAATTATTTTTAGACAAAGGTGAAAACAGAAAACACTTTTATTTGCAGTTAGAAAAGGTGTTTTTGCATGTAATTCTGCTGACTTGGGTACGAGTTGATCTGGATATGATTTGACTTGGGTACTTATAGGTACGAGTTGACATTGGTACGAGTTGCTTGGGTAAAAGTAGTAGGCCTATTAGGCCCTACATAATTGCTGTATAATAACATAGGTCAAATTGTCTTAAAATGAGTTGATTTGATTCGAAAAAGGGCCGAGATGTTACAAAGGACGAGTTTTTAACCCCGATAAGCACAATTATACAGGCTATGATTTTGAAATTTGGATGCACGGTATAGCTTGAAGTTCTGCATGTGTATTTTTATGATATATATTTTTCAACGCATGGACAATTCTGGGCGGATCATCCTATGGATCATCCCCCTGTCCAAAAAGTGGGGGATACATCCCCCATCCCCGGGATTTACGCCCGTGGGTTATGCTAAGTTGGTACCATAGGGATCAAAACGTCACCGTTTTCATGAAGTGACGAATCAGTTCACACAGTTGCAAATCTATGTTTTGAGATAATCACCTTTGAAGTTGAACAGAATTAATTTTAGATTTTGCATCCTATAATAACTTTAATTACAAAGAAATGACTGTAGCTGTAATTAACAGGGAATTACTTTCCAAACATATTCTCTATATTTTTTAACAACATATTAAGCGATTCGTCTCTTTGTGATGACGCTAAATGTATATATGTCACACGATTCGTCACTTCGTGAAAACGCAAAACAGCTTAGCTAAGTCATTCGCCAGGTATATTATATCGTACGAAACTATGACGTTTCAACACTTGAAACTTATGCGGCGACAATGAATACACCACAAAATAATTATTTGTTTACGGATTCATCACTTCGTGACAACGCTGACGAAAATAAGTATGTGACAAACATACGTTAATGACCGAACAATTGATTTTGATATAAAAATGGTTTGAGTGAGGGCCAATTACCCATATTCCTGAAACTAAGAAATGACGAATATAAAATGTGAAACTTACCAAAATCTTTCCATCTGTACTGGCATCAACTGCTAGTACGCCGCCAAAAACATGCCCACTCTTACTGCAGGCAGGCCGACCATTCTGGATAATGGTAACTTTGTCTCCGGTCTTTGAAAACCACCGCATAATGACGTAAAACCGTGAAAATATGTAACAAACTAAAGTGACTTTTGAAAGATTTTACAAGAACGATTTATTTACAAGAACGATTTTACAAGCGCAGAAAACTACAAGAATGCACGTATAGGGATGAAGGACATCGAACAAGTGGCAGTGCAAGATAGGTCTTTACATATAGTGCGCCTGTATATATAGCCTACATGCACATGGCCTCGAGTGGCTTTGAGAAACTTGTCACGCGGAAGTGGAATGCATTCTTATGTTTCCCACGTGGTAGGGAAAACTGCCACCCGAAACCATAGCTTATAAACAACTTATAACAAATAAACAACTGGCCAAATCTTCAGTGCTTAGAAACTCGACACATTGCTGTCGGCAAACCCATAGCTCAAGGTTTGTCGACTGAAAATTTATTCTGGATAAACCATTGTTCTAGTGTAAGCTAGACATCATGCTAATTTATAAATAATAATAATAATAATAATAATAATAATAATAATAATAATAATAATAATAATAATAATAATAATAATAATAATAATAATAATAATAATAATAATAATAATAATAATAATAATAATAATAATAATAATAATAATAATAATAATAATAATAATAATAATAATAATAATAATAATAATAATAATAATAATAATAATAATAATAATAATAATAATAATAATAATAATAATAATAATAATAATAATAATAATAATAATAATAATATTATAATATAATAATAATAATAATAATAATAATAATAATAATAATAATAATAATGATGATAATAATAATAATAATAATAATAATAATAATAATAATAATAATAATAATAATAATAATAATAATAATAATAATAATAATAATAATAATAATAATAATAATAATAATAATAATAATAATAATAATAATAATAATAATAATAATAATAATAATAATAATAATAATAATAATAATAATAATAATAATAATAATAATAATAATATGTTCGACGGCGCAAGACGTGTATCATATCGTGCTCCAGAAAATCGCTAATATCCTTCATTTTGTAGAGGCATCAAACGTAATACCTAAAGGTACGTTCATATTTTGCAATATAGTATTGCAATATTGATTCTCGTTTGATACTGCACAACAAAAACTAAGAGAAATTAACAGTTTTTCAGTTGCAGGCAAGGGCGCGGCGTATACGCCGCCGCCATCTTTTTTTTGGAAACCCTATGGGTGCACCCCACTAAATAGTGAGGAATTCATGCGCCGAGCTATTTATGCCCTCAAATTTTTCTGAAAAACAAAGATTTGAGGCCCATTCATTTGATGGATTGTGTAAAAATGGCCCACTATCATAACCTGGGGGTCCTTGGCTTCCAACTGTGAGTATTTTGGACACACTAGGCCCTGAAAAAGTGGTCCTAATTTGATTTCAAGCGTAAGGCCTTTTTCCAAAATGGCTGCTTTTCAGTGTGGACGTTTTCACTACTGTAGAGGGTGGTTTTCATTGGGATGAGAATAACTCCCTGGAAACCTGGACTTTAGACAGTAAATAGAGAAGAAAATAAAAGGTTATATATCGATCAATATTTTTTCTTTTGGTTTTAAAAACTGTGGGACTTCTAAGTATTTTTTCATGATTTTTGAATATTGTGTATTTAGCACTGTTTACTATGGGAGTTGATTTAGTTGGGTGCACCCTATAGTTTCAAAATGGCGTCGTCCATGGTTTGTTTTGATGGTGGGATTTAAACGTGTGCTTTTGTTTACAGTATCAGTAAGGCTGATAATAAATGAAAATCTTTACACATTAAATTTTCCCATTCAATATCCTTGTATTTCAGGTCTTTATTGGATGAATACAGTACTGTTACAGCAAAAAGGTATGTGGAATTGTGAAATTAATACCATAGTCTGCATGTGCTCTTTTCGGCTATTGAAATTGTTTACATTTTCTTCTCGGCACATCATGTGGGTTCGAATCACGGCCGTGACACTTGTGTCCTTGAGCAAGACACTTAATCATAATTACTCTCTCCACCCAGGGGTTAAATGGGTACCTGTGAAGGCAGAGTTGCTTTGCTCTATATGCGCTAGAAATGGCAGCAATTGAGCTGTATACTCCCAGGGAGCTGAGATGGTTTAAGGAATGATTGATGAGCCTTATGAGCAGGGATAATAATATAATGCGCCTTGAGCACCACTTAGTTGGTGGATACGTGCGCTATATAAATCCACACATTATTATTATTATTATTATTATTATTATGAAGAAAGGCTCGTGATTTGCCCCTCAGCGTATGATTCATTGTGTATGAGGCCCCATTTTCTGTCAACCTGGATCCGCCCTAATAAGGTTAATTTTGTAAAACTGTCTGAAATTGCCTTTAGATAATATCTCGGATATTGTTTAAATATTCAAGGAGGAAACTAATTGTTATTTAAAGAAATTGTTAAAGAAAAACATTGCACCCTAAGAAATACAATAATGCATACACAATGCATGAGTTATCCATTGCAAACTGCACAGAAACATCATAGACGAACCAAGTATGTTTAAAGCTGGCATTTTGCAGTGTAGTAATATTTTTCAATTTTTTTCAGAAACATGACCTCTGCAATATACTGGATGTCCTTAGTGTGTTCCCAAGTCAAATTGAAAAATCATCTCTTTAAAGGGTGCACCCCACTAAATAGTGAGGAATTCATGCGCCGAGCTATTTATCATAAAGTGTATGCCCTCAAATTTTTTCTGAAAACAAAGATTTGAGGCCCATTCATTTGATGGATTGTGTAAAAATGGCCCACTATCATAACCCGGGGGTCCTTGGCTTCCAACTGTGAGTATTTGGACACACTAGGCCCTGAAAAAGTGGTCCTAATTTGATTTCAAGCGTAAGGCCTTTTTCCAAAATGGCTGCTTTTCAGTGTGGACGTTTTCACTACTGTAGAGGGTGGTTTTCATTGGGATGAGAATAACTCCCTGGAAACCTGGACTTTAGACAGTGAATAGAGAAGAAAATAAAAGGTTATATATCGATCAATATTTTTTCTTTTGGTTTTAAAAACTGTGGGACTTCTAAGTATTTTTTCATGATTTTTGAATATTGTGTATTTAGCACTGTTTACTATGGGAGTTGATTTAGTTGGGTGCACCCCTATGGCTGCCTACACAGGGTACACGGGCGTATTGAAGCGTGACAACACCATAAGATTCAACCCAAGACGAGTTGATATAACGTCAGAGAATGGGCCGGATAAATAAAAAGTAGCAATTGCTTTTACTAGTCATTTTCTTAAATCTTCATTAATAAAAGTGAGCAATTACTTGCAAGTAATTGCTTCCAGTAGTTAGCAAAAGCAATTGCTATGATTTTTAAGCAATTACTACAGAGATTAGCACTTGCTTGGAAGCATATAAATAAACCAGACCTTTTACTAATGACTTGTAGCACTTGCTAATATTTTTACAAGATACGGTACTAAATGAGGAGCTTACGCATTTGCTAACAATTGCATGTTGCATTACCCGCCATCATGGCTGAGTTTATGCATGTAAGGAACATGAAAAGGTGTACAATGAAATAATAAATCGTGATGAAGTCAATCCTACCAGATACCGGAAATTATTTCGGTTCAATTTTGAAAATTGGAGTGGCTAGCAGCAGTCGAAGTACTTGGTTTGAAACCAGCAGAAATGGCGCATGGCATCTTCGTAATAGTCGGGTTTTCATCCCCTTGAAGATGTTGTACAGATCTTGTTCCCATGGAACCAAAAACAATCTTCCTATTTCCTGTTTGCATTCCATCTGTTTTCTTCTTCACTTGACTTTTCATGTTTGCTATCTTTTCAAAATTTGCTTCTCATCCATGGCTTTACCTGTGTTGGTAGCAATTGACATTTGTGCTTTTTTAGTGCATTTGCCTTCATGTCTTTTGCCCCGGCAACTGACTTTTCTCGAGTAGAACAGGGTACTCTTTGATTATACCAACGAACAGTTCGTTCAAAGATTGCTCACTATTTGTACCACTCCCAATTCTTCGGCAGCATCCATGTTGCTAACACATGCCTCATATACAACCACTAGGCTAATCGGAACTGACCTCCCATCATTGTTATACCCATAAGCAATTGCTAACCCACCCAAGCAACAGGTGCTAGTCAAAGAAGAAGGTTATTTATACATTTTTAAGCAATTGCTTAACCTTGAGCTTTTACTTGTTAAGCAATTGCTATTGCTTGAGCTTATACTAGATAAGCAATTGCTAACTTTTATTTATCCGGCCCAATGTGTACGACATCATCAAGAAGGACATTGGGTCAACGGGACCGATCAAATGCATATGTCAACTGAATACAGGATGGTTCAATGTGTCCTTCGACAATACGGGCCATTGTGAGCAGCTTGCGAACAATGGTTTTAAATTCCAAGGCATGCTAATACCGTGTGAGCGAACCAGCGTAGAAGAATCTGTGGTAGCTTACGTGACCGCGCCCTACGAAATGTCCGACCAGGTAGTACTGGCAGCACTCTCTCCCTTTGGGACAGTAATCAACATACGTCGGCAGTATCATCATTTTGACAGCGATATCGAAACCGGTGTACGAAGTCTACTGATAAAGAACATAAAAAAAGCTATACCGAGTTTTCTTCGAGTCGGTAATTTCACGCTACCAGTACGACATCGCGGGCAAATAAGAACGTGTCGGCTATGTTAACAACCAGGGCACCTAGCAAGGGACTGCGACAGGAGAAATAGGTGCTTTGTATGCGGAGCACTAGGACACAAAGCAGAACAGCACAGGAATAACGGAGAGCAACGACGACAACTGCCAGGATTTTGGGATACCAATAGTGAGTTGAGCGAGACTGGAAACAGCCGTGGCGATGAATCAGATTATGACTCTGGTTCATGCAAGGGAGAAGAAGAAGAAGAAGAAGAAGAAGAAGAAGAAGAAGAAGAAGAAGAAGAAGAAGAAGAAGAAGAAGAAGAAGAAGAAGAAGAAGAAGAAGAAGAAGAAGAAGAAGAAGAAGAAGAAGAAGAAGAAGAAGAAGAAGAAGAAGAAGAAGAAGAAGAAGAAGAAGAAGAAGAAGAAGAAGAAGAAGAAGAAGAAGAAGAAGAAGAAGAAGAAGAAGAAGAAGAAGAAGAAGAAGAAGAAGAAGAAGAAGAAGAAGAAGAAGAAGAAGAAGAAGAAGAAGAAGAAGAAGAAGAAGAAGAAGAAGAAGAAGAAGACTTTTTGACTTTTCAAGGGAAAACTTTATTTACAAAACCAAACAACAATACAAAATGTACAAATAAAAGAATAATAAACAATGTTTGACCAAAATTGGTGGTTTACAATGTTACTGTGAACTAAAATAGGTTTACATTGTTAACAAAGAAACTACAAAAATACATTAGTAAATGAAAAACAATAATACATTGATAATTCAATCGATAATAAACAAAAGGTTTAGTGGAAGAAAGGAAGAAGGAAAGGCTCTCTAAAAGGGAGACTACAAGCACCATGGTGCAAGCAGACTCCGCCGAGGATCCCCGGGTGGGGAGCCACTGGCATTACTGGTGTGGTCTTAAACCCACTCCAGCGGCTCCCAAAGAGAGAAAGAAAAAGAGCAGAGAGAGGACCCCACTCATGAACAGTGGCATACGCCTTGCCTCCAATCAGAGAGAGATGGGAGTAGCTGTTCACAAGGTGGGTCGAAAGGGGAAAAGGTGGACCGAGAGGGGTCAGGTAGTAGGATTAGATCAACCATGTTAACTCATTCTTAACAAGAGTGAAGATAGTGTCGTTAAACGACCATTTATTAAAGGAAACCTGAAAGGTTATTACAAAGATTGTGATATTGGTAATCGGTGATAATCTTTCGTTGTAAGCAGTTGCGCCAAATAATGTGAGGTTCGGATAAACATGAGGTTCTGTAAAGCCAGTATATAACATGTTTAAAGCTGATGATGAGGTAGTTGGACAGACGGACTGCCCCCCTGGAGCGGCCTCTAGCACAAGGAACGAGAGTCCAGTATAGTTCGAAGTCAAGTTGAAGATCTGGAAGGATGCTATGTAGAAGAGAGTGTAGCAGGTTGAGACCGGGTTGAATGGCAGGGCAGAGAATGAAAAGATGAAGAAGTGTTCTCTCTCCACACCAGCCGCAGGAGGAGCAGATGTCAGGGTTGAGATGGTGAAGAACTGAAGGGAGGGAAGAATATTATGGAGGAGTTTGAATTGCGTATCCCCTTCCTTCTTTGAAGTGGGAAGCTGGTATATTTCTTTCCATTGAAAGGATTTTGAAAAATCAAAAAGTCCGGATTTATGCCAGTAGGTGATTGTATGAGGAGGATGTGAGTTAACTTGGTTGTTGAAGATTGCATATATATGTTTTGAATACGCAGAGAGTCCATTTGGACAAGTGGAAGTGTGAAGTCCATAGGAGAATCTGGACGAGCGAAAACTTGGAGGATTACCGGACGGACGCCGGTTACATTGAAGACAAAAGGAAAGGTATTGAATATACCCGATGTAGATGTTGAATATCAAGATGAAGAAGTCGGAGAGAGGGTTGACGAAGGGCTCGGAGAGGAGGTTGAAAATCTCTGGCCCTTTCCACATACCGGTGTTCGAATTAACGAGGTGCTTGACAAGCGTGATTCCATGGGAAAGTAGTCGCGCAGGGAAGAGTACCTCATCATCAGCTTTATCGGTAAGAAGAGGACCATATTAAGGAAGATTGAGAACATGGTTGATCGAATCAGAGGGTATTTCAACGCGAGCCCGGACGCCGTCCAAGCACGCAAGAGCTCACCATAGAAGCAGGGGAGGCTAGTGTAGAATTTGGGGAAGGTGTGGTAAGAAAAGTTGGAAGTCGAGATTAAGGTTCATATATTTATGGAGATTGTGGCTTATCATGTTGTACGCGGGTGTGGACAGAGATTGAGATATCGTTGACAAGGGAGAGCCTGAAGGTGAGCACGTGCTTGAGGCAGGCTAGACCTAAACCTCCCGTCAGGTTTACGATAAAGAATGGTTTTCTTAAGGAGGTGTCTTTTGTTGGACCAGACAAAATCGACGAGCATATCTTGGAGTTCACTTAGGAGGTTATCAGGGGAGAGAGAACAGCCAAACAATGGAAAATTTTGGAGGCGGCAAGTTGGTTAAGGATAAGGACTTTGCCTTTGTATGAAAGGGTAGATGCAATGCCTTTCCAGCGGGAAAGTGTGTTGCAGAGTTTTTTTTTGCAATCGTTCCTGTTTTGTTTTATGTAGTTATTAGTGTTTCCTTAGTGAACTGCAAGGTAGGGAAGTCTTTCATTGGTCCATCTGTATTTCTGTTTCTCGTAGTTTCTTACGGTCCATGACCCGACCCACAGCCCCTGTGATTTATGGTAATTGAGGCAAGCAGCAGAGGATTTAATGAAAAGTTGGTACACTTCATCAACAATTTTAAACCGGAATCAATGGTGACAAAAATTGAAACATCGTCTGCGTAGGCCGAAACTCGCTGGTATTGATCGGTTCCGGGAAGAGGGAACCCATTGGTGCCTAAACGATTTCTTAGGGTGTTGAGTAGGGGCTCAATTAGATGGAGTATAACAGTCCCGAGAGCGGACAGCCCTGACGAATACCTTTCTCTGCAGGGAAGGGGGCAGTGAGTGAACCACCAACCTTGATGAGGCTCTCGGCACCGTTGTACAAAAGTTTGACATAGGAAATAAAGCGGTCACCAAACCCCATGGCTCTCATGGTATCAATAAATAGCCGTGGTCAACATTATCAAAAGCTCCTCTGATCAAGGTTGAGCACGGCAAGGGAGTATCGTTAAAATTGGAGTAGTTAATTATGTCTTTAATCAAAAGGATATTGTCGTAAATCGAGCGACCTGGGATGCAATATGATTGGTCATGGTGAACAATACATTCAATGTGTTGCTTGAGCCTATTTGCCAGCAACTTAGCAAAGATTTTATAGTCAGTATTGAGAATAGAGACAGGACGCCAATTAGCAATATCGAGAGATCTCCTTTTTGGAATAAGGGAGATAACAGCTCTTTTAAAGGAATGGGGTAGGTTGCCGGAGGCAATAGCGTGGTTAAAAAACAGACAATAAATCATTTTTTAGAAGAGGCCAGAAATGCTGGAAAAATTCACAAGACAGACCATCAAGGCCGGCTGCTTTGTTATTGCTGAGTTGCTTAACGGCAAGGTCAAGTTCTCAGGAGTCAGAAGATTGTCGAGATCTTCCGAGTCCTGAGGGTCAAGCGAGGACAACCGAGAGAAGAGTGTCGCGGGCGCTCTCGTCAGTTGGGACATTATTGTATAGAGTACGGTAAAATTCGCGCACGTGAGATTTAATTTCATCTGGATTCTCAGTAACCGTGCCGGATGGCAAGCGAATATTGGTCATGGTTTTAGATTTAGAGTGAGATTTTTCGAGCTGAAAAAAGTAGGACGAGCTTGTGTCGACCTCTGTGATGTGTTTGAAGCGCGACCTGACGAGAGCACCACGCGCCTCGTTTTTAAGTAAAATGTTTAAATGATTTTTCTGCTCATTGAGCACACGTATAGTTTCCTGTGTGAAGTCTGGCGCGGACTGAAGTTCGTCAATAGAGGCATTCATTTGACGAAAAAGTTCGCGCTTATCATGCGAGACTTTAGCCCCGTACATTTGAGAAAGGGATTTCAGTTGGGACTTGCCAAAATCCCACCAGGCACCAAGGTCAGAAAATTCGTTTTGTTTATTTCTCCAGTCAGTCCAAAAATGAGTGACAATATCCTTGTAAACATTATCTTCGAGCAGGGAGTTATTAAAGTGCCAATAGGCGCTCCCTATAGTGTCTTGAATGGGAAGTTTAATGACAAAAGAAACTGCTGAGTGATCAGACAGAGAGCAGGGATTGATGTTGCAGGAAAGAACGCTAGACATAAGATTAAATGGGACATAAAATGGTTCTAGCCTGGCTTCAGAAACACCACTCGGATTGCTTGGGTTATTTCTGAGCCAGGTAAACTTCTGTAATGAGGGGTTCCGTCTACGCCAGACATCGCACAAAGAAAGAAAATTAACAGTATCATTGAGAGCCACGGAGATTTTGTGCCGATGCTCAGTCGGCCTACACAGACGATCAATGGACGGATTAATTGTACAGTTAAAGTCACCACCGATTACAATGACACCGTCACTGCACTGACCACAGTGATTGAAAAGAGCACGGATGACCTCCAGAGCCGTATAATCAGTTTGAGGAATAAGAACATTGTACAGGTGGTAGAAAGTATTGTTAAAGACAATCTTGTGATATAGAATATAACTTTCAAAAATAACTTTAGAGTCAGAAACATGGACGTTTGGGTTTTTAATGAGGGTTGTGACTCCCGACCCCCGGGCAGGGCTGTGGGAACAGTACGGAGTGTAAGGCCAGAGTTTCCAACAAGCACAATTTTCACTAAGGTCGTTGGTCTCTTGAAGGAAAACAACATCGGGGTTATTTTGAAGTCTTTCGATGTAAGTTTGGAAAGCGGCATTCCGGATGGAGGAGGAGCACCCCTGTGTTAAGTGTTAGCAGTGACAGTGTCATTGTTACAAAAAATACAAAATTACTGAGTAAATAATCCATGGTTGGTGAAGTTACATATCGAGTTTTTTAATTAGCTTTGAAATCCTCTGTTGCATGCTTTTTCGCAGCAGGGGGCTGTTACGCAAGGGCTTCAGTTGCTTGACAAGCCCAGGTAGATTGGGAGTGAATTTTCGAGCAATGACTTCCGGTTTTCTTCTGGCTTTAACTGTGGAGAGGAACCTTATCAGTTCCACGTTAGAAAGGGGGCCCTTGCAAGTGTGTAAGGAGTCGGCGGTGAGGATCGCGTCATCATCAGTAGTCTGGGTGTCATCCAACAGGTCGGAGTCAGTGACAGTACCGTCTGCTGTGGAGGTAGGGGTGGAGACTGAGGGGGAGGCGGCACTGAGGGCCTGGGAAAGGGAGGGGGAAGAGATTTGCATTGGGGTAGTGATTTTCCGGGTTAATTTACGTGGCGGTGAGGGGGTGTTTAAGGGGACTAGGTTGGGGTTATAGTTTGGAGATTTGGGAGGGGACTGTTCTCTTTGATAAAACTTCAGAAAACAGTCTGGAAGGAGCGAGGGGAGCCCCAGATTGAGAGGTGAGGATCAGTTGATCTTTCCTTACCAGAGGAGGGCGAGGGGTGAGGGGATGGGTGAGGGGTGGGACAGAGGATGGGACAAGGGAGGGTGAGGGGGAAGAGACGGAGCCTCCACTTGCACTAGGCAAGGATGAAGCCTGAAAAGGGGAGGGGGGAGGAACCGACGAAAAAATAGCAGAACTAGAGTTGTTGAGCTCAGGCATTGAATCAGAGGGATTAACGGAAATGGGTAGCTTGTTCGAAACGACAGCTTTGGACTGTGTGGCACTCAAAGAGGCCGCCTTAGAAGAGGCAGGAAATTTGGGCGGACCTTCGGGGGGCCAAAATAGCTTAGTGGGGGCCTTCGTACTACTAAAGGGGCCGGTGGGGCAATGGATTGGGGGTTCTTAGGTGGGTGTTTGGGGTCTGATTTGTTTTTACCATGGATAATAGTGGGAGGGGCGGTGAGGGGCCGGTGGGTGTCATTACTGGGTGCTTTACTGTTAGGTTTTTGCAAGAGCGACCGATATGGCCGTATTCTCCACAGTTAAAGCATTTGACCGATTCGGTGGATAGGAAGACTCGATAGTTAACTCCCGCAAATGTGAAGTTAATGTGATCCGGAGGGTGACGTTATTATTGAAGAGTACCTGGACTTGTCTTCTGAAAGACATGATATGTGAAAGCTGCTTGCTTTTAAAACCAAGTGGTATGGGTCGGATCTGAGACACCACCTTGCAGAAACTTGAGATATAATGAGCAAGGACATAATTAGGATTTGCAAACATTAGAGAGAGTGAGACGAGTAGTAGGTTTGATAAGTGGAGTGAGTTCGAAAAAAGAGTCACCAAGTGTCAGACCGTGAGTAGTCGCGTCGATGACTGCCGCTCTCGAGCGTAGATAGATAGCTACTCGGCCATTGGAAATACGAGAGGCAGAAACGACTTCTTCGGGTGGTATTTGATTAACAAAGGCGTCAATGTATGTTTGAATGGAGATTTTATCAGAGGCTTTGAAAGTTACCCATTGTTCCTGGTTACTGCACTGAAAGGCTCGTCACCGGGAACAGTTAGCTTCGGTGGGGCAGCCGTGTTCACGCTCGACTGCCCCTGAATGGATGTCTCTGCTTGACTGGCCATGAGGGCCAGCCTAGCTACAAATTAAGACAGGAAAGTGGGAAATTTTACTCTCAAATATCATGAAATTAAAAACGCCAGACAAGGGGAGGTTAGCCTAGCCTAATCTATAAACAATTAACTACAAGTAGGTGAAAAAACTAGGACCGTACTAGGTCTATAAGCTACAAATAAACAACTTACTTCGGAGCTCGATTGAAATACGTGACACACGAAGAAGAAGAAGAAGAAGAAGAAGAAGAAGAAGAAGAAGAAGAAGAAGAAGAAGAAGAAGAAGAAGAAGAAGAAGAAGAAGAAGAAGAAGAAGAAGAAGAAGAAGAAGAAGAAGAAGAAGAAGAAGAAGAAGAAGAAGAAGAAGAAGAAGAAGAAGAAGAAGAAGAAGAAGAAGAAGAAGAAGAAGAAGAAGAAGAAGAAGAAGAAGAAGAAGAAGAAGAAGAAGAAGAAGAAGAAGAAGAAGAAGAAGAAGAAGAAGAAGAAGAAGAAGAAGAAGAAGAAGAAGAAGAAGAAGAAGAAGAAGAAGAAGAAGAAGAAGAAGAAGAAGAAGAAGAAGAAGAAGAAGAAGAAGAAGAAGAAGAAGAAGAAGAAGAAGAAGAAGAAGAAGAAGAAGAAGAAGAACTACGGGAAGATCCCCCACTAAAGACCAGGAAACTTGACCGGCAGTCGGCACCTTGCAAAAAAGATAACCGAAACACACCAAGCAAAGATGGGATGTCACTATCTAAGAGCCCACTGACCCAGGAACCCCTCCAAGAGCAGGAAAAGTCACCAGTTAAAAGCTCGGCCAAATCACACCCATCACCAACTACAGCAGGACCGTCCACAGACCACAATACTCCAACAGACCAGAACGCACCGAAAGAAAAGTCGGGAACGTCGACAGGGGAAAAACCAGGAACATCGATACGGGAAAAAGCAGGAACATCGACAAAAGAAAACCCAGGATTATCAGTAGCAGATAAACCGGGGACATCGGCCAAAAACCGAGAGTCTGTACCGAGCTCGAGCTGGGCAGATGCAGTCAAAAGCAAGGGCAAGATGGGAAAAAAGAACTACAAAGGGAAACATGACAGCAAAAAGAAACACATCGATCAAAGGTCTGACTATGAAAGGATGGAAGTTGCATCCGGCGATTCATCAGATCAACACGATGATGATGATGATATGGTACCCTGGGTGCGGCAAGGCATACAACGATACAGAAGAAGAAGGGGAACAGGAACCATTGCCATTTCGAATAGAAAAGTACCTTACAACAACAACAGAAAAGGACGTGGACTGGCCATACCGAAAGATGATTAGCAAGTTAACTTAAAAGTTACCTGAATTTGTATTTGAATCAATATACGCCAAGAATTCAGTATTGTGTACTGTTGTAAACAAACAAATTAAGTTTAAAATTTAAACAAATGAAGAAAGTATATATAGAATGTATATTAAGAATGTATATGCCTTGTAATAGCTCTTATTAAGTAGTAAATAATTTCGTTAATTGTTTATTAATCTTTGTATCTTCATGTTAAACTTAATTTTTTACATACATTTAAGTAATGTAATTTATTTCATTTACTTTGTTATGGATAATTGATTGATTTAATGACCGACTAACTGATTGATTACTTGATTAGATTGTTAATGAGTTAGTTGATTACATATATTTGTTATTCATGTTAAACTTTACCTTATGTTTTGTATATACTTGATTAATACATGAATAAAAGGAGTTCTACAACTCCATTGAAAGGGGGGGGGGAAATAAAATAATAATAATAATAATAATAATAATAATAATAATAAATTTATGCGCCGTCTATCTAGGCATGCCTATTCCGAGGCGCAACAATTAACACAGCAAAATTATGAACATTATAGAAAGTACACACATACACACACACACACACATATATATATATATATATATATATATATATATATATATATATATATATATATATATATATATATATATATATATATATATATATATATATATATATATATATATATATATATATATATATATATATATATATATATATTTATATATATATATATATACATATATATATATATTTATATATATATATATATATATATATATATATATATATATATATATATATATATATATATTATATATATATACATAGTCACTTGGTGACTATCAGTTGTCTGATGATCGCATAACGCGTGAAACTCGGAGTTACAACTACCAGCGTTCCACTAGTTTTACTACAAGTATATTACGCTCTGTCTATGTGGCATTGAGCACTCTACTTCAAGATAGACCGCTACATTTAAGTATACATATATATATATATATATATATATATAGGCCTATATATATATATTTATATATATACATATACATATACATACGCACATGCACATACACATACCATATACATATACACGCATATACACATATTAACTAAAGATATGTAAAACAAAAATCAAGCAAAACATTACATACATGTATTACATTACATACATATTCAAAAATCAAGCACAACTAGAGCTTAAGTGTTTGTTTGAACAAACACACGGTGTTCGAGTCAACTTCCGGTTCAATCAAATTATCAACGATGATGTCAATATCATATTTTGCAAAGGTGTATCATATTTTATTATTTCAATATCAATTTCATATTCAAAAAATATATCAATTTTGCATTAGAATGTGTTGACTTTGGTCTAATTGTTTGGACCGGAAGTAAAGGTCAGAACAGGTGATTTGAAGGTCATATAATTATATGACACAATGAAACTTCCTCATGATCATGAAAAAATAACGTTAGTACTTGCTTTGGTTCAATTTAAAAAAAATGCCACTAGGGGGCGCTCTGAACTTTGATGATGTTATCAAACATTTTTTGAGAATATAAGATGTCACTATCACTTTATTCGCAGAAGTCATATTCAAATTTCCTATGACTTTTGAGATTATGTTGCCACAAAAGGGCAATGATAGGTGATGACGTCATCAGTCATATTTTTAAAAAGGTCACATGTCAATAGTAATTTCGTCCACTGAAGGCATATACCATATCCGGTTTAAATGTCCCACTATGAAAAATTGCCCTGAAATTTATATTCTATAATTTTTTGAAAAATCTTTTACATAGGTTGATAGACAATGGTTCAGTGCTTTTTTTGTGCAATTGCACATACTCATCATGTCACGCATGATTGAGCACAGGCTAATTACGTAAATTGCGATACATCTGTTTTGCGCGAAAAAGTGCTGGGATGAAAACAGGATCTGAGACCATGAGAAGCAACGTTAGGTATGCCCTTGTCCTCAAAATGTTCAGGAAATTGCCTTAACCCTTTGCTCTCCAGTTGGCTACCATTTCTTTGCTGTCGTAAGCATTTACTTGCTACTTGCCTGTTATCTGCCTTCTAAGGGTTAATCCAAGTCATTGAGGTTGGGAGACGTGCCAAGATGACAGGGAAAGTGCACTCAGTTCTCTTATGTCATGTTATGTAAACAATGAATGGATGTCCCAGAATGGTGCAACACCAGGTGTTTGCACTTTCTTAAACTCGGCACATCCTTGACACATTTCAGTTCAACTGAAATGAACGGACCTGTGTTCAGTTGTTACATCATTAATTACATAATGGATTACAAGCAAATGGGATAAATTTGTGGGCCCTGGGTGCACAGTTCCCTCACTTCTGCATTGAAAGCAAACTCCCAAGGATGGTTAGGCCACAGTACACCCCTGAACAGCGATCTTTCATGGTAACAGAATACCATCGTACCAACAGTGTTGGGGCAGTCCTCCGGAGTTTCCGTCGGGAATTCCCAAATGTGCGATGCCCATCGAGGAAAACAGTTTCCAGAAACGCACAGAAGTACCGAACGACGGGAACAAGTCATAATCTGAATAAGAGAAGATCTGGACGTCGACGAACTGGCAGATCTGTCGCGAATATCGAAGCTGTCCGAAATCGTCTCGTTGAGCAGCAACAGGCAGGAGAAGGAAGAGCTCAGACAATCAGCAGCCGACGCAATGGTCTTGGGATGCAGCCACTTTCAACAGGATAACTCGTGTTGACCTTCACTTTCATCCCTATCAGATGATTAAGCGTCACGAACTTCTACCTGGGGATCAACAGCGACGACTGCGCTTCTGCAGATGGCTCCTTGCACAACCCCCACGATTCTTGGACAATCTTATCATCGGGGATGAATCAGGCTTTGCCCTCAATGCATCAGTTAACACTCACAATATCCGAGAGTACTGCCCTCGTGGACACGCTCCCCTTGATTTCCAGTATCAACGTCTACAGAAAGCCCACGCACACAGATCGGTACCTGAACCAGCGCTCCTTCCATCATCCAAGCATCAAGTCATCGGTCAACCGTACGCTCGTACAACGCGCCTACAACATTTGTGACAAGGACAGCCTTCCCAAGGAACTACAGCACATCCGAACTACCCTCAAACGCAACGGTTACAATCACAACAAGATCAGCACAGCGAAGCCGGTTCCAAACTCCAAAAGCAAGGTAAGTGATCTAACCCTCTCTGCTTGTCTCCCCTATCTAGGTTCGACGTCTCACAAACTACAACGCATCCTCCGACAAGCAGGCATCGATGTGTTCCACTCAGCCCCCAGCAAACTCCAAGGACTTCTACATACCCACAAGGACAAACCGGACGCAAACAACAGAGCGGGAGTCTACCGGATCCCCTGTGAGTGCGGTAAGGTGTACATCGGCGAAACAAAACGCAACCTCCCCATCAGATTGAAGGAACACCGCGCACACGGCCGCAGAGGAGATTTCGAGAAGTCCGCCATCGTCAAGCACTCGCACATCAAGGACCACCAAATCGACTGGCAGGCAGCCCAACTCATCACACCCATCGACGCATGGCACCCCAGACGCATCAGAGAGGCCATCGAGATCGTCAAACACGACACTGTGCCACAGGACATCGGTTTCTTCATCAGCGACATTTGGCGACCTATACTACAGACTGAAGGATCTTCTATATCCAAAGTCCATAACCCACCCCAGACTGAGGGATCCCCTATATCCTAAGTCAACCACCCTCCTTCCCCTGTGCTTGTTAACAACTGATTCAGTTCAGTGAGCACACACACCTCTCCCCCAACCCCTAGGATCCTAGTCTCATAGTCTCACAGTTTCCCGCCTGCGCGCCTCAACGAACTAATCCTCCAGCATCCATTCATGGGATGATCCTCCAGCAGCCTACTTAAGCAGCAGCATTTTCCAGAGTCCGGCATTCTCCTGAGGACGATCAGAGCATACTGATCGAAACGTCGAGTTGTACCCCCAGTTCTTTTCAGAACTAATTACTACTCAATTGAGATTCCACATGGTGTCACCGCAATTAGTCTTACTTATCATCCTCACCATGCAAAGCTACAAGTTTTACCTAGTATCAACGTCGTGACGACAGACACAAGCTGAATGTGTGGATAGGTTTGGGAGGCAATGGCTCAATTATCGGCCCTTTTTTCTTCCGCCATAACATTAACGGTGAGCATTATCTGCAGATGCTTAACGAGAACATTGTTCCTGTCATTGACCAACTGCCTCGTTGTCGTCGCAACAGAAATGGCCGATTTCAGAGAGCGTGGTGGGCACAGGATGGTGCCCCACCCCACAGACGGAGGACTGTAACAGACCGCCTTACAGAACTGTTCGGAGAACGAGTGATTGCCCTACACCGTGACGTGGAATGGCCCCCGAGGTCACCGGACTTCAGCCCTCTTGACTTTTTCTTGTGGGGTCATCTTAAGTCAAAAGTGTACGTTACTCCACCTAGGGACCTGGATGACATTGAGGAACGCATAACGGCAGAAGTCAATGTTCTCAGAAGGGACAGAGCTTTGATCCGGCGTGCAGTGTACGATATGCTGAGGAGGGCCCAAATCTGCCAGGAAAGAAATGGTGGACAAGTTGAGGACTGAAAGTGTGAAAGGGTTAATTCAAAAGTAATGGCAATTTGTGATAAACAAAGGGCATACCTAACGTTGTTTGTCATGGTCTCAGATCCTGTTTTCAACCCAGCACTTTTTCGCGCAAAACAGATGTGTCGCAATTTACGTAATTAGCCTGTGCTCAACCATGCGTGACATGATGAGTATGTGCAATTGCACAAAAAAAGCACTGAACCATTGTCTATCAACCTATGTAAAAGATTTTTCAACAAATTATAGAATATAAATTTCAAGGCAATTTTTCATAGTGGGAATTTTTTTTTGATACACCCTGTAGTTCAAGATCTTTAAGATGATAAAAAGATTGTGAAAATATCTTCTATGGTTCATGAGATATAATTTTTTGAAATTTTGAAATGTTCAACTTCCGGTTTTGACCGGAAGGAAAGGTCAGATTGGGATCACGTCTAAAAACGAAAAATTACATAATTCAAGATCTGTAAGATGATGCAAAGATTGTGTAAATATCTTTTGTGGTTCATGAGATATGATTTTTGGAAATATTAAAATTTTAGTGTATTTCGCTATCTGATGACGTCAACATGACATCACAACTTTACCTGAAACTATGTCATAAATTTATTGACAACTACATGTTATGGTATAAGTATGTGTTAAATTTGAAGGCTGTGTGAATTTTGGAACTATGTTTTTTTGTTCAATAAGTCTCATCGAGAAGAGTAATGTGAAAATATCTTTTGTGGTTCATGAGATATGATATTTTGAAATATTAAACTTTGATTTAGTGTAATTCGATATCTGATGCCTTAACCATGACATCACAACCGAGGATACAACTACATGTTAAGGTCTATGTGTTAAGTTTTAAGGTTCTGTACCAGAATAATGCTTAAAACGTGTAGGCCTTAATTTTTTATTTTATTTTATTTATTAATGATAATGAAACATAATTTGGTTATTACATTAATTAAAATGAAACAAAATTCACTGACCATTTAGAAATTTGCTAACCGGCTAGCAAAACCAATATTTAGAAGTAAATACCCAACAATTTGGGAAAACAATACTTACCATTGTGTTGTTCTAGACTCTTTTTTTCTAGACTCTTTTTTGGTTATTAAACAATCATTGTGGGAAGTTCATTGATGCTTTTCGATTAAAAATTTATACACATTATTCCATTTGCACAATCTGGATCTCTTGCCTCAAAATCAAAAGTAATTAATTTTGTATTTAAACTGCTGTGCCTGAAAACCTTTTTCACCCGATTTCAAATTCAAGCCACATTTTAAACAAAATTAAATTTACCAAAAAAATATGCTTGGGCGTCTCAGAATAGTTTTTACCAAAGGTAAGTACGACTGTTCTTTCTGAATAATGGACACATCAGGGTATTTCACTGCAGTGGTAACTTCTAGTGTGTTGGGTTCCTCTATTCACCACATATCTTGTGAGTCATGTTGTACTTTGGGTGGTTTTCGTTTCTTCTTACGCTGGAAGATAATAAATAAATGATTTCAATTTCAAATGCTTGTTTACATCTACTCTTTCAATACAATCACAGATCTATGTATTGCCAAAAGTAGAATTATGAGCCCATCAGTAACACTCATTCTGGAACTTCTGGCATACTTCCAACAATCAACTTGTGAAATGTTTGATTTTAAGGTGATTAACTTCCTCACTACAAGGGGAATACAAGTAGCCATGGAAGAAACAATGGACCATACATCACCTACTTTATGTGACACTGTAAAAGTATATAGGTATCAACTAATTTTAATCTTAAAATTATATAGTAAGATGATCCAGAGATGGATAAAATAAACAGCTTGATGAGACAGAAAATATGAGGTTTTAACCTGCGCTTTTATATGGCATTTATATTGTTCCGACATCCAAGAAAAACCTGGTAAACACAATACATAAAATTATATTAGATATGTGTGTACAATTCAATCCTAACCCATTATTAGCATAGGCATAATTCAATACATCATAACAGTAACTGTGTTACATGTACAGGAAAACATTTAATTTTAAATATTGCCACGGCCTGAAACCTACATGTTTTATGTCAATAAATCCTACTCATTTTACACTATTACTATATATGATCTACTCACCAGCCGATGACAATTTAACTTCAAAGGTTTGATGACAAAACTCCCAAAAGTTTACACTTAACGCTGTCTACCAGAAAATGTGACCGTCTGACGTGGAAAACTCCCGGCCGCTTCACTCCAAAACAAGTAGGCCTAAACAAAACCCATGCGCGGCACTAAATTATGGGTTAAATCTAATTCGAATATAAAATCAACACTGGCTTTGGCTTTAAATAATGTTACAATAATTAATGTGATGTAATAAACATCCTTCAATCAAAGTACTTAAAGAATATCATACCGTTCAGAAATTTGTTTGGACTACTTGTTTCGTCATCACTCATATAATCACCATCCGAGGACCGTAAATCATGAAATGCGCCCTCAATAATCCCAAATTAAATGAAACTAACGCAATATTAAAATAATACCCTTAAAAACCTAAATCACCATAATTATAAGAAAAGTTACCTTTTGTAGATGTATTGGAAAGTCTTATATTGTAGGCACAACATCTGCTGTGGCAGTCTGAGCCTTGTAACTGCCGTTTGACCCGTTCTATTTTAAAGCACGATTCTGCGAAGCAGTCTGAACAAAGCACAATTTCACTGACGCTTCATACACAACACACATACTCATGTTACACTGCGGGACATGTACCGTACAAATGCCGCATTGAATGAGAATGGTGTAAATTTCCATGCATTTTTCCAAAAAAATTCTTCAGGTTTGTTATATTGAGAGGTGATGACTTGAGGAAGGAACATTTGTGACCCAATATCATGTAAAAAAAGGGAGAAATTTTCCACACTCATTTCATTCCGTTACGTTGTAGGCCTATATTAAACCCACTATATTGCTGTGTTTACGTATTCTGTGCACGCGCGATGTAGGCTATAGATCGTACATACAGGGAATAGTATTTCAGCATATTGTTTCACTTAACCTTCCGGTTTCGACCGGAAGGAAAGGTCAGATTGGGGTCACGTCTGAAAACGAAATGTGACATAGTTCAAGATCTTTAAGATGATAAAAAGATTGTGAAAATATCTTCTATGGTTCATGAGATATAATTTTTTGAAATTTTGAAATTTTCAACTTCCGGTTTTGACCGGAAGGAAAGGTCAGATTGGGATCACGTCTAAAAACGAAAAATTACATAATTCAAGATCTTTCAGATGATGCAAAGATTGTGAAAATATATTTTGTGGTTCATGAGATATGATTTTTTGAAATATTAACTTTGATTTAGCGTAATTCGACACCTGATGACGTAATCATGACGTCACAGAAAACGGTTTCGTCTGCGTGATATGTTCTGTTTATGTGTTAAGTTTGAAGGCTGTATATGCTTAGCAAGGATGCCTTTATTACCGGACAAGCGCCACTGAGAAGAAGGAGAAGTAAAAAAAATTTAAAAAAACAGTACAAAAACAATAGGTGTTCGCGCTGCGCTCTCGAACACCTAAAAAACAGTACAAAAACAATAGGTGTTCGCGCTACGCGCTCGAACACCTAATTATATCCACTGGATCAAATCTGATAATTGGTTGCCCTTTTCACTTTGTTTATGGAAAAACCTTTCAATTTTAGATTTAAATGAAGCCAACATTGGTATTTATCTCTTGGTATTAAGTCTTGTACAAAAATAAATTTAATCTTTATTTATAAAATACTTCACTTTCAGGTTAAGTTTATAACAAAAATATAATGATAAATTGACAATGATAGTGACACTGTAATCAAGCATCTCCTTATTGTGACATGCTTATAAACTGTCTTTGTTTTCACCTATACTGCAAATAATTAAAAAATAATGTATAAAATTTGAAAACAAATTCTACATTGATTTTTACATTTTCAAGGTTGTACACATGATTGGCAAAATGTCTGTAGCTGCATCCATACTACAGAATTACAACCTAAAGATCAGATGCCATTTTGTACATAAATTGTTAGACATTGAAATAATCAAAGAGTTGTATGGGTGCTTGTAAATTGCTAATCAAACAATGAAATACATATTTATTTTAACTGTCTGTTGGGTTTCATGACTTGACTTTTGTGGTTACACACTTCTCTCCCCAACAATCAATTGAAACCACTTTGTTGACCTGTTTATAACCTATACTTGTAACCAATCTAGAAATGAGTGTACATGGTCTTACACATGTAACAAGTGAAATGACTTCAGTGTAAATGAACCCAACCATGATCTTTTGTTGACAAGAAAACAGAATCAATCTGCATTTAAAATAAATGTACACTCTGTATGTACGATTTAGTGAGTTCAGAATGGGTGACATTCAGGGGTTGTCATTGGAATCGGTAATTTTGGAATAAAATGCCTTCCCCCTCCCCCCAAGTGATGGCATGTACTGCCACTGGTGATGAACCAACACATTTGTTTTCTAAAATTCTTTGGTCTATCATTGCAGCACTATAGAATCCAAGAACTAGGGAAGGGGAGGGGCAAACAAGCAATACAAGTATAAGGGGGCCCCTTATACTAGTGCTTTAATTGGGTTATCTGGCAAAAGGTATTCCAAGGCTGACACACCCATGCAATGAAGATTGGGGGTTATGTTTACTATGTTTATATGGCCCAACTGCCAGGGATTCACTGTCGGCAATATACATTTTACTAGATCACCAACAGATATTGCTTAATAACTACATTTTGTGAGGATGTTTGGGTCCAGTCAAAAATAAGAATTCCTCAGTACTAATTTTGTTCTAACATGTTAAAGAAATTCCTAAAAGACCTAGATATGTCTTGAGGTCCTAAAATCAATTCTCTTGAGGGTAAAGACTGCCACAGATAGGATAAGTCCATATAAAATAATTTGAATCATACATTAACTCCTTTGATGAATGGATAAACTTCAAATGCTGGCCATTGGATCACAAAGTTACACAGACTCTGACGCACCTTGTAGCAGTAGCACAAATGGATACCGATGATCTGAAATATAAACTAATCATGTAAAACAATATTAAATGTTTTCAAAGAGGGACGAAGAATAATGGGTCATGCTAACAAAACACACATAACTTAGAATGCCCTCATATGTTATTATCAGGATGATGGATTGATGTAACTTCAGAAAACTTATGCAACTTTAGAAAAATGATCCCTTCAGAACAATGCCTTTAAGTTAGGTTTTACAATGGAATAGAAAGTTACATGTGACGTCTTCCTTCCTCCATGATGTGACTGTTTCATTATCTTAATAAATGTGCTGATATTTGTTTCTGGACTACTTTAGTGAGAAAATTAAGTGCTAGTATTAAGTAAACTGCAATGCATCCATCACCACACAAGACATAAGCACTACTAGTATTATGAGGAACTATAGACACTATAGTGTAGCTAAATTAACCGGATGTCAACCCGTACACATGCCAGAAAATATTCAGTAATAAATATTTTTACGGGTCGAGTTGACCAAAATGAGTATGAGTTGGTAATAGTACGAGTTGGCACGCATACGAGTTGACCTGTTTTCACTGGGAAAGAATACAACATTGTGGATAAAGTTTTAAAAGAATTGCTTTTTGAAAATAAAAATCACAATCTTCAATGTAGGTTGGTGGGGTCATGTGAGTGGATCATAGGGCAGTCAGGAGGAATGCAATCATCCACACACACACACACACACACACGTGTGTAAACACCTGCAATCGGGGACTTCCTTTGTCAAATTCCTTTGTCCAAAAATACGGGGACGCATTGTTCTCCATTGTGATAGCAACCGGGGACCATTGTCCCTTTTGTTATACGTCCCCGGTTTGAATGCGCTCACACACGCACCCACACACACACACACACACACACACACACAGTCTTGTATATGGTGTAAACCGAGGACACCCTATTGTTCCCCTCTTTTGTTCCCTTTGTTGTTGGACTTAAACTTGTCAGAAAAGTTGTCAGAAATTCAGTTGGTAAAATAAGGGGGGAAAGGGAAATTAATCTTGTGAGTGAGTGCTCATACAGGATTTTGTTTTGTTCAGTAGACCATGTCACACTTGTTTTCATTTGAAGCAGCCTCTGTTATAGTATCATGGGTTTCATGGGAGGCAAGAGTGTGTATATTTAGATGTACAGTTTATTGCATTTTGTATGGGTCTGACATCCTGACATCAATGAAATTTGACAATGGATAATGTTTGAAATATAGTGCCTTACTTAAATTCACAATGTGAAATAATGTGCTGATATATTTAATACACTCACTGGCCAAAAGTATTGCAACATGCTCAAAATAGCACTTTACAGTAACAGGTGAGATAATCATTTAATCCGATTTCATCGATCGTGTATTACATAGCAAGAACAGTAAAAAAGAACATTGACTTCAAAACAAAGGAAATTTCAAAAGTGTTAAGTAGTGTAAATAAAATAAAATAAATTATTGTAACAGTTCTCCAAACTGAAATTTGGTGTGAATTTCAATGTTGCAATACTTATGGCCAGTGAGTATATATATATATATATATATATATATATATATATATATATATATATATATATATATATATATATATATATATATATATATATTTTTTTAGGAAAGAGTTGGCTTTAAAAAAAAAGAGGATGGTTTAATGCAGTCATCTTGATGTTGGCATCGACTAGGTATTTTAGTTAGAATGGGGCATCTTGATGTTGGCATCGACTAGGTATTTTAGTTAGGATGGGGCATCTTGATCTTGGCATCGACTAGGTATTTTAGTTAGGATGGGGCATCTTGATCTTGGCATCGACTCGGTATTTTAGTTAGGATGGGACATTCCTGAAATCAAGTTTTGTAGCATTGGTTGAAAACAAACACACAGAACCGATGTTTCAGCTTATTATTTTGATTAAGTGACCTCTGAGAAGCACACAGGTGACCTCTGAAAATACAAAGGTCAATTGTTAGCAAATGAATGCACTCTGGAGCAATGCGAGACTTTAAAACACTTGGTGGCAGCAGAAACTATTCCATTGTTCTTGATATTTCACACATGCGCCAGAATTATATAAACAGCAGAAAAAGGACCGGTCTGCTGCCCTCTAGTGACCCCAAAGTCTACCATTGCTTGTCTACATCTTTAACTTTACTTGTAGCAAACTGAATCTGTTTGTCTGGTTCCATAACATCAAATCACCACCCACCACATTTAATTTTGAAAAGCACCAGTCTATTGTTGAGCCTCAATATGATTGAGCCACGATGTCGCTCTGTGAAAACAAATCTAGTCGTAGCTTAACTTCAATACTACAATGAAACAATTTACCACAAATTTGTTTTAACATGCAACACTTAAAATGTAATTCAAGTAAACATTATATTTATTTTTACAATGTGTTAAAAAATCAGTACGTTTCAATTCCCAAAAACTGCAATATTAAAAAATAAGTGATGGGAAGCACATGTGAATATATCATCCCATATTTTAAATTGTATGTTATACTATTATCATTTCATCAAAGGCTTTATTATAAGAAATAATGCAGACATGTAAAGTCTGTACACTTTATGCGTGGAATGTGCTGTATGTGTGACTTTGTGTGTAATCTGATGTATACATGTATTCATTAACCCTTGCTAAAAAGCAGAACAAATACAAATTCCAATTTAGGATCAAAATGTAACATTCTGTTCTTCGCATCTTTTACAATTGTGCAGCTTTGCGAACATTTACAAAGCTGAATGAAGCACAAAGTATCTCAAGGCAGAATTATATATAGACAGGAGGATAATATTTGAATAATTGATTTAAGAAACAATCATTCAATGTTGACTTCTTCCAAAGTATTTGAGAATAATTCAGTTGTTTTTTAATTCATTTTTGTGACTTAATTCATAATAAATGAAGTATTTTAAATACAAATTCACAGTAACAGATACAAATGAATTATCCATAACCATTAATATACATTAATTATTCATAAGCTATGAATACAAATGAATTATTCATAAATATCTGATACATTTTGAAATCAATCAATAACATTTTACACAACCATATGTTTCGTCACTAGTATGAAGTTATATGTTGTTAGATTATCTTTGTCTTGGATATGGCTCAATCTTCCAGTCATCTGAATTCAAAAGCAAACCTACTTTATCACTGAAGTAAATAGAGAAGGATTTAATTTTCATTTGAATCAACTGTTAAGTAACAGTTGTTTTTTAAGAAAGGGGAACTTTCAATCAATGTTATATGTATAATTACCTTTAATACTGAATAAGAATTTGTTTTTCATAAACATGTCTATTTACAAATATAATTAAATGAATAATTAGAATATATGATTGACACATGCTGTGAGGTAAACAACTGATTATATATTAAATTGTTAGTAGTTTAGTCATCTTTAACTTTGAATTTGTTATGAAATAATTTTCTTTGAATCCTGAAGGAACTAGTACTTCAACAAAAAGTGCAAGCAAAATGTTGCTTTTTAAACATTGTGAATTTATGAAACAATGTAAAATCATGAGCTATGCCAACCATCAACCGATCATCAAACATAACATCGTCTTATCTTGCCCTACCATTGGCTGATGGGGGCAGCCATTTTAACTCTTTCTTTTTACATTTGTTGTAAAAGTCAACACATTTCCCATTTGAATATCAAAATTAAGCATCCAAAATGGCTACATAATTTATTTATTTAAGCTTTCTTTATTCAGGGTAACACCATTCAGTGAGTAACACTGCTTTCCAAGGTTCTTCCCTAACCTAACCTAACCCTAACCATAACCATAAAAGTCGCAGTTGCCGAGGTCGCGAATTTACGACCCTGATTAGGGTTAGGGTTAGGTTATGTTAGGTAGGAGTTAAGTTAGGGTTAGGGTTAGGTTAGGGTTAGGGTGAAAAACAATGTTTGCTTATTGAATACAACCCACACCCTACTAACAGAAATAACATCAAATTTCAACTAACTAGAATTTAAATAAATACAAGAATATGTTGCTTAAGAAAAAACAAACATTAATAAAAATATACAAGTATTATACAAATGAAATCCCTCATAATGACTGTGATCCTTTTATATGAAACTCTCAATGAACAATGCCCATACATGTAGTTGTAACAAAGCATTGTGTAACACAAAACCAGTATTCAATGCAATGGGGTTTCTATAACTATTCATTAACATGTACATTTCAGGATAATCTTTAAGAAATGTCTGTTAACTGTGTTAAATTTAACTGGGATAATAATAAGACTTTGTCAAACTCTTTTGTGTACTTAATTAGGCAGATTGGCTTAAATACATTTCAACCATCATTATTTTTGGCAAAAAATTCAAGGCACTTTTGGAACTGGTGGTTTTCCTGATTGTAAATAAACCCTCAAATAACACATTTATTGTAATATGTACACATTGGTTCATTCTGTGTAATTTTGAAGCGAATCGGAGATTTTTTTTTCCAAATTTGGCCTAAAAATGACATTTTTTCAAAATGATTAATACTTGCTGGAGAGACGTAACAGAGTGCCTAGAACACATTTGTGGTAATTTGAGTGGCCTATCTTTCCAACTTTTTAAGAAAATCAATATTTTATGAAATAATATAGGTAAAATTTCAAAATTTTAAACTTGTCCAAACAGGCTGTAACTCGGTGGCTGTATTCTGCAGACACATTGGTTCATTCTGTGTAATTTTGAAGCCAATCGGAGACATTTTTTTTTCGAGGTGAAAAAAACGACAAGGGGTACCCCTTGTCGTTTTTTCCAAATTTGGCCTAAAAATGAAATTTTTTCAAAATGATTAATACTTGCTGGAGAGACGTAGAACACATTTGTGGTAATTTGAGTGGCCTATCTTACCAACTTTTAGACCAAATTTTATGAACAATTTGAGTGAAATAGTGAAATTAAAAATTGGCCCAAATAGACTATAACTATAACTGGCTTTATTCTGCAGACCGAGTGGTTGATTTTGTGTAATTTAGAAGAGAATTGCAGACAACCTTTTTTCGAGGTGAAAGAAAAAAAACGTGGTTTTTGCCAAATTTGGCCTAAAAATGGATTTGTTTTTTAAAATGCCTCCTACTTGTTGGAGAGACACAATAGAGACGCAACAGAATGTTTGTATCTGAAAAAAAATTTTTTTATTATTATTGTAAAAAAGTGCGGAGAGTTAGTCAGAGTGTCGACCAGGTATTCGGATGACTCAAAGTCCGAGACACCCCGGCATGATGATCACCATAGCACCCTTCTGGGAGGTCGCTACCGAGCGGTCTAGCGGTCTAGCGCACCGAACTCAAGTTCTGGTGTTGCCAGCAGCAGGGTGTGGGTTCGAGCCCCGGTCGTGACACTTGTGTCCTTGAGCAAGGTACTTAACCATAATTGCTTCGTCCTTCGGATGGGACGTAAAGCCGTAGGTCCCGTGTGTTGTATAATGCACGAAAAGTGGATTGTCGTGCGGTCTAGCGCACTGAACTCAAGTTCTGGTGTTGCCAGCAGCAGAGTGTGGGTTCGAGCCCCGGCCGTGACACCTGTGTCCTTGAGCAAGACACTTAACCATAATTGCTTCTCTCCACCCAGGGGTTAAATGGGTACCTGTGAAGGCAGAGATGGTTTGCTCTATATGCGCTAGAAATGGCAGCAATTGAGCTGTATACTCCCCAGGGAGCTGAGATGGTTTCAGGAATGATTTATGAGCCTTATGAGCAGGGATAATAATATAATGCGCCTTGAGCGCCACTTAGTTGGTGGATACGTGCGCTATATAAATCTATACATTATTATTATTATTACCCTCCCGGTCCCTCCGTATTCCCTCCCGTCCGTACATTTCCTCCACACTCAAACCTTCGGGGGAGAGACATGGCGGTCCCCAAGCCATTGCCGCAGCCAGCAGCTGCCATGTCTCTATGTGTCAGGAGCAGGATTCGAACCCGGACGTACCAGCCTGGAACTGCCGCAATTGACAGCCCAGTGGACTAACGGCTTGCGCCATTTATCCTGTTGGTATTTGGAGTTGAATTTAATACTACTTAAATGAATCGTGAGTGCGTAATCATTTAATAATAAAATAGTACCGTCTCTGGGATTCGAACCTGGGACTCCTGCACCAAACCCAACACCAGCGGGTTGCGCCACCAATACCTTTCGTTACTTTGAGTTGAATTGTAAACTACTTAAGTGGTTGCATAACCATTTTAAATGAAAAAGAAAAAGCGTCATGGCACCGCTGGGATTTGAACCCGGGTCGATAATACCGAAGTCTGGCAACTTAACGATTAGACTATTTCGTCATCTGGCATTTAACAAAAATTATTGGAGCTTCATCAATGAGCCTGTAAAAGGTGTCTCTGATTGGCTTCAAAATTGCACTGAAAGGACAGCCATGGGTAATTTGTACTGGTAACGCGTACAAGGTTTAAAAAAAATTAACAAACAAACAAAACACACAGAAAAAACACAAAACACACACACACACACACACACACACATTTACAATAATTGTACCACAGATTTATTGGTTACCTTGGGGCTTGTGTTTTAGATGTTTTCTAGGCTGTTGAACTGATTCTCACTGATGCCAGCCATTGCATCTAATTCCAATTACTCGGCATACTGGAGAGCTAAAATACAAAATATAAATAAATGTTCAAATGATTCTGTGAAAAAATAAATTCTGAATGGGAAGGGCCAACATGTATTACTCCAGTAAGAGAATGCCCTCTATAATTGGTGTACACATGTTGTCCACCAACACACCTGCATGTTTATTTTCCAATTAAAACTCATATTAACTCATCCCTCTGCAGCTTTTTCTTCATTTATTAGTTTTCTTTTTATGCAGGCTCTTCATCTTTTTTATGTTACAATACCTGACCTTTCTTTAAAGCATAGAGGGACAGACTTTTTATGCTTAATAATAACAAAACAACAAATGTAACCTAGCTCAGAAAAACAGGTGCCCCTATGACAATTTTGTGGCTACAACTAGCAGACTAATCAAGTAAAAGCATCTCTTTAGGTTGAGTTAGGGATATATTTCGCTGACACGAAGAACATGCAGAATTGCAGAAGAGACAACAACACACGAACATGTATATATTTACATGGATTTGCATACATGTATATGTACTGTACATATATGTAGGCGAGTTACGATGCTCTTTTGTCTTGGACTGCATGGCACAGTTTTTAAACTTTTTTCTGGACAATAATCTATCCATGCTCAGTCATTATCCTTAGTTAAAATGCAAACTTAAAATCATGTAGGTACACTGCAAAAACAGCGAAAGAGTAGACTCAGTATAGTTTTTACGAAATAGATGCAGTACAACAGTTTCGTCCGTCACGAACCTCCATTGGATTGTGCATGCAATAATTATGTCTACGATAGGCCTACTTTACAAACGCACATTCTAGGCCAATAAACCTCTAAATAATGTCTACTTACCTCTTAATAATGCAATTATATTTTCCTCTTTCTCGGTAACCCATTTTATTTTCTTGTATTTTGCTTTGGAGTTAATAAGAACGGCAAAATTCCTCAGTATTTTTTCATGTAAACGAGAATTAAATGGCCGCCGCTGAAAATGTTTTGCTTGTGATAAAATGTCACGTGATCACTGATACGCAATGTGATTGGAGATTGCCTCGACATTGCCACTGGATTGCATGAAATGCCACACAGGGCAATCTCCGAGCAATCTCATTGTCAGCAACTTTTATTGCCTGAAAATTGCCCGAAAATTGCCCCGTGTGACAAGGCCTTTACGTTGTAGGCCAATATTAAACTCCGTATATTGCTGTGTGTACGTATTCTGTGCACGCGCAATATGTCTATTCGTACATACAGGGAATAGTAATTCAGCATATTGTTTCACTTAACCTTCCGGTTTCGACCGGAAGGAAAGGTCAGATTGGGGTCACGTCTGAAAACGAAATGTGACATAGTTCAAGATCTTTAAGATAATAAAAAGATTGTGAAAATATCTTCTATGGTTCATGAGATATGATTTTTTGAAATTGTGAAATTTTCAACTTCCGGTTTCGACCGGAAGGAGAGGTCAGATTGGGGTCACGTCTAAAAACGAAAAATCACATAATTCAACATCTTTCAGATGATGCAAAGATTGTGAAAATATCTTTTGTGGTTCATGAGATATGAATTTTTGAAATATTAAACTTTGATTTAGCGTAATTCGACACCTGATGACGTAATCATGACGTCACAGCAAACGGTTTCGTCTGCCTGATATGTTCTGTTTATGTGTTATGTTTGAAGGCTGTAAATGCTCAGCAAGGATGCCTTTGTTGCCGGACAGTCGCCACTGAGAAGAAGTTAAAAAATAAAATAATAAAACAGTACAAAAACAATAGGTGTTCGCGCTGCGCGTTCGAACACCTAATAAGCAGTCTTAAATAAATGAGTCTTTAAATTGTTCTTGAAAACATTGATTGAACTGCAACTGCGAAGTTCTACTGGCAAGTCATTCCAAAGTTTAGGAGCAGCTGCATAAAATGCACGATCACAATGGCCTAACCCAATTATCACTCACACTAGGTTCAATTATAACATACACAACAACAATTCCCCACTGTTTAACCATTTTGTCAATCACTATAGCTAATCATCGTCTAAATGTGAGCGACCTATCCCCTATTTCCTATTTCCTTTCCCGATACTGAGGTCCTTTGTCTATCTCACTCTCGCTCAAACTTCTCTCTCTACATGTACTGTACTGCTAGTCCAATAACTTTGTGACCCTACAATCAGTTTTGAGTGTAAGAATATCTTTGTAACAGTCACGTAGTAATAACTACTTATAGTTCTGATATAAGCCCAAAGATCGTCTTATTAGCATGTCTCCTTGTTCGTCTCTTACGTAAAAACTCTACGGCCAGCTAGTTCAAGTTATACATCAAATTCGTGCATTACACTAGTACATTTGATGCTTCATTTGCCGACTGAGGCTCTAATTCTAAATGCCGACTGAGAAAAATTATTGGGGGATGTCACACCCCCACACCCCGCTCGACAATGTGGTACTGTTTTATAGCATACTTGCATGCATTCTTCAAGAAAATTAGCGTTAGGCCTTATAGGATGGCATTTGGGGAATTTTGAAAGTCCCTAAACATGGAGAACCATGTTTAAAAAAAGACATTGTGGATATGTCAATAATATAATACTTTTTATACAAAGCACAAATTCATGGCAGAAATTTAAAAGGTTAACACACGTTAGGTACTTTTAAATGATGCATTATCAAAATTGCTATAAGCCACATAATCGACAAATAAATTAAATAAAATGTAGCCCTACTGCGTACTGTAAACGAGGCAAATTGCTGCTGGAATAAATATATACATGTAGGTTTTAGATTGAAATTCACTCCTGAACCGATTGAAACTTATAGTAGGCCTACTTATAGGAACACAAGCAATTCCTCACCAGTTGCAATCAGTTAAAAACATGGACTTTCAAACATGTATAACTTAAGCTTCGGGTTTGTGGATTAACATGTTTGTCAGTATTACATGTCATAGTGTTGGGGCGGTGTATATACGACCATGCATGAGTTTTTACGATGTCGCTCAATCTCCCCGACGTCTATCACAATAAAATATAGCAATTTGTACTTTATTAAAAATTTCACTTTTTGCATTCTGAAAATAATCGTATCACTGTGACTATCTTTAAAACGAATTCACGGTATTTACACACTCCAAGCATGACCAACTTTATCCACGGCAATAACACGGCGATTTCACGGCAAAAAAAAATGGCTGAACTTCTATTGTTATTCATTACGTAAACCATTTTTTCCAGTAACAAAAAGGTTAATAATGAGTTATCCGGTGTGTTGACATAATGGAAACACTTGCAATGTTTACTGGCAAGTGCATGTTCAATCCAGTTCCCACTCACTCAAAAGAATTTGACCGGCATAAATGCACAGTCATACCATAGAGCAAGGACCATGGTCAAACAAGGAACAATGCCATGGCTATATCCGTGTACATGGGCAAAAGACCTGTTGAAAGCGAACGCGAAGTTTCAGGGGGATTGCTTTTCAGTGGGGGGGGGGGGGTTTACGCTGTCACTCAATCTCCCCGACGTCTATCACAATAAAATATAGCAATTTGTACTTATTAAAAATTTCACTTTTTGCATTCTGAAAATAATCGTATCACTGTGACTATCCCTAAACGAATTCACGGTATTTACACACTCCAAGCATGACCAACTTTATCCACGGCAATAACACGGCGATTTCACGGCAAAAAAAATGGCTGAACTTTTATTGTTATTCATAACGTAAACCAAAAAAAGTTAGTAAAACAAAAAAGTTAGTAATGAGTTCTCCGGTGTGTTGACATAATGGAAACACTTGCAATGTTTACTGGCAAGTGCATGTTCAATCCAGTTCCCACTCACTCAAAAGAATTTGACCGGCATAAATGCACAGTCATACCATAGAGCAAGGACCATGGTCAAACAAGGAACAGTGCCATGGCTATCTCCGTGTACATGGGCAAAAGGCCTGTTGAAAGCGAACGCGAAGTTTCAGCTGAATTCGCTTCGTATTCGACGTTGAATGATGGACTGGATTTGCCTGTAGGCTACCGGTACATGAAAATGAAGTTACTTTTCTATTTACTTCATATTTCGTATTTTATAAATGGCGATGCCAACACATACCCGGATAGCAGCGGCGTAGCCAGGAATTTTTCAGTGGGGGGGGGGGGGGAGGGCACGGGGGCATTGCTTTTCAGTGGGGGTCAGGGGTATGGGTTTCCCTTTTCTTTCTCTTTTTTTCTTTTGTTTTGGGGGGGCCACTGGAAATTTGTGGGGGACACGTGCCCCCCTTAGCCCAACTACATAAAGTCGTCACAAAGGCTCGGTTAAAACAATATGGTGAGCAGTGACATATCTCATAATTTGGATAACAAATACTGAATAGGCCTAGACTGCACATGTACTGTTTTTAAACAGATATAAATATAATTATACTTATTACAGATACACTTTTGGAGAAATAATTGTTCATTTCACCTGATGACTGACATATAATTTGATTTTGCAGTTTGCTATGAGCCATTTTATGGGCACTGAGATGAGCTCCCAAAATGTGTCGACCTTTTAAAACGTTGCCAATTTTAGCTTAAAAATACTTTTGACTAGTAAGAGCGCGCGGTCCCTTGATCCCTTCTGAAATATAGTCTATAGGCCTAGGCACATCAGTAATGCTTCACTGAAAATTTTGTTCTGTGTCCATGTAAATTTTAGATGCTTTTAGTGTGCCCTGAGACTTTGATGGATCAAATAATTTCTACTACCAATATATATCCGACAGAATTTAAATTCGCCTACATTATTAATTCTCCCGTTAATATTGCTCAGACCATGTAGGCTAGCTGACCTAGTATGACATAAATTTCGGGAATAAAGAATGTTTTCGTTTACGGAAAAAACTACAATCCGGCATACTATATATATTATATATATTATATATTATATATATATATATATATATATATATAGCCTATATATATATATATATATATATATATATATATATATATATATATATATATATATATATATATATATTATATATATATATTACATATATTATATATATTATATATATTATATATATATATATATATATATATATACAGGGTTGTAGCTACGCCGGTCGGCGCCGGTCGGGTCTAACCGGCACTCCCGCTGGCCGACCGGCACCAAACGCAAATTGATGTCTTACCGACCGGCACAAAAATTGTGTGAATATTTCATTAAACAGTAATAAAAGTAAAAAAAGTTCATGTATTCTTCATTTCTTTGAGTTATTTGCCACTATTTTGAGGACTTTAGTCTATAGATCAATTAAAACATCGTACGATATTATAAAATAATTCTCAGTTTGTAGCGGTACAAACAAATACACTAATTAGCATTTATTTATGACGTCAGGGAAAAGACCTGGGAATCCCCATTGTGATTGGTTGTTTGCGCCTGCACGATGAGCTAATGCCACTAGTCTCTACCGCATGCAAATGATGCGACGTGCTTCGTAATGTCGATGTACGTAAATTTCAGGTTGGTTAAGCGTGACTTCGTAAACGTCTAGCTTTCCCCGCGATGTGCTCAGCAAAGGGAAACTTATTCACGTGCGTCCCTCCGCCCATTCATGAAAAGTTTTGTGAACGTTTTTTTGGAAGTGTTTTGATCAAAATAATTATGTCGCACTCGCAGAAAAGTATCACAAGCTTTTTCTCTTCGGCCACTAAACGCAAGGGGCCGGCAGTGATAGACACGGCAGCCGGGTCAAGTGAGAAGCCGGCAAATTCGAGACATTCTTCTGCGACCACATCTTCGTGTTCGAGTACAACTGACCCGGGAACTGATCACGCTACCGAGTCTTCGGCCACTGTGGATTTAGGCCAAAAACTCGGAGCTGCTATGCCTGACGGCCCTGGTTGCTCAAGTGTTACCACCTCATCAAAAAAACAGAAGCAGGCATCTAAGTTTAATAGCGAAAAGTGGACACCTGGTAGGCCATACAGAAGTTTCAGTTTTTCTGAGCCAACATTGTTGTCAATTGCATTGGAGGGCACTCCTTCACATCATAAATTCTTGTATAATACTATGAAAATATCATACTATTATACAACAAATTATGAAAGGTGAGCCCTCAAATCCGATTCTAAAAGCTAAAACCCAGGAGCTGGGGTGCTTCGCCCCTCGACCCCCACCGAGGCGTTGCCCTGGACCCACCAGGGGCCCTTAAGCGGGCCCCTGGACCCCCGGCTGTGAGGAGCTGCGCTCCGTTCGCTCCGCTCACTACGCTCGCAATTGACAAAATTAGCCGGCCCTCAATTTGGTCTGGTGACAACCCTGTATATATATATATATATATATATATATATATATATATATATATATATATATATATATATATATATATATATATATATATATATATATATATATATATATATATATATATATATATATATATATATATATATATATATATATATATATATATATATATATATATATATATATATATATATATATATATATATATATATTATATATTATATATAAAACATCTACATCAATAAACTATGCACCAGGGCACTGATGGGTGTTTTGTTTGCGTTTTCAAAAATCAAGAGAAGGATCATTTTGTTTTAATTATATTTCAACTGTGTTCACCATCGGAAACAACGAGTAGTCCAAGAAATATAGTTCAGGTTATGTTCATATTCAGATCCAAGTGTCAGTGCATATTTTTCAATCTTAGTGGCATAGTTCTGTAATTTATGATATAAGATTTGTTTGAATTATGGGTAATTCAAAATAAAACTTTCGTCCAGATTTTTTGAATTTTGGAAAACTTTTTTTTCTCAATCAACATTGAATTAAGACATTAAAATGTACCGTATGATATTGCAATAACTTGTATTTGCTTTCCTCTTTCCTTTTTTTAAACGTAAAATCGGAAATTTCGAATGTGGCCCCCTCCCTGGGAACTGCTTAGCCCAGGACCGTGGTATGGATGTATAAAAAAAAAACTTTCTTCACTTTTTATTTTTGAAATAAAACATTATTTTAGTATAGATGCATTATACCAAAAGTGAAATACTGCACTAACTGCAACATGCGTGTTAATTATTTTGTCGCCACCGAGTGAAATGATAGTTCGAATCCACTCTGTAGTCCTTGTAGGCAAATTGTTTAATACCTAATATTTGGTAAATTTTAAATGTCAATACACTCTAAAAATTAAAGTGTTGACAAGTGTTGAAAGTGTCAGTGACAATTTGGAGTTAACTTTACTACATGTAAATTCAACACTTTCTTGGAGTTAAATTTAACGTTATAAAGAGTTGTCACTGACCGAATACATGGTTTATTCGACAATTTTTTGAGTAAAATTATAGTTAAAACCCTTGCATGAAGCGTCATTTTATTTTAGATCATTAATTAAACATTCGGGTGTTTGCTTCATTTGGAACTGTGAGTGTACAAAATCTTCTTTTTTTTCACTTGAAATTAATATCGCTTTACTTAATAATTTAATCTTACAACTTACTTGAAGTGAGATTTTTGTTTTCCTCTTTTGCCTTTTCCAGGCGTTTTATTGTTTATCCATCAATAACAATTACATGTCAAAAGCACACAATTGTACAAAAACAAAAGAAGAAAACAGAAGCATTACAAATTAATTAACAGACAAATGATTTGAAATTTGGTATAATACAGTTTGTGAATTCAATTTCATTTTTGAACGTTTCCCAAAGAAGTTTATAATTAAAAGTAGTGTTTGAATTGAATGCGTTAATCACTCTGCATTTGTACACAGTGAAAGAGGCAGTTATGATGTTAACCGTGTCGAAATTAATGTCATTAATATTATATAGCCTACCACTATATCTTTCAACTTAATGTCATGCTTGATGCGTAAATTGAGATTCATGAGATAGCCGATGTTGTTCCAAAATTGTTTCAGAGACTTACAGGAAAACAAATAGTGATTGAGGTCGTCAAGTTCCGTTACATATTACAACTAGACGAGTTACTTAAATTCCATTTACTTTTAGACAGATTAGTTTTATTTGGGAGGATGTTATATATTAATTTAAAACTGAATTCTTTATATTTATTTATAGGTAGTTTTTTAATCTTAAAATTCCAGACTTGTATCCAGTTAAAATCATGTGGGAGTTGTAAGACGGTTTTCCAGTACACTTCACCTCTACTAAACATGGTTTTTGTTCTTAACAAGAATATTATACACTGCAAACGTGCTCAGAATCGAGTTTTGAGCTCGCAAGCCGAGCCATTCCGGGATACGAGAATCTTGGATTTCAAATTGTTCAGTTCAGTTGTGAGATTGTCCCCATTCAGAACTCTTTCATTTATAGAGGGAGCAATGAATTGAGTCAATTTGGCAGCCGCTAGTTTCTTGATCCAAATGTTAGGTATTGCTTTTCTGATCTGATACGTCTCGGCAAGTGAGATGTTTTGTGCGAAATTATTCCGTCTGAAAAGAAGTGTTTCCTTCACTTGAGAACTGTATCTACTTTTTCAAATGTTTCATCATAGAATTTTAGGTAATTTGGTCTTTAAAGTTAAAATAAATTGAATATTATTATGATTCAACATGTTCATCTGATATCAAAAATATATAAGTGCCCTGCGTTACACTGTCTCATTAATATCCTACATGTCGTTGTTTTCAATATTCACGGACCTTATTGACAGACTGAGCCGCCACGGCAGATGTATCGCCCGTTTTTAATGGACATTTCTGGAAATTGTCTTTTGCATTTCAACACTGAAATTTTCCGTTTGCTAAAGAAAAAAAATTATATAGGCCTACTTCACAAAAGTGTGAGAAGCTACATAAATTTATGAAGGGACCCAACATGAACTCATTTCGAAACATTAAAAACCATGTTTCTCTAGATTATTTTGAGATGAAATTTGAGGTGAAATGTTGTTCACATCACAAATAAAAAAAGCAAAATTCTGATGACAAATAAAATATCCGAAAATTATCATTAAAATAGTGGAAAAACGGGCGATGCACCTTTAAACAAAGTTAACAGATGTGCAGAAATATCGATTTTCCTGATTAACCGGAAATAATAGGGCAATTATTTTGTTCCAACAATAATATGCACACCAAAAGTATGGGAAGTTCACTATTGTCGTCTGCTTGCACTTTTTCTTGCTTAGTCGTAGTCCCTTAAAAACTTAACGTGCACTACATGTAAAACTGTGGGCACCAGACTATTTGTTTAAAAAGGCGCCCTCAAGGATTACAACAGTGTTTCGATAAATTTGTGCGGCGGCGACGCGTCGTCAGAAAACTTTTCTTGTGCGTGTGGCCGTGGACGGTCGTGTTATTGTACGAAAGGTGTGATTTATTATGGTAGAGTTCATCATCATTGTGATGACAGGGCGTCTGCTGTAGTGTTTCTACACATGTCCGACAGAGAGGAAACATGAGTTTTCCAGCAGCTCTATAGGGAAGAACAGGATGGTATAGAGTGGACGGGGGGATAATTTTACACTTAATAAGACCAAAATACTCGGACACATCTTTAAAATTTTCTGTGATTAATTCAGGGTGTCCGACAGGGTAACAACAATACTTGTTCGTAAAGGGGTATAATGAACAGAAATCCACGTATTGAATTTTCTCGTTCACATCGACCTCGTAAAAAAGACGAGTTGCATTCGTCCGACCACCATAGAAAGCATGACGGGGGTCGAGTTGACTACGTTCAGGGTCTGAGAGGCCATTTTTCAATGAATTACGTACATCGAGTGGTAATTCTTTGAAGATGGTATCCCATTCACACTCCCACATTTCAATGAGAGTGTATTCCGCCTGAGTCTGAATGAACCGTTTTTTCTCCATGGTCCTAGCATACACCTCATGCATTGGCATGTTAAGTTTAGGGTGTATTTTATCCCTGTTCTTAAAACATAAAGGGCAGGCATGCCACCAGCAACCGTTTATAGGATTTGTTTTGTCTCATGACATATCCCATCCACTTTATACTTTCCTATTTTCATCTCCCCTCTATTACGCGCATGCTGAATATTTATCCCCTCTGAACGACCCACCCACCGCATCCACATCAGTGCTTTGTTAGACTGAATGTCAGATGCGGTGTATCCTCCGGGGGGCAATATAGCTATAGTCTCTGGAGTCAAAAAGTTCCTCCGGAAGACCAAATTACAAGCCGAGGCGATAGTAATACAGTTTTTGAAAGGGTCAACCCCCTCATCATCCTGATTACGCGACGTTATGCTCATAAATAGCTCTCTAAATTGTATACAACAACGACGTAGAATATCTACGTCGCTAATACAATATGACAACAATTCTTCCTGCATGTCAAAGGGTTGTCCCAGGGCTTTTTCACTTTCATACCATGCGTGAAACTCATCCCGTCTTTCCGGACTCATACCATTTGGGTCATAGTATCGGATCTCGGGAAGAGGCCCTCGGTATGACTGATTGATTCTAGAATTGAACAGATGAGGGAAGAAGCCCTTCTTCAATTCCGTCAAACCGAATGTGGCTGGTAATTTTGCCAAAGCCATTGGCAGGAAATTCATCGAATCAATGACTTTACGCTTATATTGCGGAATGTCAATGCTCATGACTTTGGCCCCACTGTACACTACGTCAGGCATTTTCGAATAAGTAATTCAACAGAAAATACGAATCATATCCTTTTGCATAATGTGCCAACGCTCCACTGTTATCAGTTTGGGGTGATTGGAATAGCCAATCACAAAACTTACTTGAATACTTTACGAGGTGTACAGTGTTTACATTGATAGTCGGGTAATAATAATAATAATAATAATGTATAGATTTATATAGCGCACGTATCCACCAACTAAGTGGCGCTCAAGGCGCATTATATTATTATCCCTGCTCATAAGGCTCATAAGGCTCATAAATCATTCCTGAAACCATCTCAGCTCCCTGGGGAGTATACAGCTCAATTGCTGCCATTTCTAGCGCATAGAGAGCAAACCATCTCTGCCTTCACAGGTACCCATTTAACCCCTGGGTGGAGAGAAGCAATCATGGTTAAGTGTCTTGCTCAAGGACACAGGTGTCACGGCCGGGGCTCGAACCCACACTCTGCTGCTGGCAACACCAGAACTTGAGTTCAGTGCGCTAGACCACTCGGCCACGACAATCCACTTTTCGTGCATTATACAACACACGGGACCTACGGCTTTACGTCCCATCCGAAGGACGAAGCAATTATGGTTAAGTACCTTGCTCAAGGATACAAGTGTCACGACCGGGGCTCGAACCCACACCCTGCTGCTGGCAACACCAGAACTTGAGTTCGGTGCGCTAGACCGCTCGGCCACGACACTCTACAATGTTTGCGCATACTTCGCAGACCATATCCGCTACGCACAAATTTGGTTCGTGAGTGCCGTCATCCTGGCCTGGGTACATTCGAAATCAAAGAAAATGTATCGCGTCACGTCCTGTCTTTTACCCTTCTTTTTTGTCACATTTCCACAAGAGGATTCTTGAACCTCCTCAATTTCATCATCCATGATATCAAAGAACAAGGAATTCTCCTCAGATAACGTTACGTTAGAATCTTCGGGGTGACGGGTCTTGTTTTTCTTTGATTTGTCCTGTACCACTTTGATATAACACAGGTGATCAAATGGTACCATTTCATTACAAGTGTTACAATATTTCTTATCGCAACTGTGTTTACCATGTTTTGCCGTCATGGTGGCACTCACGTACACATCACATAACTTACAACGGTAGTACGATTGGCATATTGTTTTACCGCGCATCGTTCTGGTTTTGTGATTATTGTAGCAGATCTGATCTTTAAAGTTTCGATTACATTCTTCACAATGTACCCAAGAATCAATGTCACCAGTTTTACAACCCTTTGAAAAACATAGTTTACAGGCCACGTTACAGACGTGGTTCTCCTTCGAATCTATAGGCCTTTTCACACTACAGAAAATCTCCGGGTTGGACACGGGTCCGACACGTGTAATTTTGACTGACCTTTTTACACTGTAAAATGTAACACGGCGCCGATCCGTGTAAGATGCTCGATCCGTGTCGAAACTAACCCTGCTCATGAGGTGGGTTGAGAGCTTTCGATCCGTATTGAGACCGCCGACACGTGTTGAAAGCGCCGCGAAAGCGTAGTGTGAAAAGTCACTGGGTTGATTTTCGATCCGTGTGCATTATTGTAGTTATGAAACAACGAACAAACTAATGACCTTTGCTCGCAACGCAGTGTCGCAATGCAGTGTGGGACTTTCTGCTGTGACCAGTGTAGACTCGAGCGTAGTGTGAAATGATCGAGCAATTACACGTGTCGGATCCGTGTCGGATAGTTACACGTGTAACCCCAAAACGGATAGTGTGAAATCATACCGGAATTGAACCGTGTTGAAATTCTTTAGAGTCAACACGGAGTGGAACCGTGTACACTTCTACACGTGTAAGAGGTACATAGTGTGAAAAGGCCTATTGTGTCCCTTCTGACAGGTTGGACAGAAATTACTCCTGTTGAGAAAACCTGACATGGAACGTATAACGTCATAATGTCCCCGCGCTAAATGAAGGTAGATCGTTAATGGCTTTTAATTTTCGGCGGGGCCCGAAAAAATACTGGCATAACAATGCTCACGGGATAGTACTATAAGCCGATAATTGGTCAAGACATCCTGAAAAGCCTGTAATTCAGTAATCCCACCCAGTTGTCCCTCTCTGATACCCGCCCTATTGTGTAGATCTCTGGTTAATCTATCCAGTAGTTTTCTACCCATGAGTATGTACTTCAATTCATTATCCTGTTTTTCATGTAGAGCTTGTCCGACAGCAATAGCACGGGCTAAGCACGTTCCTGTCCCATCATCATCAATTTTAACTACGCTCCTTTTACTCGCCAAAAGTCGTTCGAGCTTCATTAGGCGGGCTGGTGTGTTCGATTTACCCCCTTTTCTCATTTTCATATGAATGAAATGTATTCGTACGGTTTCATCCAGTCTGAGGTGTTTATATGACTGTAACACACTTTCAACCCTTGCTAAAAAACGCTCAACGGTTAATTCATCCATACGCATGAACGGCAGCGAAATTGGGAAATTCAAGGAGGGAGATTCGAAAACTAATCGCACCCTATCATCTGGCTCAACACCATTCCCTAAATGATCAAATATACTCTGAAAAATGGAACCCAGAAGAGGCGTAGCTTCTTCAAATCCTACATTATCTAAATTTAGGAATTGCACATTATAATCATACACGTAGGCCTGAAACCTCTTAATGTATTTGTCTCGTACACTTACTATTTTATAAAAGTCTTCAGGTGTACGAGGTTTCTGCGTCGGAGTTTTGTCTTGATCACTCCAGTCTTCTTCGTCGGTCGGCAAAGTAGTTGGCGACTGCACGGTATCCCCCAGTGTATCCGACTCCTTCTCTCCATGAAAAATCTTGTTGGGCGGAGATTCGAATTGACCATCATCGATGTACGGCGGTAGAACTCTCTTTCCGGTGCCAGTCATAAACGATGCTTCGGCAACCCCGCTTGTTCCTGCTTCCTCCCCTCGGCTTACCCGTGATGAAGCGAATTCATGGTGGTATAGACCATCGATCCCAGGGTCTTCCTCACAGTTATTATCACTTAAATGTTCTGCCAAATCAAATGGATCTTCACTGTGAAACGATAATGTTTCACATAAGTTCTCCAGTGGTTCTTCTCCCTCGTCATCACTCTCATCCATCCCCAGAAGCTCCATGATTCCAAGATCTTCCATACGTGTAAATACTGCCTCTTTCTCAGCATCTGATAATTTAAAATACTGTAATAAAATAGCGCATTCTTCAATGTTGAAAGAGCCGATATCTTGTAGATCTGAAAACATGGTGAAACGATGAATAGACCAACTGTATCTTGTAGCATATGTTTAATTTTGTTTTACTCCTAAAATATATACGTTTTGCTAGAATATTTTTACCGCCCTTTTATTATTTTGGTTGTTGTTCTCAAACCTAATCCCTTTGTTATGCATTTTGTCTTATCAAGATTTCGACTTTTAACAAAACATCCCTTGTTACGCTAATTCAACCCTTTGTTATGCATTTTGTCTAATCAAGATTTCGACTTTTTCTTTTGTTCGTCCTCAATCGTTGTTTGCTCCTATGAGATTACTTTCCCGCATTTTTCTCACATCAAACACCTGTCAGGGTTTTTGATGTTGTTATCCATATTGTTCAAATTTATTTTCCATTCTTTCACACACTTCCATACTCATGAATAATTCTGTCCTATCAAGATTTGGCCTCCATCCTTTGATCATACCATAATCCCTCGTGAGTAATTCTGTCCCGCCAAGATTTCGACTCCTTTTGTTCAATAGATGTCTGGGCACTACCACACCCTTTGGCGCGCTAATTTTAATTTCTTTGTTATGCATTTTGTCCCATCAAGATTTCGACTTTTTCTTTTGTTCGTCCTCAATCGTTGTTTGCTCCTATGAGATTACTTTCCCACATTTTTCCACACCAGTTTATTCTCGTAAATAATTATGTCCCGCCAAGATTTCGACTCCTTTTGTTAATTTTCTTTTTTCCAATAGATGCCTGTGCAGCGAATCCTTTCAAACACCGGTCAGGGTTTTTGATGGTGTTATCCATATTGTTCAAATTTCTTTTCCATTCTTTCACACACTTCTATACTCATGAATAGTTCTGTCCTATCAAGATTTGGCCTCCATCCTTTGATCATACCATAATCCCTCATGAATAATTCTGTCCCGCCAAGATTTCGACTCCTTTTGTTCAATAGATGTCTGGGCACTACCACACCCTTTGGCGCGCTAATCATTCAGGGTTTAACAGGTGGTCCATTCTCTCGTATTGTGATCGATATCATTATAGCAATCCCATAGGGGGCACTCACATCAACTCTTCATTCACATACACTGACTGGACTCGAGCAACACCCCCAGTAAGTTTCATCTTCACCCAGTATATGGCCACCATCTGTGTATTCTATCAGTACGTGAGAGATAATCGCGAAATTGAGATTATCGAAGCAGAGCGTATGAGGATAAACGCTCATCGTGAACTAAGAGAATGGGAAGGTATTCCCGAAAACCTTACTCATCACGTTGAGGTTATTTCTCAGATGGAGGCATTGCAATATGCTGTCGTTGTTGGGAACCTAGAGTACGCAAGGTTTCTGGTGCAGAGTAACCCGTCAAAGTTTAAGTAACTACCCGTCCAAGACCATCGAAAGCAACACACCAATAAATCAGGGGGGCCGAGGAGGGCCCCCCGCCCAAATCTTCCAAAAAGAGAATATTTTCATGTCTGTTGTAGCATGTTTGTTTCCCAAGTATCTCATCTTTACGCAGTACACGCAGTCAATGTAAGTACAATGACATAAACACAAATAGTCCTTTTTAGGACTTTATTTTACATATTGTTTGATTCTCCCCGTTAATTATTATTTTTATTTTATTTATTTATTTTGTTTTGTTATTTGAATCACATCCCATTTCAACGTCAACCAACTACTATAGAAAGTAGAAAACGCTATCCCGTTGTTATGCATTTTGTCTCATCAAGATTTCGACTTTTAACAATACAACCCTTCTTACGCTAATTTTAAACCCTTTGTTATGCATTTTGTCCTATCAAGATTTCGACTTTTAACAATACATCCCTTGTTACGCTAATTCAACCCCCTTTGTTATGCAGTTTGTCTCATAAAGATTTCGACTTTTAACAATACATCCATTGTTATTCTAATTCAACCCCCTTTGTTATGCATTTTGTCTCATCCATTGTTATATACATCCATTGTTATGCTAATTAAACCCTTTGTTTACTAATTTTAATCCCATTGTTATGCAAATTAAATTCCTTTGTTATGCATTTTGTCTAATCAAGACCCTACACACTACTCCCATTGCATATCAAAAAGCTTTTCAGAATGAGCAGCAAGCTATAATGTTCACCTGAGCATTGAATGTTTCTGCCGCCTTGGGTGGATCGTTCTTGGAGTCTCCTGCAACCATTCCAGGCTTGATTTCCTTGACAGACACATTCTTGACGTTGAAGCCAACATAGTCACCTGGCAGGGCTTCCGTGAGAGCTTCGTGGTGCATCTCTACCGACTTGACCTCAGTGGAGAGGGCAGCAGGAGAGAAAGTTACCACCATACCGGGCTTGAGAATACCAGTTTCCACACAACCCACTGGAACCGTTCCAATACCTGATGAGAAACAAGAAAATTATAAACATATGATTGTAGAGGTATCTACTGATGCATTTGATTTAAAAGACACCAATAATGTACAATGTAAAATTGGTAAAAGTAGCAATCATCCTGAGAAATTATTTCTTCTGAAGCGCTTTCATCTTACAGAAAACAGGGGTCATTTTATGTCGAATTAACAAAAAAGTTACCGGACAGCAATTTTGTTTTCAAACATAAAAACAGATAAAACGTTTAACAGTTTTCGTTGTTTTCTCACAAACACGTGATCACCTATTGTGATGAAAATCACAATAGGTATTTTTGTGTTTGCATATTCCTTAAAAACTAGAGGGTTACTATGGAGTGCCATGGTCGAGCGGTTTAGTGCATCGGATTTGTGTTCTGGTGTAAATGGGTACCTGTGAGGGCAGAGTTGGTTGTTGTTTGATTAGCCCATATGCACCGAAATGGCAATGCGCCTGATGAGCAGGGGTAATAATGTACAGTGCTGTGATACCTTGTGTATGAGCGCTTTAAAATGCCTCCATTATTATTTATTATTAAAATGAACGTATACGTTCCAAATACAAATGGAATACTTTCCCTAAAGATACAACGATCACAAAAAGCAGCAGTGTTGTAGCACCGGTACCGGTATACTCGTACTCAACGTTTTATACGGACTAGAAAGAAGTCCACGAAGAGACTCGAGTATTGAAGTTTGTAAACTGGACAATTTTAGTGATTCCAGTGTATGTTTGGGAATCACCTTATTATCGCCAACTGAAGTCACCAAGCTAGTCAGCAATAGACAGCCTCTGAGTGCTTAAAATCGCCGGCCAGAAAAGAGAGGACTGCCGTTGGGATGTGTAAGCCACTTGAAGTTGTAAGCCACTTTAATTGTAATTTTGATAATTTACAATCATTGTATTAAGCTTGATTCAAACTCTGTAGCCTAATAATCGTGTAAACTTGATTACTTTTTGTTAATTAAACCATTTGAGTATTTTTTGTTATTACAAATATCGAGTGTATCCTTGTTTGAGTTCTTTGTTGCGTCGTGAGAAATTTCTGGAGCGCTCGGTAATCGCAAATTGTATCGCTGTTGGAGTTGCTGGCCGTAGCACGTGCATCAACTTTACACACGTTTTAGATTTGTTTATGTGATAATATGGTCATTATCATGTTTGTGTTTCCATTTAACACACGAGCGTTTTATACATAAGCATTCGTCTTAAATTCAATTGTTGGAATTTATCGTGGTAATCATGTTAATAATGCATAAAACATATGCATAGATTAGACGAGATTAGAAGGGAAAATGTGCTTTGAATTTTAATGAGTAGACCTACCTGTAATGTTGTAGACATCCTGGAGCGGAAGACGAAGTGGCTTTTAGGTTGGTCGATGAGGGGGGATCGAGAGGATGGAATCCAAAGCTTGAAGCAGGGTTTTTCCTGTAGCAGCATTGACTCTCAATCAGAATGAAATTAAACTGTATCGTTTCTCATTTTGTGATCTACAATTTCGTACGGTCGTGCTTTTCGTGAGCTTATAATGTACATAGTTAAATATAATTGACATTTTTTCGCGATGTGACACACTGGTGAGCGTGGTCATATCAGGAGCAAGGGGCAACATTGTGCTCAATTATCCTTGTGCTCACAAAACACATGACGAAGGTACATCTTTAACATATTTGTGAATCCAATTATGATGACACGTACGTTCAAATAAAAAACATACTTGAACATGAACGCTATCGTTCCGGTTCGCGGTAACACCATGTGTTTATCTCAACTATCGCGAAGCTGAGGTCGAGGTTCTGAAAAGAACCTTATCGCACAACTTGTATCTCAACCTTTGTTAAGTGAGAAAGGTTCAAGGGAGAACCAATGTCGTGCAACTCGTTTTTCTCTGCTGTCGCTAAGTGAGAAATATGGTGCAGGGAGAACCATGGGGACTTCATGGGTTAATATGGTTCAGGGAGAACCATGAGGACTTCACATGAACGCTCCCTGCAAATTTGTTTCCATTTGACTTAGGGCAATGTTGATAAAGTTTGGAAAAGTTTTGGGTTTTTGTTTTTGGAATGAGCCCCTTTTTTCAAAATCTGCTCTTGTGACTATTAACATTACAGTGTAAAATTACATGTAGTCATATGTTCACTGAATTAAAATCTGACTCTGGTCATAATCTCCTCAGATGCTACTTTAACTAGACTGAGAAATCTTAATGATCATTTTCCCATTGGTAAAACAATTAATTGTTGGGTTGTTTAAAATGGCTTTTGAGTTCCTGGCCAATTCACAACAACAACAATTTTTTTTTTTTTTTTAATGTAAAAGATATAGGACAATCACATCAATTGCTGAATAAAATGTATTCCCATGGTGTTCGCATGACATCAGCACACATACTTCTATTATAGTTTTGGCCTAGGCAGTGACGTTAGCTTAGTGGGGGTATTATACTTTTCATAATGCTATGAATAAACAATATGAATAATAACTTCAAATAGTTCCGAAATCATAAAGCATCTCTAAACAAATTTCACAGACTTTCGTGACATGTTTATTGATGGGGTTTTCAGTCAATGTTTAATGAGGGGGTTTCAACCAATATTCATTAGGCCTATGCATAGGAATAATGGGTTGTCTAAAACGGGCGGATTCAATTTGGCACGAGTACCAGTACGAGTACTTCGTCATGAGTGCAATTGTGAGTACGGGTATACTTTATCATGAGTATGGGTAAGCCTTTTAATGATTACGGGCACAAGTTCTTTGCTTTCAGAACCCAGTCCCCAAGGAATGACTGAGAGCAAGAACTCTAGCAAGTTTTGAGAAAGCCTTCCTCCCAGCATCTGTTAGGATGTGGAACAATCTCCCCTCATCTACAATCCATCACATCAGTGGCCAAGGCATCCAGCAGTTCAAATGCAGGATTAAACAAGAACTTGAAGTAGTTTAGTGTACGGCAAGAATGATTGCAGCGTGATGTTAATGATGGCTCTGTACATGTATCTTGTTGTTATATTGTTAATGTTTAAATAAAATTAATTACTGTGGGTTTGGTTGATTAAACTGGCTTTTATTATCCCCGGGTGCAGGTTCATAAACAAATTAAAGAAAGTAATGAGTACACAACATAAACTAGAGTGCGGCTGAGTATATAAAAACTGCAAAATACCACCAGGTAAGCCTATTATGCACGGAACGTATTGGTAGTCACTGGACTTACATTCATCGAAGGTTCATTCAAATTGTCTCCATGCCAACCAGAGATGGGGACAAATGCGACTACTTTGGGATTGAAGCCAACCTTCTTGATATAGGCGCCAACCTCCGTCGAGATTTCACTATATCGGGCCTACGTGAAAAGAAATTAAACAACAATTAATGAATACATTTACTTACTCGATTCCATTTCAAATAATGTCACAATGAGTATAATGATATACTTGGCCGAGTACAAAACAATTACAATGCATTTACCAAAAGACAGGCCTAAATCAAACTTAGTGACCAACTATTTTTATCAGGTTTGATTAATCTCTATTGAATTGTATCGCCCGTGTTTTTCGGGATTGTTAATCATTAGGACACTGAGAATTTCCTTTTAGAAAGAAAAAAAATACTTAGAAAACAGACAGGTATATTGTCTTCCTTTTCTCAAGTAAAATAGCAATGTTCCGAGGAAACAGAAAAATCGTCAGTAAAATAGAGAAAACATGGGCGATACGTCTATATTGTGTAATCGGTAAGAATTTAATTAATTCATTTTCTTTTGTTGTAAATATTATTTGGCAAGAACTTGAGCAACAAAACTCAATCATTTAAAAACACAAATTGCCATTAGAATTCACCAATTTATATACTCCAGATATTAATAGTGTACACAGTAAATTTAAGAATTCCAACTAAAGATAAAAATATCTTTAGATTACCTCAGAGAATGGAGGTTCAGTTTTGTCCATCTTGTTAACAGCCACAATGAGTTGCTTCACCCCGACGGAATAAGCTAAGAGAGCGTGCTCACGTGTCTGCCCATTCTTGGAGATACCAGATTCAAACTCACCAGTGGAGGAAGCCACAATGAGGACGGCACAGTCAGCCTGCACAAATACTATTTATTATAGTGGCGGCAATTTCTTGTTAGGATTTAGAGGACGGTAGGTACATGTATTAGCACCTATGACTACCTATGACTAGTTTTATGCTATACACTATCTGAGGTATATTAAGAACATTTAGGTCTTAATTGGTTGGCTAATGGGGGTGACAGTAATAGGAAAATACAAAGCGATCATTATTGGGGGAATATTACCGTTACCGCCCCTCTGTCATAAACATTGGGAGGACAATCCCCCTCCCGACCCCCCCCCCCGTCCCAGGATCGACGCTCATGATTGATTCTATAAGTCAAGCAACACTAGGGTATCCTTAAACATTTTTGTTGTAACATAGATTAAAAACAACCAGTTTATATCTGTAGTCGCAATATGTTAAATTTGTATTATTTCAATTATTAATTGTTATTAAGTGAATTGCTGTTTACGTAATTTTCAATCACTTGCATTGCTTGACAAATAATAAGTTTGTTGTATGTTTCTCTGATCTGCAATTTTGGTATAGCGCCCTCTGTTGACAAGAAAGTTAAGCTCAAAGGTAAATTTCATCATGATTCCGACGATTCGTAAATAATTGATATACATGTCCCAAATTTTAGTCCCAATTATTATGAGATAAGATAAGTTCTAAAGTCCCATATTCATGTAGTTCCAGATTCCAACACAATTGGTAAGCATGTTGATTTATGTAAAGTGAAACTGTCATATTCATAATGATCTGATAAGTTTATTTGCGATCAAAAGTTGTCGTATTTATAGGTAAACGTTTTCATGTGATGCGCAACAATTTTATACATCTAGCTTTGCTCGGCTAAACCTTTTTGTAAAGTCAAAGAAATGGTAGCAGATATCCAGGCTGCTAACAGCTTATTTTTGAGCCACAATTTTGGTTCACAAGTTTGGTTTTGAGCCACAAGTTCGGAGGAAAAATCATGGCCATGATGTGATGCTTTTCCCCATCCATCCTTTACCGAGAAGTCGACACCCGAGTTGACGACCTTAATATTGAGAAGAAGTTTGACAGTCGCAGAGCCGACAGAGGGCGCTTTTTATTATAGTGGCTGCACGACTTTCATCGTGCTGCGTCATCTGAACTGATTTATGGGGAGTTTTGAATAGTTTATAAGAGCATAGAGGAGATCAAGTTTCGTTGTCGTCAGGACAGTTTAAACAAAGAGAATTATTTATGGTGGGTCATTTCCATTTATTTGTGAACATTTATGGTATTTTTTAGACACGATTGGAGAGTTTAAGACGGAGGACTAAGAGTTTAGGAGTACTTGCATAATAACAGTATACCTTTGGCATAACGTTTGAGAAGGCTAGGAGCCAGACCAAATAGAGTTTTTTGCAAGAGTTGGTGGATCATTTAAAGAGGGTTAATAATAATATACTGGGTTTTAACACACCGTTGAATTGAATGTAATAATTATCGAGATATCGGCAAATCGCGAAAAAATATATATATAGCGATGAAAAAAAAAACTTATCGCGAAGAAAAAAATTATCTTGATGAAAAAAATCCTCGATTGTCAGTTGGGTCAGAAATTCCATGGAAAAAACTTAGGGAAGTCTTTTCAGGAAGTGAGAAACAAATTCGAACGACTTCTGTGGTAAGCCGACTTGTCAGTTCACAGAGGAGCCGCCTGACAGAGCGTTGTTTAAAATCCACCGCCACTCAAACAAATTGGGTGGGGATTGGGTGGTGTATTTGCTCCAATAATGTGTTGACAATGTGTACGTCTCACTGTCTATCCATGGTGGTCTGCACTCTGGCTGGCGCACCACGTGCGAGTACGTTATATCATGCATATTTAAATATAAGCAGACTATGGGCGTTACCTTAAAAATCGACAACAAAATAACATTTGCAGTAATTGCAGGTGCTCTGTGCTCACATTAGTCATGAAGAAAATCAAAGGATGGATCGGCAGCGGCTCGATCAAAGTTGGGGGATTAGGGCACTATTCTATTATACCATACTGGGACTCTTGTCTAGTGACAAAGCACATACATGTACTCTTGATAAACCACGTTTATTTAAAATAGTGTGTGTACAATCCAAACTTGGCCACATTTTCTGACGTGCAAATGACGTGCACAATCACATGATTGTTATTCTCCACGGTACTAATAAACCTAGTCACGTGTTTATACTATGACCCAGTCACGTGGAACGCGAATCACGTGAACTCAGGCTGATGATTTGATTGGGATGCACATTGGGATTATTATGGAAACGAATTTGCCAATGGCCATGGTGCACTCGTGAACGGCGCGATTCCACGTGTCTCTCAGGTAAGCACTGGCAATTATATTGTGACGCTTGTATATGAGTACATCCCTGTTATTATCGGCTGACAAGCACTCATGCGTTAAAAAAAATAATCGCGATATTATCGAAAACCGCAATATACAGGGTGTCCCCATAAAAAGTATACCGAGATAAAAATTACTGTAATGGCAAAACTACTTTATATATGGGAAAGAGAAATATATCTCTAGAAAGGGCAGAATGTCCTCTTTGCAATGGTATACAGCTTGTGATGTTATTGACACAGATGAGTGAACAAATTAGACAGATGTTAAGGGTACTGAAAGCAGGACTGTGACAAGTTTGCATATTTGAATAACAAAGGTCCAAAAAGCATTTTAAAAAACCTGCACATTAAACTTTTGAGGTAAGTAGCGAAAACAAAGCAGATTACATTGTTTTAGGTACAATCCTTGTTTTCAAGAATGTGTTGAAAAAACAAAGGCATTTGGTATTCTGCACACTTGCATGGTTGAGATTTGTTATTCAAATATGCAAACTTGTCACAGTCCTGCTTTCAGTACCCTTAACATCTGTCTAATTTGTTCACTCATCTGTGTCAATAACATCACAAGCTGTATACCATTGCAAAGAGGACATTCTGCCCTTTCTAGAGATATATTTCTCTTTCCCATATATAAAGTAGTTTTGCCATTACAGTAATTTTTATCTCGGTATACTTTTTATGGGGACACCCTGTATGTTTGACAATATATCGTGGATGACAAAAATCGATATCGCCCAAGCCTAAAACATACACACAGTTATTATAAACAATATCTACATCATGGTCTTTAAATATGGCAAAGAAAAATCCACAGATGTATAATGGCAAGATGGAATATTATACCAAAATAATACCAAGAGTTTTACCTTTTTGAAAGTTTTAGATGAGTCTACAATGATCCACAGGCACTTACCTGAGAGGTACCAGTGATCATGTTCTTGATGAAATCACGATGACCAGGGGCGTCAATGACAGTGACGTAATACTTTGTGGTTTCAAACTTCCACAAGGCAATGTCGATGGTAATACCACGTTCACGCTCTGCCTTCAGCTTGTCCATCACCCAGGCATACTTGAAGGAACCTTTGCCCATCTGTGGGAATCAGGGAAATTGTTATTATAATTAGGCCGATGTTGTTTTAACCCGCTGTCACCCAACAGCACTAGTTGAGGAAAATTCTAGTAATCATTTTTAGGGAGGTAAAACTTTCTTTGGTGGTAAAACTTTTTTTATTTTTTTTATTTTTTTGTATTAGTTATTGTAGCAAAAATGATACAAAAATAATAACGACATGATATACACTACATATGTACATGTGCGTACACTGCACATGGGTGTACATTGTTTTGCATACATGACACGTATCCATTCATCTGCTACATCGCTTTTGGAAAAATCCTGTAACCAGCCAAACACTCCTTTGTTTGGAATAAATTACAGGCTTTATGTGAATCTACTGGGTATTGGGGACAAAATAAACAAGGGGATATTCATCTTTACTTCAACTCCAACTTTGTATAGGCCTATCTATGGACTTTACCTATACAAGCTTCAACTAGTTAGTATTGATCAAAAGAAGGGGTTATTACACTATAAAAGGAGTAGCACATATGTTACAAAGGCTGACAAGTGATTGATTTGGTATTTTATTGGACCCAAAAAATGCCAAAGTCAGTGTAGCATATGTTACAACAGTGCATACCGGGTTAATTCATTTGAAGTTTACTACTTTAGATATAATTATACGCCCCTAAGCCCAAAGTAATGTTTAAAACTTAATATAAAGTGCTGTGCGTGCATGAACAACGCTAAGCGTGCATTGTACTGTGACGGGGACAACTCGACCCTCTATAATTATTAGACTGTTATCCGATCAAGACCTGTAGGCCGCCCACAACTGAGGTTTAAGGACACAGTCAAAAGCGCCTTAAAATGTGGCTGTGTTATGAACGAATGGAAACATATTGTTGAAGATCGTCCAAAATGGAGACAACTCATCTGTGAAACTTGTCAATGTGTGGATGACATAAGAATCAAAGAGTATGAAAAACGGCACGTCAGACGACATCAACTAGAAAATAAAGACACTAAATGATTTGACACCTATAACGATATTTTGATTGGACTCTTGTATATTTCTTTCTATGTATTGCCCGCTTTTCGGGATCTAGGCGTATATATATCCGATCAAAGTCTGGCACCAAACCATACCGCCTAGCTCCACGAGTGTAAAATTCTCTGCCTTTGTGTACGTCACGAACGTTTCGTTAAAACTTCGAAAATTCGGGTGGTCAATTTTTGATTATTAGATAAACAATTAATAATCCACTCGACACAACAACAAAAACATTTAAAATTATTTTTAATTCATACCATTCAATATAACAGCACCAAAAAATAAAGTTTGGTAAATACACTCTTCACAGGACCTTTAAATGACTAAAGAGGGCGCCGACCACCATCATGCATCCGAGCGTGACACAGAGGAGTAAGGTTACAACCTTGACCACTAGACACAGACCTTTATTTATTTCATACCATTATAATAGCAGTAAATTTATGATTTTGATAAATATCCAGATAGGTTGACAGGTAAAAAAGCTTTTTTGTATATTTTTGTTTGAAAATAGTCCCGCAACAGCTAACCCAGCAGTTATTGATATGATTCAATCATCCATAACACTCGGTACAGATTCCATCAATAAGTTCGATTGTATAAGGTGAAGCTATTATTGACATCATAGAACTTTGTTCTCTCTATCGGTCACGGGATTCGACACACGCTGGATTTCATTCGTTTGAAACGTATCTACATATATTATATTTGATTGGTGGATCGCACATCACGTGTCATCAAATAGTACATACATGTATATTGAACATAATCATAATTGGATTGACTGAAGCCAGTACATCAGCCATCTTTATTCCCCCAAGAAGCTATAGTTGAGCGTTTACACTTTTGATTTGAGTGGTATTTATGCTGCTCTGGTTTCAAACGACGGCATTATTCTGAGTACATGACATAATTGTTTACATTCTGCAGGTATAATCACTAATCAGGGACCCATTGCTCTATTAATTCACGTGATTGACAGTCATCGCCGACTGTAGGGTATATTGGGGGATTAAAAGAGAGGCCGGTGATTTCACGTTTTAACGTTTGAGCAACCAATCCTGTATAGACCATGTGACTTATTTACACTTTAGAGTACCAGGGTGATTTCCCGCTTAGCAAAGGGTATGCATTTGTACTCAGAATGTGTACATTTTGAATTTCTCCACATGACTACTGAACACGAAAAATGCATGGGGATGGGCGTAAAGCCAAAAAAGTCTCCGGTTTCTGGTGTCTGCGCGCTTCACCTCGTTGTCGGCATTTTGATTTTTTTTTTAATTTAATTTTTTTTAATTTATTTATTTATTTATTTATTTATTTATTTATTTATTTATTTATTTATTTATTTATTTATTTATTTATTTTTGTGAAACGATATCTAATTGCAGCCAAAATTGCTGGATCGATTGGAATTCTGCCGTACTGTATTTTAAACGACTTATTCACATAGGGATATGAACGTTTGCCCGATTTGTGATACCTCTTTTAGCCACCATACTTTGTATATGGGAAATTTGGTCCCCGCGTATACATGTAGGCCTATCACGTATTTTCCTGTTGGCAAAAAAAAAAAAAAAAAAAAAAAAAAAAAAAAAAAAAAGCGTGACCACACTAATTTTGAATAATAATAATAATAATAATAATGTGTGGATTTATATAGCGCACGTATCCACCAACTAAGTGGTGCTCAAGGCGCATTATATTATTATCCCTGCTCATAAGGCTCATAAGGCTCATAAATCATTCCTGAAACCATCTCAGCTCTCTGGGGAGTATACAGCTCAATTGCTGCCATTTCTAGCGCATATAGAGCAAACCAACTCTGCCTTCACAGGTACCCATTTAACCCCTGGGTGGAGAGAAGCAATTATGATTAAGTGTCTTGCTCAAGGACACAAGTGTCACGGCCGTGATTCGAACCCACATTATGTTGCTAACACCAGAACTTGAATCCGGTAAGCTAGACCGCTCGGCCACGACACCTCACTGACCGATGACCAGAAACCGAATACCTTTTTTGGCCTAATACAAAATTGGTATACATTGTACACTGCTGATCTGAGGAGGTTACGATCCGACAAACAAACATTTCAACAAAATGGCGGTCGAAAGCTGATCCTTTCAGAAACAGAACTCCTTTACATCAGTGTGGCATGCAGTTGCGGTCCCTCACAGATTTAGCGCCACCCCTCACCTCCATTATCCCCAACAGGTATGCACATAAACACGAAGCCCCCTCCGAGCACATTAATGTTTAATTGATCAACACAACAACGAAACATTTAATATAGGCCCTAGCTTTAATCACATCTATGTATATCTGCGTTTCGGCTAGAAAGTGTAGAAAGCTGTGATTGTTCAAAACGTTCTACATTTGTCTGCTTTTCAGGTAACGGAAACTCAGGGGTCCACTTTTAGATCGCCAGTGAAGGGGAATTATAGAAGAAGAATTATATATAAAAAAATTAAAATAAATAAAATTACAAAAAATTACACTGTACATTAGGCCGGTTCAGATTTCACGTTTTTCAAATTTTTGTACCCTACGCTGCTTGGTTCCCCATGGTTTTGCACGTGAGAACTTCAAAAATCATATCCGTTTTAGTCTCAGATATTGGGGCATGGTCCCTCAAGAGCCCTGAACTCACGTGAAATCTGAACCGGAACGAAAAATACGTGTTCACTGTAGGCCTAATAATATGTATTCCATCATCTGCAGATGCTAACTCAACGCAAAACCTTTAAACAAGTACACAATGTACTGAATAAAGGTATACTGGGGACGTTGGTTTGCAATATCCCCTACCGAAATTGACCTACATCAGATAACAAAAGGTATTATGATTTAATTGATACGTGTACAACTGCACCTGTGTACATGTACATGACTGCATGTATTTAGTATTACATTACCCATAACCTGTACAGACCCGAAAATGACCCACAACTCATGACATGTTTGTAACTCTATTTCAGTGCTCATGTTTACATGGTATGGTGTTCTAAAAAGGACACAGTCACATTGTTCACGCGTCGGACTAGAAGTGTGTATGAAGCGTTGCATTAAAATTCACGCGTTGCACTAGAAGTGTTATCGCGTACATGGTGTATATACATGTATACAGCGGCGGCGCTACTTTCTTTGCTCCCCCAATTTGCCCGCCCCCCAAAAAAAAATTTTCCCCGATGCTAAGTCAATGCTTTTTCAGCAGTACAAAATTACATTAAAGATTAATGTTTGCCCCTTAAATTTAAGCTTGACCCCTCTTGCCCCCCAGTTTAACATGTCTGGTGCCGCCGCTGCATGTATACAGTTCAAAGGTATACAGCCCGGCAGCGTAGCATAAACTTCAAAATAATTCACACTGCATGTATTATGTTCAAAATCAAATAAAAACGAGAAGTACGTTTGTTGGGTTACAAACGTAAGGTGTTTGGGTTTGGTTTTGGTACAAAGTCGGAAAGTAAAACATTTTAAAGTCGTTGATGTAAAAATTTTCAGGCATTTTTAATGGAACTGATTCCATTGTCCACGGATGATATCCATGAACGGATAAAGAAAATAAAACAAATTAATCAAATTATTGCGGTCATGTTCATGACGTATCTCAAACTTAGAACCTTCGGATTAGTAGAGAGAGGAATTCACCAGTAGACCAGGGATCTTCCATAACGTATCGTAGTAAATCCAGTCGATAATTGTGCAATATTACAAGAAGAGCAACATAGTGCAAGTCTGTAAATCCATTCGTTTGGGAGTTATTGGTCTTTGAATTTTGCCATTGTTTTAGCCCATTAAACCGGAACCGATGGATTTTATTTCAATTTAAGGTACATATATATATCATAATTAATGTTTTTACCAAGTTACAAGTTTGAACATCATTTCGTTACTGAGTTATAGGGCTTTTTAATTTTAATATGTTGATATTTTACTATTTCTCCCCACCCACTATGATTTCCTGTATCCTATCCCTACCATCTGTCCCTCACACCATGACCCCTTTATTCCTACCCTATCCCTACCAACAGGGGCGTAGCGAAGGCATTTTCTTTGGGAGGGTGTGGAACCAATTTGCCGGCCGACATCAGAGTTGGGGGTGCAACATTTTTTGCTAATAAATTTACCGACACAACTCTAATATGACCAGACCAGGGGGATGGGACAACTGCCACCCGAAACCGCAGATCCCTTTATCCGTACCCTATCCCTACCATCTGCCCCCTATATACCACGATTCCCTTTATCCTCCCACCTGTCCCCTCCCACCATGATTCTCTTTAGCCCTATCCGTCCCTGCCCTATAGTGGGAGGCCACCATGATCCCTAACCCTTCATTCACACCCTTATACATGTATACAGTCACTGACCCTACCATTCCACTCCCATTATTTATGTCCTCGCATCATTTAGTGTACGGGAGAGAAAAAGAGAGGGGGGGGAGGGGAGAACACACTCTCATTCCCAGTGTGCGGGATAAACAAACAAACGGTAAGGTATTCCCTTGCCTCTCATTTCCCCCTCACTGTGCTTTGTTTTTCTCTCCCTTAATGAGTATTTCATTGTAATTTTTGTAGTACTGAAAAATAATTGTTTTTGATTCTCAGCCCCCCCCAAAAAAAATGTTCTGGATCCGCCCATGACAATTTTTTTCTTCTTAAATTGTCAGCCATTTACATGTATATGAAGCTGTAGTTTTCGTTTCCTGTGTGTGACGGGGGCCTTGACAGCGTACATGTAGGCCTATTATGTAAATGCGATGATCACGTACGACTGCAAACTGAGAAACCCAAACTAGACCGGATTGTGTCATGTTTTAACTGCAACGCCAACAATTAACCTGCATGTACATAAATAGATCATAGATTATAAAGATACGCATACAATTAACACACATTTACGATTCGTTTCATTTTCTTATTGTGGCCAAATCATGTGAAATCCATTTTATTTGTTTCCACAAAATAATATAACATAGAACACTTTTCAGGAAAACAAATTGATCTTAAATGTGAAATACTTCGAAGGAAAACATCGCCCTTGTTACACAGACAGAATGTATATTGCTGCAAAGATATATTACAATGTAATGCCACGAATATTTATTTTTTAGTACAGGTGACATGTTTCAACATTTAAAAAATGTCGAGTGTTGGGCATAAATTGAATACTAATTTCCAGTCAGTGTAATGTGGGGTGCCCAATATTGTCTAACAAAGGTGTCTTCTTGTTATGCACTATTTGGTGTTTTCCCCAAGTGTATACAACATCAACATAAACGTAATGATATTTGTATCAAGTCACAAAACAAATTGCAAAAGGTTGCTTGTAGACAAGTCACAAAACAAATTGCAAAAGGTTGCTTGTAGACAAGTCACAAAACAAATTGCAAAAGGTTGCTTGTAGACAAGTCACAAAACAAATTGCAAAAGGTTGGCTTGAAGATGTTCTATACATGTAGTACGTTTTTCCTTCTGAAGGACTTTCTGTGATTTACATTTATACTACTTTCTTCCTTAGCGCTCAATTTAAGGGGATTTTGTACTAAGGGCAATGATTATATTTAAGTGTCGATCGTTACTGGTAGAGGCTTTTGATAAAAGCTTCAAGAGAGTGGCTAGCAGGACCTGCCATCACTTCTTTGTTGCCTTAACAGCGGACTTAGTGGCCTTGCTAGCTATATCCTTCTTGGAGACTTGCTTGATGACACCGACAGCAACTGTCTGCTTCATGTCACGCACGGCAAAACGACCAAGTGATGGGTATTCGGCGAAAGATTCAACACACATCGGTTTGGATGGTGTAAGCTTGACTATGGCAGCATCACCCGACTTGACAGTCTTAGGATTCTCCTCCATCGTTTTGCCCGATCGACGGTCAATCTTCTCAAGTAGTTCAGTGAACTTGCAAGCGATGTGAGCTGTGTGGCAGTCAAGTACTGGTGCGTATCCAGCGTGGATTTGTCCGGGGTGGTTCAGGATGACGACCTGAAATAAAGACAATGGAAAAATTGCACACAACGTAAGATACGATCCGATTCAGTTTTCGTAGTCATTCGAACGCATATTGGGTAGGCAATTGATGTAAAGGAAATAATTCCTCTTTCTAAATTTAGTTGTACCATTGCATGTTCAAAAGCTTTCTTAAAATAAGCATCAAGCTATCATGTTTACCTGAGCGTTAAATGTTTCTGCCGGCTTGGGTGGATCGTTCTTGGAGTCACCTGCAACCATTCCACGCTTGATTTCCTTGACAGACACGTTCTTCACGTTGAAGCCGACGTTGTCACCTGGAAGGGCTTCCGTGAGAGCTTCGTGGTGCATCTCTACCGACTTTACCTCAGTGCTGATGCCGGCTGGGCAGAAAGTTACTACCGTACCGGGCTTGATAATACCAGTCTCCACACGACCCACTGGAACCGTTCCAATACCTGAGAAAAAACAATAAAGTGGCACCGGGATGTATTAATGTATAAATACTTTAATAAAAATTGTGTCTATTTTGACAGCTCAGTGGCATACTGTAGTAAGAATTTTCAGAGTGGGGGAAAACATTTTTGGGAGTAAATTTAACGACACAAATCAACCAACAAATGTCAATCAGAAAAACCAACCAGTTTTTGTATATATTGACAAACTATTTTGCCAACAATTCGGGGAACATGACTTTTCAATGACAAATTTAATGAGACCTACCTCCAATTTTGTAGACATCCTGGAGTGGAAGACGAAGTGGCTTATCGGTTGGTCGTTTTGGGGGGAGGATGCTATCTATAGCCTCAAACAGGGTTTTTCCTGAGGCAGTGCCTTCCTTACGCTCAACTTTCCATCCCTTGTACCAAGTCATCTGTTTAAAAAAATCACAACACAATGTTCACGTTTAGCTACATTAGAGATGGCTTTTGTGGTGCTTTTTGTGAACAAATAATGTATATTATAAAAACCAAATCGATAATTTATCTCAATGTGAAGCAAAGCCGCTTGGCCTAATGGTCACCACATGTACATTTAAAGCTTTAAAAGCATAGCCTAGGTATGAACGTACTGGAAGCGACTAGACTTACGTTATCAGAAGGCTCAATCATATTGTCTCCATGCCAACCAGAGATTGGCACAAATGCGATCGCCTTGGGATTGTAGCCAACTTTCTTTAGGAAAGTGCTCACCTCCTTCGAGATTTCGTTAAATCGGGTCTACGTGAAATGAAATAATAAACAATAAATACATTTATTTACATGATTTCCTTTAAAATATACCACAATGAGTGTCATGGTTTACTTGGCCAAGTACAAAACAATTATTTACGTAAAGATAATTCAAATGTTAGACGTTTAGTGTTTTTCAGAAAATCCAGAATTTCCTTTTACATGTAGAAAGAAAATCAAATATTTAGTAGAAAAGATTGTCAGAAGAAGTGCCCAAATGAAATTATAACGAGTTAACGGGAAATGTGTGATGTAAAATTAGGCTATTTGTTTTCCTTTCCTCAAGTAAATACCGATGTTCCGAGGCAAAGGAAAATTTCCGGTATTAAAAATAACGAAAACGCTAAGAATTTAATTGATTCAGTTTCTTTTGTTATAAATATGATTTGGGTTAGACATCGAGCCAAAATCCTCGACCTACCAAATTCAAATTGTCCTTAGAATTCACCAAGTTATATAGTTCAAATATTTAAAAGTAAATTTAAGAATTCCAACTAAAGATTTAAAAAATCTGTTGACTTTACCTCGGAGAACGGAGGTTCGGTGTTGTCCATCTTGTTCAGAGCCACAATGAGTTGTTTAACGCCGAGGGTAAAAGCTAAGAGAGCGTGCTCACGTGTCTGCCCATTCTTGGAGATACCAGATTCAAACTCACCAGTGGAGGAAGCCACAATGAGGACGGCACAGTCAGCCTGCACAGTTAAACAAGTACTATTTAGTTTTTATAAATGCCTAAGACAAAACTTAGTTTTAGAGGGTTTGTTCATTGTGTATGTTGAAGAGAACAAAATAGCTAAGGGAAAAAAAAGGGAAAAAAGTAAATAAATGAAACTGATCTAGTATATTTGAATCTAGGCATGAAACTATCGCTGCGCCACTTACCTGAGAGGTACCAGTGATCATGTTCTTGATGAAATCACGATGACCAGGGGCGTCAATGACAGTGACGTAATACTTCGTGGTTTCAAACTTCCACAAAGCAATGTCGATGGTAATACCACGTTCACGCTCTGCCTTCAGCTTGTCCATTACCCAGGCGTATTTGAAGGAACCTTTGCCTTTCTGTGGGGGTCAATCAGTGCAACAAGTTAAGTGAGCCGTGAGGCCAAAGTTGCAGATAGGCCTAATTTATCAACACCTCCATCCACGTTTCCGAATGGAGGTCTAATCTGGTTATTTTTTAAAACTTTTGAAGCCCACTCCAGGTTGGGATTTTTTAAATATTAAAACCAACATTTTGAATACATTTGTATTAAACGGTCATTTTTTTAATAATCTGTCAAGAGTTGCGACACGAAAGTACGTCCAGTGCAAATGATGATGTCTTGAAATTTCGAGTCAGTAACTGGAGGCTCGTTAAGATGCAACATTACATTCCACCGTTGTGAATTACGAACGCATCTAGGTGATTTAACCAGGAGTTAGGGTTGATAGAATACCTAATTTACATGTGCTCAATCAAATAAATTACACTACGAACAATTCTATATTCTGAACTAAAATATTTTTATAATTGCTAATACCCGATTTTTTTGCAGTCAGCTAGCTGACACTACCTGTAACAAGGTCAAAGGTGTCCAGAACCACCCCCTCCAATTGTGCCTTTAAAGGCAAGTTTAAGTCACTTACTTCCTGCGCTTCCTTCTCGAACTTCTCAATGGCACGCTTGTCGATACCACCACACTTGTAGATGATATGACCGGTAGTTGTCGACTTGCCAGAGTCGACATGGCCGATTACCACAATGTTGATATGAATCTTAAGTTTACCCATTTTGCTTTAAGTGATGTTGTCCTGTGTAATGACCTTTGTGAATCTATCAAAATCCAACAACATAATATAGTAACTCAACACCCAAACCTGAGGACTCTGAAGTCTGGCGTCATGCCAGGTATAGTACATTTTGGCTGTAAAATACCAAACATTAAAATCAATCAAGCAAAACATGTTCTTGGGTTTTGACGGATTTTGAGAACTTTAGGGTTATTGTAAAATCTTGAAAACAAAACAAAAATAAGTACAGTTGTCACCTGTGTTTGTCCCTGCAAAGTCTTTCCCATCTTTATGGACTCTGTTGGAACAATATCACCACAATTTACACTTTGCATCATACACGTATGCATCAGCATCATACACGTATGCCCTTAGAGTTGATACAATATTGCTAACACACTATCTCTAAACTATTTATAAAGTTAATTCAAAGACATTTCGTTATAAAACATCTGAGAATATGAAGGTGAACAACTCAGTGGAATGCATGCACCAAACTGAAAGAGAAATAATTGATATTTTAATTCCCGTCAGTCAGGAGTTAGAAGATTTAGATTCATTGTCTGTATTTCAGTCTATAAAGATGGAAAGGAGTTTGCAGGGACAAGATATAAGTTACAACTTACACTTCGCATACTGTGGGGTGGACTTTGTAGGGACAAAAGGTCATGAAAAGTTACACTTTGTATAATTACACTTTTATATTACACAAGTAATATTTGTCCCTTGATAAATTTCTGGCCTTTTGCATCCCAAGCTCATATCAGCCCAAAGAGTTATGCCCCAAGTAAGCACGACAGCGTGGTGCCAACTCGGACATGTATTGGGCCTGTTATTGGACCATATTTTGGTTGGAAAAGCAGTTCCACCTCAGTTAACCCAGCGATGAATGCAGTCCATCCATCCATTACTCGGTATAAATTGCTCCTTTGATCGTACTAGGTCGTATATGTGTATACATGTAGTTATATTGACTCGATATCTTATGAATCCTGTCTGGTATGTTTTTATAGGCTATCTAGTATTCTTTATAACAAACATATAATGACAAGTTTATTAATATGGGGGTTATGTTATTGGAGTTATTTATTTTCTGGTATTATAGTCAAGGGGTCAATGAAATGTATATCCCAGTGATCAAAGAAAAGGGCATCAAAGTCAAAAACCCATGTTTAAACTAAGCACACTGGATCAAATGGAAGTTCGTTAACATACACGCATGTTGGCTTAAAGCCTGTGGCAATTTATTTTTTAAAACAACACAACCTTTTAAAGAATAGGCAAAACTTAAATCTGTTAAGACACCAACATATTTCATAGAAATATACTGTAGGCATAAATAACTTACATTTATTTTGCGCTGCGTTTAAAATTCCACCTAAATCATGAAAGAAACCAAACATCAACTCCATTCCTTCCTGAGTAAAACATACTGGCCTGCTGGTTAACAATATCCTATGTTAAAGCGCAATGTTACTTTAAACCTGTGTACATTAAAATGTACAATGTATATCATTCTAATAACAAATATCGTCACTTACATGTTAATTCGTGATGCGAGTTTTCTGAAGAGGATGCCTATAGCTTGCAGGGAGTAAAGGTAGATTGACTCACGTGGAAAGAGAGCAGTGCTTTAAATGACTAAAGGGGGCGCCGACCACCATCATGCATCCGAGCGTGACACACAGGAGTAAGGTTACAACCTTGACCACTAGACACAGACCTTTATTTATTTGATACCATTGTAATGGCAGTAAATTTTTGATTTTGATAAATATCCAGATAGGTTGACAGGTAAAAAAGCTTTTTTTGTATATTTTGGTTTGAAAACTGTCCCGCAACAGCTAACCCAGCAGTTATTGATATGATTCAATCATCCATAACACTCGGTACAGATTCCATCAATAAGTTCGATTGTACAAGGTGAAGCTATTATTGACATCATAGAACTTTGTTCTCTCTATCGGTCACGGGATTCGACACACGCTGGATTTCATTCGTTTGAAGTTATCGTTTGAAGTTTGATTGGTGGATCGCACATCACGTGTCATCAAATAGTACATATGCACATGTATATTGAACATAGGCCTAATCATAATTGAATTGACTGAAGCCAATACATCAGCCATCTTTTTTCCCCCAAGAAGCTATAGTTGAGCGTTTACACTTTTGATTTGAGTGGTATTTATGCGGCTCTGGTTTCAAACGACGGCATTATTCTGAGTACATGACATAATTGTTTACATTCTGCAGGTATAATCACTAATCAGGGACCCATTGCTCTATTAACTCACGTGATCGACAGTCATCGCCGACTGTAGGGTATATTGGGGGATTAAAAGAGAGGCCGGTCATTTCACGTTTTAACGTTTGAGCAACCAATCCTGTATAGACCATGTGACTTATTTACACTTTAGAGTACCAGGGTGATTTCCTGCTTAGCAAAGGGTATGCATTTGTATGCAGAGTGTGTACATTTTGTATTTCTCCACATGAACACTGAACACGAAAAATGCATGGGGATGGGCGTACTTAAAGCCAAAAAATGTCTCCGGTTTCTGGTGTCTGTGCGCGTCGCCTCAGACCCGCGCGTCGTCGGCATTGTTAATTTTTTTTTAATTTAATTTAATTAATTAATTTATTTATTTATTTTTGCTGTGAAACGATATCTAATTGCAGCCAAAATTGCTGGATCGATTGGAATTATGCCGTACTGTCTTTTAAACGACTTATTCACATATATAGGGTTATGAACGTTTGCCAGATTTGTGAGGCCTCTTTTAGCCACCATACTTTGTATATGGGAAATTTGGGCCCCGCGTATACAAGTAAAAAAAAATTTTGTTTAAGCCTGACCACACCAATTTTGAAGCCGACCGATGACCAGAAACCGAATACCTTTTTTGGCCTAACACAAAATTGGTATACATTGTACACTGCTGATCTGAGGTTAGGATCCGACAAACAAACATTTCAACAAAATGGCGGTCGAAAGCTGATCCTTTCAGAAACAGAACTCCTTTACATCAGTGTGGCATGCAGTTGCGGGACCAGGGGTGGGGCCTTTGGGGGTGAAGGTCCCCTCACAGATTTAGCGCCATCCCCACCCCCTCACCTCCATTATCCCCAATAGGTATGCACATAAACACGAAGCCCCCTCCGAGCACATTACTATTTAATATCGATCAACACAACAACGAAACATTTAATATAGGCCATAGCTTTAATCACATCTATGTATCTGCGTTTCGGCTAGAAAGTGTAGATAGCTGTGATTGTTAATAATAATAATAATAATAATAATAATAATAATGTGTGGACTTATATAGCGCACGTATCCACCAACTAAGTGGTGCTCAAGGCGCATTATATCATTACCCCTGCTCATAAGGCTCATAAATCATTCCTGAAACCATCTCAGCTCCCTGGGGAGTATACAGCTCAATTACTGCCATTACAGCGCATATAGGGCTAATCAACCAACTCTGCCCTCACAGGTACCCATTTAACCCATTGTTCAAAACGTTCTACATAAAAAAACGGAATCTCAGGAAAACAGAGGTCCACTTTTAGACCGCCAGTGAAGGGGAATTATATAAGAAGAATTATTTAAAAAAAATTAAATAAATAAATAAAATTTAAAAAATTACACTGTAGGCTACGGTACATTAGGCCGGTTCAGATTTCACGTTTTTTTCAATTTTTGTACCCTACGCTGCTTGGTTTCCCATGGTTTTGCACGTGAGAACTTCAACAATCATATCCGTTTTGGTCTCAGACAATGGGGTATGGTCCCTCACGTGACTTCTTAATAAAAATTGAAAAAAAGTGAAATCTGACCCGGAACCAAAAAATACGTGTTCACTGTAGGCCTAATGTGTATTCCATCATCTGCATATGCTTACTCAACGCAAAACCTTTCAACAAGTACACAATGTACTGAATAAAGGTACACTGGGGACGTTGTTCGCAATATCCCCTACCGAAATTGACCTACATCAAATAACAAAAGGTATTATGATTTAAGATACGTGTACAACTGCACCTGTGTATGCCATTACCCATAACCTGTACAAACCCGAAAATGACCCACGACTAATGACATGTTTGTAACTCTTTATTTCTGTAACATATTTCAGTGCTCGTGTTTACATGGTATTATGGTGTTCTATAATGGACACATGTAGTTTTCTGTAAGAACTCATGCATCAATAACAATGGTATTGATGGCTGTTTCATAATAAGAAAAGAATATTCAAAGAGCAACATGCAACACGCATGTCCATTGTTTTGGAAGGGTAGAGCAAGAGTTTAATATGGAATTGGTCCTCCATTATTCTCCATTACTGCTAAGCACTGACGGCGCATGCTGGTGGTCAAATTGCGGATTTCTTGCTATTGTAATTGTTCCCATGCTCTCTGAAGCATCCTTGTGAATTGGTCCACAGTAGTATTGGCTCTTACTTTCTGGGTGGCTACTCTTCCTATCAGATCCCAAAGGAACTTCTGTCACATTCTGACGGGCAAGATCATCTCTTAGACCCTAGATGTCGGCGTAGAAGTGAGAATGTGTTGGAATTCCCCCCCCCAAAAAAAAAATATATATATATATAACTCGACGACCGACGTATGTTTAAAATTAAACAAAACTAATCAACACAAATGAGTCTAATTAATACCCACTACATGTTAACAACAATTTTGAAACAAATACGCGTTTTTCTGTTTCCATGGAAAACATAGGTTTTACCGGTCGCCCTAAAGTTTTTACAAACAACTTTTGCCTTCATAGGGCGACCGGGCTCGAAATGATGTTAGTAACGTGCTTTAGGTCGACCACATATGTATCTCCCATGTCAATACCTCTGGCATGAACAATTGCTCACTTTTATTGTTGTTCATGTTGTTTTATTCACTACCAGTCATCTGGGCTCCCATGCCTAAAGGGAAGGGGTGCATTATGTGCAGTGCAGTGCCGTAATTGATATTTCCATTGGGGTGGGGGGGCATAGACATATTTTGTTTTCATTTTTATTTTTATTTTTTTTTATTTATTAAATTATTTATTTATTTTATTTATTTATTTTATTTATTTATTTATTTAATTTATATATATATATATATATATATATATATATATATATATATATATATATATATATATATATGAATTTGTAGTTAATTAATTTGGTGTTCCAAATAATGACATTGCTATTATTTGTTATGCTTTGCAGTTGGTTTCTGAACAATTAATTTGCATATTTTTTCTTTGTTTATCCGTCCATTTACAAACACTCTTCCACTTTAAAGAAAGAATATTTTTAGGTACAAGTTTGCACAAAAGGATAAGTTGCTGTGCTTTGCAGTTTTTTTTAAAGGAGTATTATTTAAGGTTAAAAACTCGAAGGCTTACTCTTGCAGTAAAATAAGTAAAAATCCCTGTACTATCATTTTCTAAATAGACCTATGCATGTTAATTTACTTGTATTCTTATATAATTTTGAAAAAATGTTTTATTCAAAATCTAAGAGTTGTCCACAAGATGCCTTACACTAGAATAATTTATGTTAATTGATTTTGTATGAATCTTGTTTACCGTACTTTATTGTGAAAAACAAAAATAAACATTTCCATATTCCTATTTTAAAAGAGCTAAGCTTTGTTCAAGTTATTTATGGTTATTTATAGTTTCATTTATTCAGCAAAACCCCAAATGCCTTTAAATCAAATATGATATTAAAACAATGTGTGACGCTCCCACCACTCCACATTTCGGGTGTTTTTTATTTCATTTGGTGGGACATGATTTTGTTTCATCCCTGGAATCTCTCTATCACTCCATCACTCTGTAGATTTATTGAGCCTTTTCTACGCTACCTGGGAATGTCTTCCAATGGTCTTTTGCTGGTTGTTCCATCTAACCGAACCTTTGGCCATACTACTACACGTTTTTCTGTTTGTTCACACACATATACAGCAACTGTCCCCCAAAGCAAATTTTCAATTCCAGCCTCGATTTGGTCGTGGATTTGTACGGATGACAAAAATGATGCAAGCACATTGATGAAGGTATATACTGCCCTCAACGGTATTGTTATATTGAATAACAATTGGACAATTCGTTTTGAAAAATCATGAGCGGAATCGTCAAAACATTTAACAGTATGCTTATACAAACTGGGATTCTTCTACAACAACATTTAAGTATTTTGAAATTGAACTCCAAATACCAACTGGGAGCGACTGTTCAAATGGGAGCGACCAGTGTTCGAATCACAGCATTTCTTTCTCTTTTTTTTTCATTATAAATGGTTGCGCAATCACGACGGTTTATTTAATTAATAATAATAATAATAATAATAATAAAGATTTTTAGCGCGCACATATCCACCCTGCTGGGCGCTCAAGGCGCGGAAACAAAGAAGAACATGAATTACAAACAATATACAATGATAGCATAGGGGGAAAAAATAAAATTATGTACCGAGATACATGTACCTACAATGCAATTTACAAATATACATCATCTTTGAAGAGTTGTGACATTAGTATTAAATTTAATTACAAATATTGACAGGACTGGTGGTGCAAGCTAGTGGCACTGGGTTTCGGTGCAGGCGGCCCGGGTTCGAAACCCAGCGGTGCATTTCTTTTTCGTTTTATATGGTTGCTCAATCACGATTTATTTAAATCGTATTGAATTCAACTCCAAATACCAACAGGATAAATGGCGCAAGCCGTTAGTCCACTGGGCTGTCAATTGCGGTAGTTCCAGGCTGGTACGTCCGGGTTCGAATCCTGCTCCTGAGACACAGAGACATGGCAGCTGCTGGCTGCGGCAATGGCTTGGGGACCGCCATGTCTCTCCCCTGAAGGTTAGAGCGTGGAGGAAATGTACGGACGGGGGAGAAAAGGAGGGACCGGGAGGGTAGCGACCTCCCAGAAGGGTGCTAAGGTGATCACCATGCCGGGGTGTCCCGGACTTTGAGTCATCCTAATACCTGGTCGACACTCTGACTAACTCTCCGCACTTTTTTACAATAATTTGTTTTGTACAATTATACAATTGTACAATTCCGAAGTTGCCGTATGGGATCAATGAAGCTATTTTTTTTTCTTTCTGTATCTTCTTCTTCAAATAATTATGTCTTTTGCTAAATGTCACGACAAGAAGAGAATGCAAACATAGTCTATTCGAATTTAAAATGAGATCCAGCACTTAAAAAATGTCAAGGGGGGGGGGGGGGGGGTAAGGGTAAGCATTGTCGTTTTTTCACCTAGAAAAAAAACATTCTCAGATTTGGTTCAAATTTACACAGAATGAACTACTGTGTCTGCAGAATACAGCCACCAAGTTACAGCCTATTTGGACAAGTTTAAAATTTCACAATTTTACCCATATTTTGTCATAAATATTGATTTTCTTAAAAAGTTGGAAAGATAGGCGACTCAAATTTCAAAAAATGGGTTCTAGGCACTCTATTACGTCACTCCAGCAAGTATCAAGCATTTTGAAAAAATGTCATTTTTAGGCCAAATTTGGAAAAAACGACAAGGGGTAAGCATTGACGTTTTCTTCACTTAGAAAAACAGTTCTCTCCGATTCGGTTCAAATTTACACAGAATGAACCACTGTGTCTGCAGAATACAGCCACTGAGTTACAGCCTATTTGGACAAGTTTAACATTTCAAAATTTTACCCATATTTTGTCATAAAATATTGATTTTCTTAAAAAGTTGGAAAGATAGGCGACTCAAATTTCGAAAAATGGGTTCTAGGCACTCTATTACGTCACTCCAGCAAGTATCAAGCATTTTGAAAAAATGTCATTTTTACGCCAAATTTGGAAAAAACGACAAGGGGTAAGCATTGACGTTTTTTTCACCTCGAAAAAAAATTCTCTCCGATTTGGTTCAAATTTACACAGAATGAACTACTGTGTCTGCAGAATACAGCCACCAAGTTACAGCCTATTTGGACAAGTTTAAAATTTCACAATTATACCCATATTTTGTCATAAAATATTGATTTTCTTAAAAAGTTGGAAAGATAGGCGACTCAAATTACGAAAAATTGGTTCTAGGCACGCTATTACGTCTCTCCAGCAAGTATCAAGCATTTTGAAAAAATGTCATTTTTAGGCCAAATTTGGAAAAAACGACAAGGGGTAAGCATTGACGTTTTTTTCACTTAGAAAAACAGTTTTCTCCGATTCGGTTCAAATTTACACAGAATGAACCACTGTGTCTGCAGAATACAGCCACTGAGTTACAGCCTATTTGGACAAGTTTAAAATTTCACAATTTTACCCATTTTTTGTCATAAAATATTGATTTTCTTAAAAAGTTGGAAAGATAGGCGACTCAAATTTCGAAAAATGGGTTCTAGGCACTCTATTACGTCACTCCAGCAAGTATCAAGCATTTTGAAAAAATGTCATTTTTACGCCAAATTTGGAAAAACGACACAGGTAAGCATTGACGTTTTTTTCACTTAGAAAAACAGTTTTCTCCGATTCGGTTCAAATTTACACAGAATGAACCACTGTGTCTGCAGAATACAGCCACTGAGTTACAGCCTATTTGGACAAGTTTAAAATTTCACAATTTTACCCATTTTTTGTCATAAAATATTGATTTTCTTAAAAAGTTGGAAAGATAGGCGACTCAAATTTCGAAAAATGGGTTCTAGGCACTCTATTACGTCACTCCAGCAAGTATCAAGCATTTTGAAAAAATGTCATTTTTACGCCAAATTTGGAAAAAACGACAAGGGGTAAGCATTGACGTTTTTTTCACTTAGAAAAACAGTTTTCTCCGATTCGGTTCAAATTTACACAGAATGAACCACTGTGTCTGCAGAATACAGCCACTGAGTTACAGCCTATTTGGACAAGTTTAAAATTTCACAATTTTACCCATATTTTGTCATAAAATATTGATTTTCTTAAAAAGTTGTAAAGATAGGCGACTCAAATTACGAAAAATTGGTTCTAGGCACGCTATTACGTCTCTCCAGCAAGTATCAAGCATTTTGAAAAAATGTCATTTTTAGGCCAAATTTGGAAAAAAAACGACAAGGGGTAAGCATTGACGTTTTTTTCACCTCGAAAAAAAATTCTCTCCGATTCGGTTCAAATTTACACAGAATGAACTACTGTGTCTGCAGAATACAGCCACCCGAGTTACAGCCTATTTGGACAAGTTTAAAGTTTCACAATTTTACACATATTGTGTCATAAAATATTGATTTTCTTAAAAAGTTGGAAAGATAGGCGACTCAAATTACGAAATATTTGTTCTAGGCACTCTATTACGTCTCTCCAGCAAGTATCAAGCATTTAGAAAAAATGTCATTTTTACGCCAAATTTGGAAAAAACGACAAGCATTGACGGTTTTTTTTCACCTCGAAATTTTTTTCTCAGATTTGGTTCAAATTTACACAGAATGAACCACTGTGTCTGCAGAATACAGCCACCGAGTTACAGCCTATTTGGACAAGTTTAAAATTTCACAATTTTACACATATTTTGTCATAAAATCTTGATTTTCTTAAAAAGTTCCAAAGATAGGCGACTCAAATTACGAAAAATGGGTTCTAGGCACTCTATTACGTCTCTCCAGCAAGTATCAATCATTTTGAAAAAATGAAATTTTTAGGCTTAAATTTGGAAAAAACGACAAGGGGTAAGCATTGACGTTTTTTTCACTTAGAAAAACAGTTTTCTCCGATTCGGTTCAAATTTACACAGAATGAACCACTGTGTCTGCAGAATACAGCCACTGAGTTACAGCCTATTTGGACAAGTTTAAAATTTCACAATTTTACCCATTTTTTGTCATAAAATATTGATTTTCTTAAAAAGTTGGAAAGATAGGCGACTCAAATTTCGAAAAATGGGTTCTAGGCACTCTATTACGTCACTCCAGCAAGTATCAAGCATTTTGAAAAAATGTCATTTTTACGCCAAATTTGGAAAAAACGACAAGGGGTAAGCATTGACGTTTTTTTCACTTAGAAAAACAGTTTTCTCCGATTCGGTTCAAATTTACACAGAATGAACTACTGTGTCTGCAGAATACAGCCACCCGAGTTACAGCCTATTTGGACAAGTTTAAAGTTTCACAATTTTACACATATTGTGTCATAAAATATTGATTTTCTTAAAAAGTTGGAAAGATAGGCGACTCAAATTACGAAAAATTTGTTCTAGGCACTCTATTACGTCTCTCCAGCAAGTATCAAGCATTTAGAAAAAATGTCATTTTTAGGCCAAATTTGGAAAAAACGACAAGCATTGACGTTTTTTTTTCACCTCGAAATTTTTTTCTCAGATTTGGTTCAAATTTACACAGAATGAACCACTGTGTCTGCAGAATACAGCCACCGAGTTACAGCCTATTTGGACAAGTTTAAAATTTCACAATTTTACCCATATTTTGTCATAAAATATTGATTTTCTTAAAAAGTTGGAAAGATAGGCGTCTCAAATTACGAAAAATTGGTTCTAGGCACTCTATTACGTCTCTCCAGCAAGTATCAAGCATTTTGAAAAAATGTCATTTTTAGGCCAAATTTGGAAAAAACGACAAGGGGTAAGCATTGACGTTTTATTCACCTCGAAAAAAAATTCTCTCCGATTCGGTTCAAATTTACTCTCCGCACTTTTTTACAAAATTTTCTTTTTAAAAAAAATTCAGAAAAAGAATCTATCGCGTCTTTCCAACAACTTTTGAAACTTAAAATTAACTATTTTTTCGAGGTGAAAAAACAACAATGTTTACCCCTTGACATTTTTTAAGTGCCTGGATCTCATTTTTATTAATTCGAATAGCCTCCGATTGTCGTGAAAGACATAATTATTTGAAGAAGAAGATAAAAAAAAAACATACCTTCACTGATCCCAGAAGGCAAATTCGGAATTGTACAATTAAAAATAATAAATTAAAAAATTAAAAAAATTATTGTAAAAAAGTGCGGAGAGTTAGTCAGAGTGTCGACCAGGTATTAGGATGACTCAAAGTCCGGGACACCCCGGCATGGTGATCACCTTAGCACCCTTCTGGGAGGTCGCTACCCTCCCGGTCCCTCCTTTTCTCCCCCGTCCGTACATTTCCTCCACGCTCTAACCTTCAGGGGAGAGACATGGCGGTCCCCAAGCCATTGCCGCAGCCAGCAGCTGCCATGTCTCTGTGTCTCAGGAGCAGGATTCGAACCCGGACGTACCAGCCTGGAACTACCGCAACTGACAGCCCAGTGGACTAACGGCTTGCGCCATTTATCCTGTTGGTATTTGGAGTTGAATTCAATACGACTTAAATAAATCGTGATTGAGCAACCATATAAAACGAAAAAGAAATGCAGCGCTGGGTTTCGAACCCGGGTCGTCTGCACCGAAACCCAGTGCCACTAGCTTGCGCCACCAGTCCTGTTGATATTTGGCACTGAATTTAATACTAATTAAATAAACCGTCGTGATTGCGCAACCATTTATAATGAAAAAAAAGTCGATGATGCTATGTTTCGAACAGGAGCAGGATTCGAACCAAGACGTAACAGCCTAGAACTGCCGCAATTGACAGCCCAGTGGACTAACGTCTTGTGCCATTTATCCTGTTGGTATTTGGAGTTGAATTTAATACTTCTTAATTTAAATAATTCGTGATTGCGCAACGATATATCAAACAAAAAAATACAGGCGTTACTGGGGTTCGAACCCGGGTCGCCTGCACCGAAACCTAGTGCCAATAGATTGCGCAGCCCGTCCTGTTGCTACTTGGAGTTGAATTTAATACTACTTTAAATAAACCATCGTGATTGCGCAACCATGTAAAAAGAAAATGAAAAAGCAGCACTACTCGGTTTCGTACCCGTGTATTGTGACGATTCTTCCCCCTATATAAACCCACCAATTATACCGCACACTTATTAGCTGTGTGCAGTTCGGGATTTGTGGAATAACTTGAGTTATTAATAATGGACAATATTATAATAACTTGACAAAAGGCACATGTTTTAAGAAGGGAATGTAGACATTTTATTTTATTTTTTTTCACAAAAGGTTAATTAGAACTACAAGATTAATATATTTATGAATATCATCCTAAAGGTTTATCGAAAACAAGATTTTCCCCAATTGTTTCTCTATGAATTACTGGATATTTGTCGAAAAGATGCCTTGTAAATTTTGAATATTTGCCGAAAATTATAACTTTAAGAAATTGATTGAAATTATTTTGTCGTCACCATTTTTCAAGCCTACAAATTAACAATGCTCCCAGGTTTTCAAAATGTTTCGACCAAAAGGATGTTTTTGTTTTTGCCTTAAAACATTGCAAGGATAGACTATGCTATTGCCCGTGTGTTTCGTTATTCTAACAAGCAATTTCTGACATTGTTATTTTGTACTCAAATGAATAAATGACAGAACCCATCAAACTTTATTTCATAATTATTTACTGTATAAATCCATGTTTCTGACACGGACGTTGAAAGTTAAAAGTACATTTGATGTAAAAGGTTCGTTTTTCTACAATTACAGTTATCAGATAAAATTAGCTGTACATTTTATCAATTTGTTGTGTCGGCGTGACAACTACTTTGGTATTATAATATTAGTAAATATCTATAAAAATGCAATAAAAAATATTTGTATGTTACTATTTTAGTCGTAATATCGCTAAGCCTTGTTTAATAATAAAATACAAGTTAAATAAAAACAAAATTGTCACAACAACTTACAAACCTACAAGATGTTAAACAATCATTTCCAGAAATATGATGTCCAACATTAATGACCTTCCTAACAATGTTTCCAACTGCAAGGTCAGTATGTATGCAGATGACACAGCCCTATATTATGCAAGCAAAGATATAAACGAGCTTGTCAAGGTAATTAATGACGACCTTATTAATGTCACAGCTTGGTTGAACAAAAATAAACTTAGTCTTAATGTTAACAAGACGGAAGTCATTTTGTTGGGTACCAAATCGAGACTTCGTAACTTGCCACACAATTATATTAATATTAACATTAATGGGACGCCACTCAGTAGGGTGAAGAAATGTAAACATCTTGGAGTCATTGTAGACGAAAATCTTTCTTGGAGCGATCACATTGATCATGCGCGAAAAAAAGCTCTGTTGGGAATGCACGTCATTAGGAAAGTCAAAAACATCATCCCACAGAGTACCCGCAACCTATTATACAATGCCATTGTTTCTTCGCATTTTGACTACTGTGACGTAGTGTGGGGTAACTGTGCGGTTACACTCCAAGAAAAGCTACAAAAGCTCCAAAACAGAAGCGCCCGCATTATTAGAAATGTCGACTGGAGTGTTCCAAGTAGTGTTAATCTAAAAGAGCTTAATTGGATTTCTCTCAATGCAAAAAGACGCCAGCACGATGCCATCATGATGTACAAAATTATCAATAATCATGTGCCACAATATTTGACAAACAAATTTAACATTGTCAACTCGGGCTATGCATTGAGGAGAAGTAATATGTCTGTTTCCATCCCAATGCCTAAAACAGAGTCCCTAAAACGAAGTTTTAGTTACAGAGGTGCAACTACTTGGAACTCCATACAAGCCAATATTCAAAATGCTCCCAGTGTGCAATGTTTTAAAAAGAATATATCTGTATGCATCTAATTATTCCCATGTTGACAATGTTCTTTATCATTGTACTTACTGCCTCTGCTTAATGTTCAGTTTTATTTCATCTTACAAAGTACAGTCTATTTTTATATATTTTAAATAAATATATATTTTATATATATATATATATATATATATATATATATATATATATATATATATATATATATATATATATATTGGTGGGGGGTTGATATATCGAACCATTCATTTGTGCATTAAGATGACCACATAGAAACAAGGTAGTATAAACACCCCATGGGACAACCACATGGTACAATAGTCTTACTCCACCTTAAAATCAACACAAAGAAACAAGGTAGTATAAAGTATAAACACCCCCATGGGACGACCACATTGTACAGTATAAACATGCCCCACCTTTAGGGCGACCACATAGAAACAAGGTAGTAAAAAAAAAAAACATGGGACGACCACATACAGTATAGTCATGCTCCACCTTTAGGGCGACCACATAGAAATAAGGTAGTAAAAAACACCATGGGACGACCACATAGTACAGTATAGTCATGCTCCACTTTTAGGGCGACCACATAGAAACAAGGTAGTAAAAAACACCCCATGGGACGACCACATACATGTAGTACAGTATAGTCATGCTCCACCTTTAGGGCGACCACATAGAAACAAGGTAGTAAAAAAAACACCATGGGACGACCACATACATGTAGTACAGTATAGTCATGCTCCACCTTTAGGGCGACCACATAGAAACAAGGTAGTAAAAAACACACCATGGGACGACCACATACATGTAGTACAGTATAGTCATGCTCCACCTTTAGGGCGACCACATAGAAACAAGGTAGTAAAAAAACACCATGGGACGACCACATACATATAGTACAGTATAGTCATGCTCCACCTTTAGGGCGACCACATAGAAACAAGGTAGTAAAAAAACACACCATGGGACGACCACATACATGTAGTACAGTATAGTCATGCTCCACCTTTAGGGCGACCACATAGAAACAAGGTAGTAAAACACACCATGGGACGACCACATACATGTAGTACAGTAGGTCATGCTCCACCTTTAGGGCGACCACATAGAAACAAGGTAGTAAAATAAAAAACACCATGGGACGACCACATATAGTGCAAACAGTATGTCATGCTCCACCTTAGGGCGACCACATAGAAACAAGGTAGTAAAAAACACGCCATGGGACGACCAATACATGTACAGTAAAGGTCATGCTCCATGGTATAGTACATTGGTTTCTATGAGTATAGCGCGTTGCGTTCGCACGGCTTTCTAATAAACATAAGACTTATCATGTTACTCGCTCTAAACCAATCACAAGGCAGAATCTAGCATGGGTGGTATAAACTGTACTATGTGGTCGTCCCATTGGGTGTTTATACTTTATACTACCTCATTTCTATGTGGTCGCCCTAAAGGTGGAGCATGACTATACTGTCCCTACTGTGGTCGTTCCATGTTTTTTTTTTACTACATTGTTTCTATGTGGTCGCCCTAAAGGTGGAGCATGACTATACTGTACTACATGTATGTGGTCGTCCCATGGTGTGTTTTTTACTACCTTGTTTCTATGTGGTCGCCCTAAAGGTGGAGCATGACTAATAATAATAATAATAATAATGGAGTCTTATATAGCGCCGGTATCCGCCAAAAGGCGCTCATGGCGCTCGCTCGTGATACAAGAGAACAAGAGAAAAAGGCAACAAATATATAGAAAATTATTAGTCTATATTGGCTTGAAACAGATGAGTTTTGAGAGCAGTTTTAAATAAATGATGTCGTATCGGCTGCCCTGATGTGGTACGGAAAACTGTTCCACACTTTTCCTGCAGTAACAGGAAAGAACGTGCTCCCCATGAGTTCTTGGCTGTGTGTTCTACCAGGAGACTTTGATCAGCAGATCGTAGGTCGCTGCGTGATGGAGTGTATTGAGTGACAAGATCTGAGATGTAGAATGGCGCCATGCTGTGTAATGATTTATAGACCAGGAGACCGAGTTTGAAAACTATCCTTTGTTCCACTGGTAACCAGTGGAGTTGCCTGAGGATAGGGGTGATGTGATCGTTTGCGAGACAGAGTAACCAGTCGTGCAGCCATGTTTTGCAAACGTTGAAGACGAGTGAGCTGAGATTTGTTAACACCATACAGGAGGGAGTTACACATGTCCAGCCTGGAAATGACAAGGGAGTGAATGAGTAGTTCTGCAGTCTGTGTATTTATGTACTTGCGAATAAGTCTGATGTTACGAAGAGATATACTAGCTGCTTGCGAAACAGCCGAGATGTGATTATTCATTTTAAGTTCAGAATCCATGATGAGTCCAAGATTTCTTATCTTTTCAGATGGGGATATGATAATTTCACCAATCCTTAGACTGGGGATGTTTATTTTGGACCGCTGTTGTTTGGATCCTACAATCAGAAATTCTGATTTAGCGTCATTGAGTTTTAGGAAATTATTTGTCATCCATAGGCGTACCTCATCTATGCAGGCTTCCATACGTTGTATAGCTTTGTTAGCATCTATTTGAGAGGGGTCAACAGCTAGATATAATTGTATATCATCAGCGTAGCAGTGGTAGTAGAGGCAATGTCTTCTGATGATATTACCAATAGGCGTGGTATACATGGAGAAGAGTATGGGCCCGAGTGCAGAGCCCTGTGGAACTCCATACTGTAAGGTGGTTGAGATAGAGGCTGCCTCGTTAATGCGAACGAAGCAGGTTCTATCGCTGAGATACGAGTGAAACCAGTCAAGTACACTTCCAGTGATACCAAAGTAAGTTTCCAGACGATTGAGGAGTACATTATGATCCAGAGTATCAAAAGCTGCGGACAAATCCAACAGCACTACAAGGGATATTTTACCATGGTTCATGGCTAAAAGTAAATCGCTCTGTACCTTCAGGATAGCCGTTTCAACACTATGGTGCTGACGATACGCCGACTGGTATTTATCTAGAAGGTTGTTGTCAGTAAGATATGCTGTCAATTGTTGTCCAACTATGCGTTCTAGAGTTTTACTAAGAAAACTCAAGTTTGAGATTGGGCGATAATTGCTCATTTCATTAGGATTCAAGACAGCTTTTTGAGGACTGGCTGGATTTGAGCTATCTTCAATGAGGGAGGCACATTTCCGGATTTTAGAGAGTTGTTGATTATTGATGTCATAGCAGGGATAATGGCCTTTTCACATTTTTAAGAAGTTTAGCTGGAATGGGGTCCAAGTTGCACATCTTAGGAGGTGACTTGGCGAGAATAGGTGTGAACATTAGAAACAGTCACATCATCAAATGCGCTAAGTTCCGACGGTGCATACCTATCAGGCTATAAGACTCATGTGTATGAACAGTCTCCAAACCATCACGGATTCGCTGGATCTTGTCGGTAAAGAAAATACTGAACTCATGGGCAAGATCGATAGAAGACTCGTGCTGGGGGAGAGGCGAGCTCTTATTCTTATGGAGAAGTTTGTCGGTTAATCGGAAAATCTGCTTCTGGTCTTTTTCTGTGGTCAGCAAAACACTCGTTATAGTAGCTGGATTTAGTATGTTCGATTTGATGGATTACTGAATTCTTTTGCTTGCAATAGAGTTGGCGGTCAATTTCCAATGTGTACGCCTCCATTTATATTCAAGCTGCCGTCGTATCTTCTTAGCAGCTCTAATTGCGTTAGTGTACCATGGAGAGCTGTGGTGAAGAGTGACAGATCTTTGCTTAACTGGAGCATGTTTGTCAAGTGCTTGAGATAGAATAACATTGTATTGTTCTACTTGGGTGGATAGTTTGTGGCTTTGTTTAGCATTGACGATATCTTCTAAGTCTTAACATCATCACAGAAATTGTGAGTTGAATATTACATATGTTGCGAGATGTTATGACTTTTTAGAGTTGTTTGGTCGCTGTAGGTGAAACTTGGCAGTAATAGCAAATGATCTGAAATTCCATCAATTATGTTCAGATCACTCCACACTGGCAGGTCAGCAAATCTAGTGATGAAAAGGTCTAAAGTGTGTCCTTTCCTGTGAGTAGCGGTGTCAACATGCTGTTGAATGCCACAACTGGACAGTAGCTCTTTGAACGCATTGGCATCTCTGTCATTATCATTATCAACGTGTACATTGAAATCTCCTGTAATGATCAGTGGCATAGAGTTTAACATAACACCATCAACCAATAGTGAGAATTCTTCTAAAAATGTAGTAAAAGTACATCCGGTTGATTTTTGTTGAGGACGATAGAGAATACTAAGTGACAATGATTGGGTTGAACTAATTAGTTCAGTAGACAAAAACTCAAATGATTTGGGTTCGATATCAATGTCAGGAAAACGCACTGTGAAACCACTCCTGTAGAGCAGAGCAATCCCCCCACCTCGTTTCGGTTTTGGGCGTGGCACTTGTTTGAGTTCATATCCTACAGGAGTAATATCACCAGTTACGACATTGTCCCCATCTTTGAGCCAGGTTTCGCATATGGCTACTAAATCAAACCTATGGGTCAGCACAAAGTCAACAAATTCAGTTCTTTTGTTACGGAGAGATTGCATTAATAGCACAAAATTTTGCTTGGCAATGACCAGGAAAAGAGGTCAACTTAGTTGATTTTGGACAGACTGTGGCATTATTGTTCATTGTAGAAACAGGGAAATTTGTATTGTGTCTCTAGTTCTATGAGTTCTTACACCAGCACGGCGGCTTCGAGGATGCCAGATGCCTGTGTCTTTCAATGTATGAACCACATCAGGTGCAATTGCATAATGGTGGCTTCTATGATGTTTCATAGACTTCAACTCTGCAGTGCTGTATAGTAGTAGATTAGGACCCATTTGTATCTTGATGTCCAAGGAATTTCGAAGATCAATAGATGTACAATAACCGCTAACTTCAGGAGAGTTAACTTCCTTTGTCACGAGGTTGATCGCAGTTACACAATGGGTAGTACTTTGCATCACTGGTTAGGTGAAGGATAGTACTGTGTAGATATAGCACACCACACCAAGACAGATACAAAAATCATCATCAAGTTTTCTGTTTTTTCGACTGGGCATAAAATTTAGCAGAGAAAGTTATCCAGTAGGTGGACTGTCGTGATATCATCAAACAACATAAGTTCTTATGAGAGTAGAGAAACAAAAGTGTTGAAAACAGGTAAACATAACAGGATGTATCAGAGCAGTAAAACAAGTGGCAGCAGCTATAACAGCGCATCCTCAATGGACTATACTGGTAGGCTCATGGGCATGTATGTGGTCGTCCCATGGCGTTTTTACTACCTGTTTAGCTATGTGGGAGTCGCCCTAAAGGTGGAGCATGACGTCACTGTAGCTAGCATGTATGGTGGTCGTCCCATTGGCAGCTTTTTACTACCTTAGTTTCTATGTGGTCGCCCTAAAGGTAGGCATAGTACAATGAGTTGCTATGGGTGATAGTGTGCGTCTTAGTAAAATAAGACATCATGTGACGCGCCTAACCCAATCATGTATGGGGTATCGCTCATGCCCCACCTTCAGGGGCGACCACATAGTACAGTATAGCCATGCCCCGGCACAGGCGGACCAAGGTAGTAGGAAAGATATAAAACACTCCCCATGGAAACGATCCACAGGAGGAACAGTATAATATGCCTCACCAATCTTTCAGGGCGACCACATAGAAACAAGGTACTCTAAAACCTATACAAATGAATACCCACTCCCCATGGCCATGTAGTAGTCCCATCATTGGCTTCACTTCACCCCTCCCCACCTACAAACACACCCACACACACACACATTATCATCATCATCATCATTGCTTCTGGCACTGCATTCGTTGTGTGGACTAGGAACCCTACAGACTCTGCACATACATTGTGTGGACAAATTTCGGTTCTGATTAACCTTACATTAGTGATTTGGACCTGTGTGTAGATCTCATTAGTACATTCACTGTGTGGACGAGCAATCTGTGAGATTCTGCACATACAATAGGCCGTATTCATAAAAATAAGTAATTGCTTTTACTAAAGTAACAACCCCCTTTTACTAACCTTTTACTTAAATGTTTATTCAGAA
>CM055826.1:18329413-18354912 GCA_029582265.1 Zoroaster sp. YZ-2022
CAGTTAGCGTGTGTCAGAAGAAAAGCGAAAATTTCCTATTGGTCGAACGAGAACAATACGTCATCATACAACCAATAGAAATATTCGTTACGCGCTGTGTACACGCCTATAGCGTAAAACGTTTTCTTATTGGTCGAACGAGAACACATACCTTGACATACAACCAATAGAAATATTTGTTACGCGATTTGGACATGTCCTCACAAAATGTGAGCACGCCTCGTGGTGTGTGAAGTGCCGCTCGCCTGAGCTGAAAATTATCAGAACGCTCTGATCATTCTTAGACAGTTTTGATGTAAGTCCAATAAAGACAAAAATAAATTAACTCAGTCTTGCGGTTACTTTCTTAATTGCACATTCTTTAATTGGCTTTGTCGGAATAAAAATTTTTTTTTTTTAAATACAGGACGATGTACACAAAAATTAGGCTCGGCACCATAAGTTTTTATTTTTTATTATTTTTTCGAATAAAAAGATATAGGTAAGACTAATTGCGGTGACACCATGTAAGAATCTCAATTGAGTAGTAATTAGTTCTGAAAAGAACTGGGGGTACAACTCGACGTTTCGATCAGTATGCTCTGATCGTCCTCAGGAGAATGCCGGACTCTTGAAACTGCTGCTGCTTAAGTAGGCTGCTGGAGGATCATCCCCTGCTGGAGGATTAGTTCGTTGAGGCGCGCAGGCGGGAAACTGTGAGACTATGGGACTAGGATCCTAGGTGTAAGGGAGAGGTGTGTGCTCACTGAACTGAATCAGTTGTTAACAAGCACAGGGGAAGGAGGGTGGTTGACTTAGGATATAGGGGATCCCTCAGTCTGGGGTTGGTTATGGACTTTGGATATAGAAGATCCTTCAGTCTGTAGTATGGGTCGCCAAATGTCGCTGATGAAACCGATGTCCTGTGGCACAGTGTCGTGTTTGACGATCTCGATGGCCTCTCTGATGCGTCTGGGGTGCCATGCGTCGATGGGTGTGATGAGTTGGGCTGCCTGCCAGTCGATTTGGTGGTCCTTGATGCGCAGTGCTTGACGATGGCGGACTTCTCGAAATCTCCTCTGCGGCCGTGTTATGGTGTTCCTTCAATCTGATGGGGAGGTTGCGTTTTGTTTCCCCGATGTACACCTTACCGCACTCACAGGGATCCGGTAGACTCCGCTCTGTTGTTTGGGTCCGGTTTGTCCTTGTGGGTATGTAGAAGTCCTTGAGTTTGCTGGGGGCTGAGTGGAACACATCGATGCCTGCTTGTCGGAGGATGCGTTGTAGTTTGAGACGTCGAACCTAGATAGGGAGACAAGCAGAGAGGTTAGATCACTTACCTTGCTTTTGGAGTTTGGAACCGGCTTCGCTGTGCTGATCTTGTTAGGATTGTAACCGTTGCGTTTGAGGGTAGTTCGGATGTGCTGTAGTTCCTTGAAGGCTGTCCTTGTCACAAATGTTGTAGGCGCGTTGTACGAGCGTGCGGTTGACCGATGACTTGATGCTTGGATGATGGAAGGAGCGCTGGTTCAGGTACCGATCTGTGTGCGTGGGCTTTCTGTAGACGTTGTGGTGTAGGAGCCGTCTGCGTTTCTGAAATCCCAACATCAAGGAACGCGATCTTGTCATCTTCTTCCGTTTCCATGGTGAACTTGATGCTCGGGTGTTGCTGGTTTAGATGTTTAGAAAATCCTGGAGTGTGTTTCTGCCGTGTGGCCAAACCACAAAGGTGTCATCCACGTATCGGAGCCACAGCTTGGGTTGGAGGTCGGCGGTGTTGAGGGAAGAGTTTTCAAACTCTTCCATGAAAATTCAGCAAGGACCGGGGATAAAGGAGATCCCATGGAGGTCCCAACTGTCTGCTCGTAGAACTTGCCCTGAAACTGAAAACAACTTGAAGAGACACATGTTAGTAGCAAATCATGAATTTGGTCCGGGTGAGTGATGCGATCAATCAAGAGAAAGATCTTGTACGAGTCTGTCCTTCACCAGGAGGCATGTCTCTGTAGTTGGGACATTAGTGAATAGGGAGACAACATCAAAACTAACCAAAGATGTCGCTGGGTTGAAGTGTGAGGCCCTGGGTGATCTCAACGAACTGACTGGACTTGGACACATGGTGTTGAGTGAGACCCACCAAGGGTCGGAGGATCTTAGCTAAATGACGGGCTGTGTTGTACGTAGGTGAACCTCTGAGGCGACAATAGGGCGGAGGGAACATCCGGTTTGTGAATCTTCGGCTGGCCAAAGAACCTAGGGCAGGATGAGCTGGATGGTCTGAGATGTCGGTAGAGTTGGATGGAGGCCACCGGCACGGTGGAGGGCAAGGAGTTTGCTAGCAACTCTTTTCTCTATGGATGGGATGGGGTTCTTCTTGAGGGGCGGTATGAATCGGATAATAAAATGTGACTTACCTTGTCGGTGTATTGTGCTCGGTCCATGATGACTGTAGCGTTGCCTTTGTCTGCGGTGAGGATGTGGATGGAGCTGTCTCGTCGGATGTCCCGTAAAGCAGAAAGTTCTCCTTGGAGAGGTTGGGCTTGGCTGGCTTGGCTTTTACGCAGAACATCGCTCATCTGTAGTCTGACGTCATCGGCTGCTGTTTTGTTGAGTCGTCGTAGGGCTGGTTCAACTGACTGGATGATTTCTTCCGTTGGAATGGATTTGGGTGTGAGGGCGAAATTCATTCCCAGTGACAGTACTGATGTTTCGATAGGAGTGAGGGTGCGTTGGCTGAGGTTGACGACGGTGTTTCTGGAACGCGTCCTGTGAGCGGAGGTGTGAGGGTTGCCTTAGGGATATAGCAGATCCCGTAGGTTTACTGAAGCGCGGTTGAGCGAGATGTAGAAGATCTCCAAGACTCCGAGTCGGAAGGTCGTGGGGATACCTGGGATCCCTTAGACCGTGTGAACGCGCGGGGAATAGGGATATAGAGGATCCCGTATCCAGTCTACTAGAAGCGCGTTGGAGTGAGATATAGGAGATCTCCAGGACTCCGAGTCGGATGGTCGTGGGATATAGAGGATCCCTTGGACCGGGTGAACGCGCGGGGAATAGGGATATAGACGATCCCGTATCCAATCGTTGAAGTCGCGAAACTTGCTAATCTGCTTCCTGCGGGTGGTGGTGAACACGTGTCTGCTCGAGGACGAAGTGCGGGTGGTGACTTTCTCAAAGTCCTCGGGGTGGAACGTGTCGCGAAATCCTTCTTCTAGTTGGGATAGACTGCGGTCGGTGTCGGCGAGGGAGGAACGTGTAGAGGTGATCCTCTCACGAAGCAAGGAGGCGCTGGCTGAACGTAGGATGCGGTGGGAACGGAGGCTGCGAACTGGGTCATGGAGCTGTAGGCCTGGCGGGATAAGGTTGGAGTCTCGGCATCGTTTCACTCACCCCGGACCAAATTCATGATTTGCTACTAACATGTGTCTCTTCAAGTTGTTTTCAGTTTCAGGGCAAGTTCTACGAGCAGACAGTTGGGACCTCCATGGGATCTCCTTTATCCCCGGTCCTTGCTGACATTTTCATGGAAGAGTTTGAAAACTCTTCCCTCAACACCGCTGACCTCCAACCCAAGCTGTGGCTCCGGTACGTGGATGACACCTTTGTGGTTTGGCCACACGGCAGAGACACACTCCAGGATTTTCTACAACATCTAAACCAGCAACACCCGAGCATCAAGTTCACCATGGAAACGGAAGAAGATAACAAGATCGCGTTCCTTGATGTTGGGTTCCAGAAACGCAGACGGCTCCCTACACCACAACGTCTACAGAAAGCCCACGCACACAGATCGGTACCTGAACCAGCGCTCCTTCCATCATCCAAGCATCAAGTCATCGGTCAACCGCACGCTCGTACAACGCGCCTACAACATTTGTGACAAGGACAGCCTTCCCAAGGAACTACAGCACATCCGAACTACCCTCAAACGCAACGGTTACAATCCTAACAAGATCAGCACAGCGAAGCCGGTTCCAAACTCCAAAAGCAAGGTAAGTGATCTAACCCCTTTCTGCTTGTCTCCCCTATCTAGGTTCGACGTCTCACAAACTACAACGCATCCTCCGACAAGCAGGCATCGATGTGTTCCACTCAGCCCCAGCAAACTCCAAGGACTTCTACATACCCACAAGGACAAACCGGACCCAAACAACAGAGGGAGTCTACCGGATCCCTGTGAGTGCGGTAAGGTGTACATCGGGGAAACAAACGCAACCTCCCATCAGATTGAAGGAACACCGAGCACACGGCCGCAGAGGAGATTTCAGAAGTCCGCCATCGTCAAGCACTCGCACATCAAGGACCACCAAATCGACTGGCAGGCAGCCCAACTCATCACACCCATCGACGCATGGCACCCCAGACGCATCAGAGAGGCCATCGAGATCGTCAAACACGACACTGTGCCACAGGACATCGGTTTCTTCATCAGCGACATTTGGCGACCCATACTACAGACTGAAGGATCTTCTATATCCAAAGTCCATAACCAACCCCAGACTGAGGGATCCCCTGTATCCTAAGTCAACCCCCTCCTTCCTGTGCTTGTTAACAACTGATTCAGTTCAGTGAGCACACACCCCTCCCCCTTACACCTAGGATCCTGGTCCCATAGTCTCACAGTTTCCCCCCTGCGCGCCTCAACGAACTAATCCTCCAGCAGGGGATGATCCTCCAGCAGCCTTACAGCAGCAGTTTCCAAGAGTCCGGCATTCTTCCTGAGGACGATCAGAGTTACACTGATCGAAACGTCGAGTTAAAATTTCAGTTCTTTTCAGAACTAATTACTACTCAATTGAGATTCTTACATGGTGTCACCGCAATTAGTCTTACTTATCATTCTCACCATGCAAAGCTACAAGTTTTACCTAAAAAGATATAGGTTCTGCGTGATTTTCTAGGTTGGGTCGGGTAACCGGAAACACAACTATTTTTTTGTTCGGCCTTATGGCCTACTTTTATTTTAGAAGTTATACGCCTCAAGGAACTATGGTTTGTTGATGTCATTTTTGCTGGGGAACTTTTCATTATGGCCTACATTTATAATCCAAGAAGCTCTAAAATTTAAACGTATACCATGTCACAGTTTCACAGGATTTGTTTGTGATGAAGAACACGGACAGCGTGGTCGTAGCCTCCTCCTGATGGGAACAAGTATAAACAATGCAGCCGAACAAACAAAGAAAGCAGGCAATGACAATTAAGCTTAGGACATAGTTACCTGTGGCGTCAAACAAACCACCTGTCAGATAAATGGAAACAATAACAGATATTTACAAAATTGTAAGCCATAAACACGAGGTTCAAAGGGGGGTGAGGTTGCCCGCCACGCGGTAATTAAACCAAATAATTTAGCAATGCATTTGGGAAAGTTGCACCTCTGAGCGTGAACCATTATTAACCAACCAAAGTGTATAAGTTATGCATCTCAATACCTCATCAATGTTATTAGAACAACAAAAGGTGTTATAACAACAAAAGGTGTTATAACAACACAAATGCCCAGCTACCGTAACCATTCGTATGAACCATTCGTATGAACCCTTTTAACGTCAAATTTCATAGGAACTATTTGATTCTGAGGGACCATTCATTTATATCACCATTGTTTGGTTTAGGTAATAGTGATCTCGAGTTGTGGCCCCCAAAGTAAAAAAAATAGTTATTTGGAGTTTCACTAGGAAGCTACCTGTCAAGTTTCATGACAATTACATGAAGTTATTGCTGGGACACACATGCTTACACACCCAACCCTATACAGATCAGGTTTGTGGGGCACCACCATTGTCCGATCCTCCTATTATCCTTTTCCTTTCGAATTTATCTGGTGGGGTACACGGAAACAAAGACCGACTTGTGAGGTATCACTGTCCCCATTGTGTCAGTACCCCAAAAGTGGCCTCCTGCTCACCACACCTTTGTGTTATATACCCTTTGTGGATATTATTTGTTCTTGCGGAGTTAAACCAATTGCACAGAATATTCTTTTTGGAGCGGATTTGTTTTCAGCCTTTCCCTTGAATAATCTACTCCATTTTGCGACAGATAACGACATATGCCTAAAATGCTTTCCTTTTTGAGGAAATTGAGATTTTCTAATTCGGAAAACCTTGTGTAGACATGTGTAAATACATATAATGTGTCAAGATCCTGCGTAGTGTGGACATCTTTTGTTCTCAAGTCCACATAGCGTATGTAACCAAAACTCACACGGAAAGACAAGGCAGAAACTATTACTCTTCGGGTTTCGCCGGCGAGGGATAAAAATGTCGAAGTGCATTTCAAATGCAACAAAATAACTGAGTTTCGTATCAAGTCAGAATCTGCACCAAGGAGCGTTTACGACTGTTTTATGTATAGACCTGTAGGCCTACTTGGTGAAAGAGACGACATCCATTCTTAATGTAGACCAATGCGGCCTCGATGTAAGCCTATTAACTACAAGATCAATTTCACTGGAAAGGATTTTAAAATAAATATATTTGTCTTTAAAATGAGAACACCTTATTGTTGATGTTGTAGGCCTCGGCCAACCATTGCTTTTTACAAATCACAATCAACTTCACCTGAAAGGGGTGCACTGAATAAGATTCCAATACCAAAAGGAAAGACAGCAACCATCGCTACGCTCTCCGAATTGTATTCACTGAATAGCTTGGCTGCTACTGCATTGGTCGTTCCATATAGTCCCGATCTGAACAAGCCAGCAACTAAAATGTTGAAAAAACAGTAAATGCCAAATTCAGATAAATTTTCATTTTGTGAGCAAATGTTTCAATTTATTTGTTCATAGATTGGTTGATCGATTGATTGATTGGTTTATCGATTGATTTGTTGACTGACTGGTTGATTGAACGACTGAGTGTTTGTTTGACTGACTGACTGACTGACTGACTGATTGATTAAACGACTGACTTAATTATTGATTGAACGACTAACTGATTGATTGATTGAACGACTGACGACTGACGACTGACTGATAAGTTCAATTTATTGGTTCATAGATTGGTTGATCGATTGATTGATTGATTTATCGATTGATTTGTTGACTGACTGATTGATTGAACGACTGAGTGCTTGTTTGCCTGACTGACTGGCTGACTGATTATGTACAAACATTCATTTTCAACAAATAAATGTTGTATATAGGCCTACGACATTAGGTAAAAGTACGATTAAAACAGCAAACTAAAGCTGACCAGAATAGGCCCTAATATAGGTATGCTCCCAAACTTACGTATAGATAATGCCATCATTTGTGGAAAAGTCCTGGCAACAGTCATAACTCCCAATGCAATAGTTCCCAAGAATGACGAAGCGAATGGTGTATATAAGAAACCAATAGGGTAATGGTGTCCAACAACCGCAATGAGAATTTTACCGCCAATTTCTCCAACGGCAAAGAATATAATAACAAACGAAATCTGATCTTTATTCAGACCAAGTCCGTCCATGAAACTCGCCTGTAGGAGAAATAAACAATATTAATAATCTTTCAAATAATAAGAAATGTTTTTGACTGTCACCTCCTACCCACTTTAAAAAGTTGTGTGATTCTTTCAAAAACACTAAAATCAGCGATAAATATAGGATTCCCGGCGAATTTCAAATCTTTTTATTAAATTGGAATACCCGACTCATTCTATTTGATTTGAAAATGAATGCTCCTTTACATCATCATTCAATTAGCAAAAAAGATTACATAAAACATTAATATTCATAAGTTGAGCATTCTATCTTCATTTAACTTATCGCCAAAATAAATACGTTCTATAATTGAAAGGTCGCTAAGTTCATTAAATTTCATCAGGACCAGTCGCAAGCGGTTGATCAAGAATTCTATTTCATCAATTGGCATTCATTTGTCACATTGCTTCGTTCAATTATCAGGCATGGGTGTGAAAGTTTAGGATAGATTCTTTACTAACACCCCCCCCCCCCCAAATGGAGATATTACACGGTACTACGCAAACTTCCTCTCACTGTTCTTCCACCGCAAAGTTTCATATCCTTCCTATATTTTCATTCACACGAAAAAGAAAGACCATAGACCACCCCAGCAGAATATCATTGCTAGTTATAGGAAGCACACTCTTGAACAAGTATTCAACTACAACTATTGCCAAAAAAGTCACCATTTTTAGTTAAACAACTAAACAAAAACGAAACTCAACAAAGTATTTACCAAATTGACATCGAAGAAAGTCCATCCGAGCATAGCCAGAATCAATGCAATGGAAAATGCCCATGGGTCAATATGTGTCACCATATGAAGTATCCCGACGCCATTTGGGTTATTATCCTCAATACAGATGGAATTCTCATCGAGCCTTTCACCTTCAAGTTCTCTAGTTGTTGCATTTAATTCATCTAACTCAATATGTGTCACCATATGAAGTATCCCAACACCATGTTTAACTGCATGTGAATCATCATTTGGGTTATTATCCTGAATACAGATAGATTTCTCATCGGGTCTTTCATCTTCAAGTTCTCTACTCGTTGCATTTAATTCATCAACCTCCTTACATGTTTCATTCATTTGCACTTGCTCAGTTCCTGAACTGTTAGCCGTGATCTCTATCGGTGTTTTTTTCTTGATGGAGTCGTCCTCCTGTACCGGGGGATTTGTGAGAAACAATCCGCCAGCGATACCAGTTACCAGTATTCCACAGGCGAGTACACGCAGAGCAGTACGCCATCCGTAGAAAACAATCAAGTTCGTAAGCAAAGGGCTGAAAACCAACATACCTGATTTTTTTTCCAAAAGACAGTGGTATATAGTGTTCAAGTTAAAAATCCAACTGTAGTATACGTTCGGGTGATCGGGTCTGATAATTGCACTAGATTAACGGAAACATTTATTATGGTAAAGAAAACATATGGAAAGTGCGTGATGCAAGTGCTATTATAAAAGAACTGTGCCTGAATATTGTTCCCAAACGTAATAGACTGTGTAAGTCTCGCGATGATAAGGTCACCATTGACTTCCGGGCACCTCTGAGCCATCAGCTATGGGAGGTTAACGCGTGTATAATTTTGTATGATTGTTTATTTTGTCACATCACCTTTTTTCCACCCCAAAAACATATTGATGGAATGATTACATTTAAAACTTACAATGTAATAAATAAAATATTAAAAAAGCTTGGAAACGTTCGAGAAAATGAAGAAATAATGCTTGACCTCCAACGTCCGGTTCGGAGTGTCAAATTGCGAATTTAGGCCGACTGTGTTACGCACACCGTGATCGAACGCACTGACAAACCGAAGTTAGGTAATATTTTAAATCGGGATAAGTGCTTCGTTACGTAGCGTGAAAACAGACCCTGTATCGTATGGATTTTGTGTGACATTGCATCCTTTGCGAGTGCTTGATCGATCTTACTCCCACCACTGGCAGCATCGGAAGAGGAAAATATCGCACGTCCTATTAATTTTTTCGCGATCATGCCAATGATAATTTTGAGATCAGAGGCACACAAAAATCGAAGAACTCTGCAACAATTAATTGCGTTTTCACTTTTCCTTGCCAATTTCGATCCGTCCTTTACATAATTTAACCAATATTGCAATGAAAGGGCCATGGTGACAACACTCGTTCACGGACAATAACAGAACGAAACTTTATACACACAACCTACGGTTTTCTCGAGGTTTGGGTACCGTACTACGACTAAATCTAGCAGCTTGCTCGAGTTTGCATGCGTGTACGTCAAGGATCACGACGATCGCCTTTTGTTTCATGGGCCTTTAAGGTTTCAAACGTGAAAGCGGAAATCAAGGTCGGTTTAAAAAAAAAAATATTTGACCAAGATTTACGAAATTGTTTGCAATTTACAAATTGTAAACCAAGCTTTTATTAAGTCAAACTATATTCAATGGATGAAATTTATAAACAGCACAATAAAGTTCTTTTCATAAAAAAAAAATGCACACAATACACGTTGTAAATGCTATGCGAGGTGCCCGGAAGTCAAGATTCTCGCGAAAAGTCGTACGTTCTCGAGGTCAACTTACACCGTCTATATAAGACCTCATGCACATTATGTTCTCAAATAAGGGGTATCTCGTGTATAAACGTGTCGACCTAAACCACAGATGGTGACTGTAAACTAAAAATATAAAAACAAAATATAGTGTACATACCACAAGATGATCCCAATAAAGTAAAACTATTAACTCGCGTGAAATTCCTGTCTCGAAACCAGTTAAGCAGCAAACAGATTGACCCATACATGGCAAAGTTTGCTCCGATGCCGACGAGTACGCCATAGGTAAGAAAGGTGTATTCTAAAGAAGTGACGAATGAAGTAGTCATCAGGCCTGTGCTGTAAAGTACTACGCCAACAAGAGTAACTGCACGAAAGCTGAACCTCCGTAGAAGCAACGACGCCAGAGGACAACACAAACATGAAAGGCCATTGGCGAGGGAACCAACCCAACCTACACTCAGAGAACAGATAGTACAGTCCATGAGCTAGCGGTCAAAATTTCACTTTTTGGTACTTACTCGAGGGACTAATTATTATTGTAATTTTTGAGTTGGTGTATGTTTATATTAATTAGAAAAATATGATAGCCTTTTGTAAGTGGTAGCTTAATGTGGAATTCATGGCCTTTTCTATGACGTCATAGATTCCAATACAATCACATCATTTTTACACATTTATACAGTATACACATTAACCAACTTTATTTTACTTGAGAAAACAATTGTTTGCTGTTGTTTATTTTTGTGTGACTAAATAAATAGGGTATCTGATGGTATAATGACGCCAGACCTGTGTATTGTGGCCACCTGGATAAAGTGGCCGCCTGCCAAATGTGGCCAACAAGTGGTTATCTGAAACTAGGAAAAAGGTGGCCACTTATTCATATTAATACATTGCTATACATGAAGTTTTGATTATTATTGCATTTACAAATCCAGAGTGGCAGGTTGGACCATGTTTTCTCATCCCTTGTTTGATAGTGCATGTTGCAGCTCCATGTACACAAAGATGCATTGCCCGTCTTTTTCGCTATTTTAATAATGTACCAAATTGAATTTCTGGTGGTCCCGTCATAAATTAATGTTGTCACTTTTAAACCAAGCTTGTGACAACTTTCTTGTGAAATATCTCATCTCAAAGTATTTGTATTCCTTTCTAAATAGGGAAATTATCAGTGTTCCAATGAAAATTATTTTTTTGGCTGTTTGTTGTTGTTGAAAAAAATGTTATACAAAAAAGCCTCAATATTTTGTTTGCCCATCAGGCATGTGCATTGGCATTCCCTACCACCAACAGGCCTAACCATGTATTCTAATGTGTTCCAAAGGGACACCTTTAAAGGAAATGTGGTTAATGCGCTAATTGAAAAATACATGCTGCGAGTCTGACACAAGTATGTAACTTTTCTAAGTATGTTACTTGGAATAATAACGTGTATCATAACTAATCTGGATACGAGAATTTATTATCATGCACTCAATAAGTGTGCCATATACACACCCCTTCTCATTATGATTTAAATAGCACGTATACATTATTTTGGTTGGCACTTTTAGATTATGCGATTGTATGCATTTACAATTTTATTTGTTGAAATAATTATACATTTTAACATATCATTTCCTGCATAAACATTAGAAATTATCTTTGGTGGATAACAGCTCAGTGAGTAACTGCACTTGAGTAATTGCATCCATTAAACATAATCAATAGGCATGTGTTATATGGGGTAGCAATTCTCCATAATGCGAGAAAGTTGGAAATATGTACATATAATAGGCCTATGTGTATCAGAACAGCAGAGAAATTTTAACAAGTTTCACTAAAGCCAAAAAAGATATTCAGAAATGAATTCTTAACTCTTAAAATTTAAATGCCACTGGAAAGATATGAGATCTGTAATTGCTCACCCTATCAATTTCTTCACCAATCAAACTTTCTGAAGCACAGGACAATGCAACGAAGTTGAATCAGTCCAGCTATCTCGTGGGATATATGAACATTGCATGTCTATCTATTTGGGGCCTTTTTTTAGTAACAGCATAAAATAATACACATAGGCCTAGGCCTACGCTGCTCAGTTTCGTTCACTGAAACAAAAACTGAAGGACCAAACTGTCAGAACTATCCTCAAAAAGACAAACTTCTTGTTACAAATACATGTATACCTTTAAGGGCATTGGAATAGTTCTATTGTACACAAATAGTAGTCCAAATGTCCAATCTTGGTTCAAATGTGTTTGTATGATAGGTTGTAACGTCAGTTAATGATGTAATACTATTAGGGACGTCCTCAATAATGACTGTCTGCCGAATGGCTGCAGAGTCTGCCTACTTTATTGAACAAAAGACTTCCCTAGTAACCGAACTGGGATCCAGCCAGTCCGCCTTATTAGCATAACAATGTACTGTATATGAAAAGGTTCCTTGATATTTTAATTCCACTAAGTCTGCCGAGAGTAGGCCTGACTCTGCCAGTCCGCAGACCGGCGGTCTGGCCGTACCCACAAAGGGATTTCACCTCCCATTGTGATTAGGATCGGTGATTTCTGCATCAAATACCAGAGTTATTGTGGAGCTGGAGAGGACCCTACAAAATCCTTTGATGTTTTGCCAACCAAGACAGCAGTCAGTTTTAGACAACAATGAACCTGTCAGTCATTCTGCTTGAGTAGTTTACAAACTTTTTATTAAAGACCTTTGGGGCAGGATAAAAAAAAATAACATAAGGGGTAGATATAATTATTGTTGGTTTATCAAGTAATGCTAACCACTTCAAGTAGACTTAATGTATTTTGTAATATTCCGTTTTCAAAACTAAGGTTAGAAAGTCCAGCATATTAAAATGACCAGGAACGATTTCGTTCAAAATTTTGCATTGCAAAACTGCGATGCAAAAACTGAATTTGCATAGCAAAATAATTTTTTTGTATAGCAATCTGTGAATTTTGTGTAGCAAATTTAAAAATGCTTAAAATTACAGTATGTAGTGTGCATAGGGTAAAGGTGTTGTTGTTTTAAGGCTTTACTGTCGTTTGGTTCATAATATGAATGTCCAAATTTTACCAGAAATAATAATGTTTAGTGTCCGAGAATTGAGCCACAGGTGGAGAAAAAAAAACTCACGTGTAACCGTTATTTCGCCAAATTGCAATCATTCATGAAAGTTAGTCCTCCGTCCATTTTCTTGTTTTGTTTACATTATTATCGATCGCTAAAACAGAGGCAATATCACGAAAACAAATTACCGACTGCGACATGTTCGGGTGCTTTTCAAAGTGAATTTCGCCGAGTGTAACGTTACTTTGTGGTATGATCAAGCTTGATTTTGATTATTAAAAATTCGTCAGGAAAATGAGTGGTTGAAAACGCGATCATATTGTGTGCCGAAATGATTCTAAATCTCACCACTACATATATAAATGAATGCTCATTTTGTTAATTTTCAAAACTTTATTATAAAACGAAGTTACGGTAACGTTTCTAGTGTTTGTTGAACACGGCCGTAGTGATCGTATGAAAGCGCACATGTAAACTGAACACGGTACGTACTGTATTGTGTATAGGGGTGGCTCAATTGCTCAATGTTCCAACCCCCAAACTCAGGAGAAGAAAAATAAACACGTGCGAAGCTAAAAAAACTGGGTGGTTGTTCCATGGTTGTTTCGTGTTTTCCATTTCAGAATTTCGCTCGTAGTTAATTCATCAACGAAAATAATGCATGCACATAGAATTTTAGGCATTGCGGAAAAAACCTTTACGGATTGCTGGAAAATAAAGTTGTGTTTACTGTTGCATCAACACCGTCGCGTCGGCGTAAAGTCATCGTTGAACACGTACGTCGCTCGAAACAAACCCAGTCGGGACAGATAGCTGGATATTTTTTGGTCGGAAATATACATGTAAACGTTATTTCGGGAAAGGTTTGTGAATATGATTTCAAAATGTTTATAAATCTGTCGAAATTTGTATCGCAAAATCTGCAAAATGCATTGTTTGAAATCATGGCCATCGCAGATTGCCCAAATTACATCGCATTTTGCGATGCGATACAGGAAATCGTTCACTGAAATGACAACAATGTGTGCCGCTATTCTGCAAGAGAAGTTACAGGATACTATAGGGGTGACTCAATTGCGCAATGTTCCAACCCCAAACCCAGGACAAGAAAAAAATAAACACGTGCGAAGCGAAAAAAAGGGCGGTTGTTGCGTGTTTTCCATTTCGGGAATTTCGCCCTGTAATTCGTCAGCAGAAAAATAATGCATGCACATAGCATTTTGGGCATTGCGGATAAAATCTTACGTATTGCTGGGAAATGAAGTTGCATGTACGGTATGTACATAGATAAAACCGGACGTACCCCGGCGTGGTTAGGACACACGGAAACAAACCCAGTCAGGACGGATCACTTGATAGTTCGGGAAAGATTTGTGAATATGATTTCAAAAATGTTTATTATTAAACTATAATAGTGAAAACAAATCTGTATCGCAAAATCTGCAATGTATTGTTTGAAATTCCATTGCAGATTGTCCAAATTACGTCGCATTTTGCGATGCGATACAGGGGAAATGATTCTGCTGGCTCAGATTATAAACTTTTACAAGGCCTATGGATCAGAATAAAAAAAAATAGAAATAAAATAAGGGTACATAATTATAGGCATGTCACAGTAACCAGTAATATATCCTGAAATACCACCAGGGAATAAATTCATGTCCGAGAGATAAATAATGGATTGCCGTCTTTTAAAAAAAATAAATAAAAAAAAACTTCAAAAGATTCTCGTGGAGCCGCATGGAATTTTCCAGCAGGGTGGCTGATACAAATTGATACATTTTAAACATTTGACTATTGTGGTTGCCGATGGGCACGTGCTCCTCAAGAATTTCCGGGGATCCGTTTTCTTTTAAAGATCTTACACTTTCCGCCTCAAAGTAACAATAAAATCAACAACTCAAAGTTTGTCCCACAACTGAGTGTTTTAAGTGCTGGACATTTTTAACGATTATAATAGCCATTCATCTGCTGTATTTTGGAAGACGCAAATTGAATAAACTCCAAAACAAAATCTGTCTGCTGAGTCGGCAGACGGATTAACTACTAAGTTGGAAGTAGTAAATATTCAACAACAACATTAACATAACAAAGCGTCAAGAATTATGGCAGCCTCATTAATTCAGCCAAGCGTGAATTCACTCTGGACGGCGAGTCTGCCGACTGGCTGGTCCTTAGCAACCCGGACAGTCGGCAGACAGTCGGCAGGAATTCGGCCTAGTCATTATTGAGGACGTCCCTTAAATAGTGATACACACATGTTTTTGTGTCAGATTTCTTGCATGAAAACGCGATGAAAACCAGCCCAAAATATAAAATCAAAATCCTTGAACTGACCTTATAATTTCCTCTCATACAGGTGACACTTTTGAAACTATAAATATTAGAAATCCTGACTAAAATTCTTGGAAAAAACAAAGGATTTCCAGACGCATCGACATCGATCGTTCGTTGCTAGTCACGCCACACACAGTTCAGTGTTAGATACAACGGCTGTTCGTTGTTGATCGGAACTAATTTTGTCACTCCGGCCATGTGATAACAAGGAAACTTTCAATGGTACTTTTGGCAACTGTCTTTAAACAGCCGTCAGGAATATGAATGGGCATGCGCAGTTTGACAGGGGCAAGAGGCTGAGTACTTCCACATTTTACGGTAAAAATCGTCAGAAAACTAAGCTAACTTTTTAGAAAGGCTATCATATTGTTTGGTGATTTATAGATAATTTGTGAACATAAAAGGTATATTAGAATTAGTCCCTCAATTTGGTACCAATTAATCGGTTGGCTTATGGACGAGTAAACAAAAGTTAAGTAGAACAAGTTATTAAACACAAATTTAATTTAAGTAAAACAGTGAAAAATAATACAAATCTATTTTGTAAATGTACAAATTATTATTATAAACTATAAACAAATCTAATAACAATTCATAAGAATTTGATAAGAGATCTTATAAGTCCCAACAATCATTAAATCTATTACTTGGCCATATTTCTCCACAATGCAATATAGGTCATCGATTGTGTCCAAGGAAATGTTTCTAGATGCTAGGTCTCGGCGAATGACTCTTAGTAAATTAGTTTGGTGCCTTCCGAGCCTTCCTGTGAGTCTAATTGCGTTGGCGTCTACTGCGAAATATAGAGCAAGCTGTGCAGGGTTATTATCCTCGCTTCTGAGAACATGTCCCAGCATTTTCCACCTTGATGTTTCTACTCGTTCTGACAGCGGGCGAAGTTGACATACCCTATATAGTGCTTTGTTGGTAATAGTGGCTTTCGGCCATTGCATCTTTAGGATATTCCTCAAGTGCTTCCTTTGACAAACATCTAGTTTTGCAAGGTTTTTCTGAGGAGCTGCCCAGCTGATGCAGTTATAGAGTATTACAGATGTTACTTCCAAGTGGGCACACGACGTTTTTAAGACGTCTTATAGACGTAAATTATTGACGTCTTATAAATGTCTTATTTTGGTCGTATATGCAAAACAAAACGACATCTTTTTCTGACGACTAAACGACGTCTTTTTCTGACGACTAAACGACGTCTTTTTCTGACGACTAAATGACGTCTTTTAGTCGTCAGGAAAAGACGTCATTTTAATAGTCGTCAGAAAAAGACGTCGTTTAGTTGTTTTTTGTTGTTTTTTTGGCGGGTGGGGATGAGTTTTCGGGTAGGGAGAAAGACGTCTTTAAGACGTCGTTTTTTTGGCTACGGCCGCTGTAGTACACACGACTAGATAACGACCGTAAAACGACGTCTTTAAGACATCGTGTGCCCACTGGGTGGACGGGGAGAGTTGATTAGGCTCTTTGGGTGTAGGGCAAAACTTAAGGCCCACGGTGAGAGTAGTTTAACCTGGGGATCACTGAGTACAATATCAGACAAATTAACTGCAGCTTGTGTTGGTGGTCGCGGGTTCGAGTCCGGCATTAGCCAATTTTTCTTTGCTCGCTTCCCGTTTATATATATATATATATATATATACGCAATATACCGGCACATAACTGATGAATATACCAAAATTAAGCAAAACCAGTGGTGGATTTGATAAGTTATGTAAAGTGCATTAGGACATTATGTGAAATGCACACTAGGTCTATATAAAAATGAAATATTATTATAAATATGCACACCGCGTGTGAACTACATTTTGGTGCTTCGGTCGTTCATCTGTACGTCAATGGCAAATGAAAAGCTATATGCTTGGATACCCCCGTGTAAACTCATCCACCCACGCAAATTCATAACAAACGTTCATTTAGTTCAGGCTGAAGGGGTTGTTGTCATCCTGGGTAGGGCTGTGCCAGGTAACCGGGTATCTGGATACCCGACCGAAACTGTCATTACCCGGTTTCATTTTTCGGTTCCGTAATCGTCTTTTTAAAATTCGGACTTAACATTTGAACGGAGTGAACAGAACAGTGGCGTAACTAGGGTCCAATTTTCAGGGGGTCACTAGGGGGTGCACCACTTTTTCTCCACAGGTTAAACAAAAAAATTATGCAATGCAATTTTTTTTCCGTTACTGTAAAAACAGTGCCAAACTGATCACAAAATTGATCAAAAAATTGATCACTGATTGAAAAAATTGAAAATTGAAAAACAATCATAATAAAAAGAAATGCAAATAATGCTGGGAATAGATTGTATTACAATTTCACAAATTCAAATTCATTATTGCTTAATCATAAAATTTATGGGAAAATAATTATTTAGTAAATCCAAAATAATCAAGACTTGAAAATTATAGAAAAGGGAAGACAGTGATAAATTTGCAAAAACAAATAATAATAAAAAGAAATGCAAATAATTCTGGGAATAGATTTCATTATTAGATTTTATTTCATGCTGGGAATTGAATTTATTAAATCCAAGCTCAAAAAAACCAAACGAAACAAACCACAGCGACAACACATTTCCCGTGAACCCATCAACAGTGATTGACAGTCACATTGTTGTTCAATATAAAAGGACTTGGAACCCTTTGTTACTGTGCTATGAAGCCTGGGTACGAAACGACTTGGGTACGAAACGACCGACATATTTTTTTCACAAATCTGAATGGGGGCACCCGGGGGCACGGACCTCGACTGGGGAGGCACCCCATAGTTACGCCACTGGAACAGAAATCTGTGACTCTTGAACAATGTAATATTTACACTTTTACAGACAAATTAATCTTTTATTCAAGAGATTACACTCCAATAAAGCCTTTGTAGTATTTCACTGGCATTTTCCATACACTTTTCTCCAACTGTTTGTGATACATTGTATCGAATTGTTAAGACTGCAAAGGGCCTGGCAGCGGCTGCTTCAAACAACTTATCAAACCAGCAGCACATGAGGGAATGTTTGCCTAATTGTTTGCCTCATTGTTTTACTTTAATAAAAACGACACAGTAAAGAAAAGATTGATTTAAGTATGGTGTCTTCTGTATTATCAATGTCAATTTTGTTACCATTTACAGTACATGTATTTGTGCACCACTGGAGGCATGTTTTCAACAAAAATGAAAACGGGTATCCGGGTATCCGAAGTTTCCTGATTTCGGGTATCCGGTTCCAAAAATATCCGAAAACGCACAGCCCTAATCCAGGGTGCTCTCCAATGGTACCCAGGCAATCAAAAGTCCTCTAATGTACATAGGAATTAGATTGCCTGTGCTAGAATAAGCCTAGTAGTGATCAATCTTTTTTCGAGGGAAAACGATAATCCACTTCTAAGCAACGATAAATTGGGTCGAGTTGTCCGTGTTGAGTTGTCACATGAGGTCGAGTTGTCACAATGGTCGAGTTGTCTCGTGGGTCGAGTTTTCACAAGGGTCGAATTGTCTCGTGGGACGAGTTGTCTTGTGGGTCGAGTTGTCACAAGGGTCGAGTTGTCACAAGGGTCAATTTGTCTCGTGGGTCGAGTTGTCCGTGTCGAGTTGTCACAAGGGTCGAGTTGTCTTAACTCTTGCCTGGTTACCATTGGGAGTATATAAGTACCCTTGGCGACAATGACAATTATCCCTTCAGGTGTTTTCTGATGATAGATGCAATTCAAAATTTTCATTTTGGCAGCCATTTTGAAACTAATTGAGTGGGAAAATTTTGACTTCTGGATCTGGAATTACAAATACATCAGTAAACATAAAATAAAGTAAACATAAACATAAAATAAAGTAAACATAAACATAAAATAAAGTAAGCATAAACATAAAATAAAGTAAAGATAAACATAAAATAAAGTAAACATAAACATAAAATAAAATAATCATATCAGTGAGACGACGACGACGACGACGACGACGACGACGACGACGACGACGACGACGACAACAATAACAATAATAATAATGTGGACTTATATATAGCGCACGTATCCACCAAACTGGTGCTCAAGGCGCATTATATTATTACCCCTGCTCATCAGGCTCATAAATCAGTGAAACCATCTCAGCTCCCTGGGGAGTATACAGCTCAATTGCTGCCATTACAGCGCATATAGGGCTAATCAAACACAACAATCAACTCTGCCCTCACAGGTACCCATTTACCCCTGGGTGGAGAGAAGCAATTATGGTAAAGTGTCTTGCTCAAGGACACAAGCACCCCAGTCGCGGCTGGGATTCGAACCCACATTCTGACGACTCAGCCATCAGAACACAAATCCGATGCACTAAACCGCTCGACCATGGCAGATCCAGAGAGTGCATTGTTCAGTCTCTGAGGTTGTATACATCAAAGTATGTTTACAATCATCAACTTTACAACATTTGTTATATGTTAGAGCGTTATGTGTAAGAGGGACCATGATCAATATGCACACGTTTTTTTTTTACATACCATGCATCTCATAATGGTCTGTACTCATGTCTACTGTCTAAAACTGTATCCAAACTACACTCACTGGCCAAAAGTATTGCAACATGCTCAAAATAGCACTTTACAAGTAACAGGAGAGATGATCATTTAATCCGATTTCATCGATCGTGTATTACATAATTTCCGAGCAAGAACAGTAAAAAAGAACATTGACTTCAAAACACAGGCACTTTCAATAAGTCTTAAGTAGTGTAAATAAAATAAAATAAATTATTGTAACACAGTTCTCCAAACTGAACTTTGGGGATGTTGCAGTACTTATGGCCAGTGAGTGTATATAACGATACGACGCACAAACACACTGGAATTGTTCAAATAATTGAATACCTGTTAACATAGCACTTGAGTCAAATTCCTGTTTGAAACTAACGAAGAGAATGCTGTAGTTGTAGAGAGGTCCCAGGATCAGGAAATAAACAAGGAACGTTGTCAGGGCTATAACCAAAGGTCGACAACTTCTTGTTGCACGGCAGACCATTGTCCAGTCGGATACCTCACTCCAATCTGTGGCAAGTCAAATACTCATTCAGGAACGACATAGAACACTGATGATTTAAAGAAGCTCTGTGGAGTTTTGTCGAAGTCGATCTCTTTGGTACATTATCCAGTGTTCAAACACATGCACTATCAGCATGTACAGGAAGGAACGTGACTCACTGAATACAATCCATGCATGAGTATATTTGGCTATACGCCTATGTACTGTGTGGATACAGAGTGACAAAGTTAGTCGTTCCATATGGATAGCGACACCAACAACTTTATGAGCATATACAACTATCCATGCGTGAACGAAGTAATAATTCATCATTCTTTAATATAGTCAAAGATCACACGCACCGCTCTCTGATGTTGATCATTTTTACATAACAACATCCAGCATTAAATTGCAAGTACCATGAAGGAATAGTAAATGATGTCTGGTTATAGGTTTAACATTGTTAGTGTTTATACAAACATGAACGCGAGGAATCAGGGTTGTTCAAAGCATGGAGGAAGGAATGTTTCCTTCCTCCATGTTCAAAGAATGTTCATGTCATGTGTATAACTTAAGTAAAGTAGGCCTACTTCCGTCTAGTCCTTCTTCCATACTTGAACTGTTTCATTGGAGTCATTGGTTAAATTATTTCCTACCTACCATGATATATTACTTGTTTGGAGGAACCTCGGCTTTATATTATGCAGTGTAGTGATATAGAGTCATGTGCATATTATTCCTTCCAAATATTACCGAACAATTGGCTGTCTCATGGACTAAACGGAGCTCAATAAAATCCTAATAATCACCGTGGCTACTGCATAAATAATGAGCCATAATGGCTGCATAATAAATACTATTATGATAGACACTAATAACCCAACCTGTAACAGTTTCAACTTATTCCGTTGTGTGAACTAAAAATGAAAACATGCATTTTAGATTTGTTTGTGTGTATTCTAATGTCAAGCGAATATAATCATTTTGAATTTGCATACCCTCTTACAATAAGTCGCACCTCTTTATTTAAAGACAATACAAAGTGCCTTGATTTATTTACTCAAACGTGTTTAGTATGTATTTAATTATTTATATGCTATTCCAAAAAAATATTTAAACAAATCAGAAATTGTGGGGATAAAATTATAATTTGCAACCAATATGCAACGTTAATTTGTTGAATATAATATAATACTCAGAATATGTTTTATTTTTGGTTTATGCATAGCCGTAGCATAGGGCAAGTTCGACTGCTGACTAGTGGATGGCAATTGGTCGATCACTATTAATTGACAGTGCGCACTCTCAGTACGTGTACACTTGAATAAAGTTGTCAGTGGTTCCTTGCTGTGCTTTGTTAACCCTTTCATTACCAGCCAGTTATGTCAGAGAGAACCCTTCTTTACCACAGTAATTAGGAGCCCAATGTCACTTCAGCACCAGTGGGTTTTTCACAATTTCATTGAAGTGCGCCCTCACACGGCAGGAATAGACACTTTTTTAACTTTCTCATTTGTATGTAAAAATGATGGTAAAAATGAGTATACAAAAGGGAGGAAAACATTGTGCAAAAGCGAAATAATTAGATCAGTATTTACACTAAAGTAATAGAAATGGGTGATATTTCATGCAAATACGGTACAGGTATAAGATTTTTTTTTCCCATGTGAAAAACAACTTGGATGAGATTTTATGGGATTTTTTGTTTGTTTTGTACTTGGAAATGAACCATTTACTTGTATTCAGTGTAAATACATCACAATCCATGCTAACAACCCCCCCACCCCCCAATTCAATGTTGGTTTGGACTGTAATCTGCGGCTTGTCTGACCTTTCCCAACATTGAATTGGGGGTGGGGGGTTGAGGGCAAATAGTACAGGTTTACAATCAATTGATGTGGTATTTCTCAAAGCAAGGAACTATGCACATAGGTTGTGTACATTGTTTACAGATCATCTTCGTTTGTTTTCGCCTGCCTAATTTGCGGTTACTGCAAACAATGCAGTCGCGTTTCTTTCCATTGGGGTTTTTGCCAGGATAGTGCTGTTGCCCTGTCAACTCGATAGGAATATGGTATCTCAACTGACTTGTTGCGTTACGTTCCCAACCCAACAGCAAGCCCTGTACAATCCCTATACGAAAATCAAGGTTACTGACATTTTTGTTCCCTGCTATGCTGGTGAATATTACTCTGCTATTGACAATACAGATATTCAGCATATAATGGAAAAAAACTCTTTTCCACCATTTCAAGCTTCTGTGTGTATGATTGTAGTACTGAAAACATTGGTCGGCAAGATCAGTTCCACCCATGTTTTTGTTGTAATCATCAATACAATTGGGCTTCATAACATCACAAAATCCACTTGTGCTTTTATTACACCGAATTTGCTTTTTGGACAAATCGGTGTTGCCTACATTAGTTAAAAGTGTTACAGATTTTTTGTCTTGCCAAACGATACACAATTGCCCACCTTTCACCCAAAAAAATGGGTCATCTCCTTTCTTCATTTTATGGTTTTTTGGGTTTGCTGCCTGGGGTATTCCCCGTGTAGTGTAACGAACAGTTCCACAACATCTGAACTTAGTTTAGCAAGTTTAGCTAAAAGAGCTGGGCTAGTATAGTAATTATCACAATATATTACATGTCCCTTATTCTCAAGTCCATGGACCAGTTCAATGACGACTTTTCCTGCAACTGTTAGGTTTGGTGGATGGCAGTCTGACTTGGTATCTATATGTAGGTCTGCATCATAAACAGTTTGGGTGTCGTCGGCTCCTGTGTACAGTTTCCAAGCACACGTGTATCCTGTTTTGGACTCGTTCAGGGAGAATGCTTTAATACCCCGTTTGATAGGTTTTTTTGGCATGTACTGAACAAAACTTAACCGTCCCTTGAATTTCAACATACTCTCATCTGGAGACAGATTCTGCGCAGGGTTTCACAGGTTGAGAAACTTCGGGACGAGGACTTCTATCAAGGGCCGAACTTTGGAAAGTTTGTCCCGTTTAGCCAAGGCTCTACGAGGAATTTGGTTATTTGAGATGTGGAGAAACCGAAGAATTGAACTGAACCGATTTCGGGACATGATCGACGGGTAGAATGGGATGCGAAGAACTTCAGATGTTGACCAGTACATCTTGTATTGAGAGGATTTGTTTATGCCCATAGCAATGAGAAGTGCCACAAATGCCATCATTTCTGGAATGTTGGTTGGGTGCCAGGAGAATTGTTGACCAGGATTTGAGTCTATTGTTTGCTGCGCATAGCGATTAGTCTCATCGACGAGCATATCCCATACGAGTTGACAAAAATACAGCTTGAAGATCTCTACTGCCGACAGTGTGGCAAAGTCGCCGGTGGGGCCAGAATTTCCATTGAACTGCACAGTCCCACACTCGTAATGGTCTCGTCGTTCCCAACCGGATCGGAAATCTAACTTTCCTGTCGTCCTCCTTGATCTCGGTCGGCTGTCACCTTGGTAGGTAGGCTGCAACAGAAAAACAAGGCAAAGGAGGATTAATCTCGGTCCTTTGTAAATACAATATCTCAATGCTGCATGTGCACAGGCCACAGGGGGTCATGCGCAAAATGAATATTGTGCTGAGAAAAAAAATATGGCAGATTCCATCCACTCTCCAAAACTCGTTGTCGATCAATTTTCGTTTTAATGTGGGATTGTGAATGTGAATTCCCCCAACTTCTTGCATAATACGACTTATGAGGGCCTTTCGAATACAAGGCTATTCTTTTGGAAGCTTGAGACTAAGAGTGCATTTTCAGCCTGTTAACGCTAAACAGCACGACCGGCTATGGGTGAATGTTAAAATTTCTATGCTATATCTATACATCAACTTGCTGTTTCAATGAATACAAATATTACCCCAACATTCCCAACAAACTACTAATAATTGTACATTTTCACTTGACTTTTTTGACCCAGTCCAGGGGGTGGGGATTTGGTCAATCCTATTAAAGGGATCCATTTTCTAAATGTACATTACTCAACTCCAACAGTTGTAACGCTATAGCCTAGGAAAATAAGTGAATTACGTTAATTTGCATTGGGCCAGGAAGAGTAACGTTAACTGTTATTAGTTATTCATTTTTACTGTGATTTTGGCCTACCTCTTCAAGTTCAAGGAATTCCGCTGGAATTTGTTCTTCTATAGTGCTGTCGTCATCCGTTACTTCGTCATCTGATTCTGAGCCACTGTCTGCCAAAATCTCAGCCAAAATGCCATCATTTATGTCCGTTTCCATCATGATTGCAACTAAATTAAACTGACCGTTGTGGAAGCGAGTGGACGCTAGCACCGGGAACGGCAAAGTGACGCACTTTTCTTTTCATAAACTTTTATACACTTCATTCCTGTCAATAGAGGGCGCCAACCCCAAAAACCACTCGAGCGTTTTCAGATGGTGATTTAAGTCGCCGTGGTCGTCAAGGGCATGCCGATTCCCGGCACCTTTTAGAGCCCACGGGAAGGAAGCGTATCACAACAAAGGCTCTTTTTAGAGCCCGTGGGATCGAAAGGGTTAAAGATTATGACAAAACATGAGAAGCAAACGAAAATAGCGAAGCATACATGAACCCAAGTAGACAGGGCTCAGGTCAAGTTAGCCCAACTATAATTTGCAGTCCTATTCGCCATACATGTAATCAAGATTGTATTTGACTAATTTCAATATTTTTTCTATTTGATGTGACAGTCTTACTTTCAAATTGCATGGATTGATACGCTAACGTTAACAATTATCGTTGTTGTAGGCCTACCCATAATACATATAGTTTCAGGCACAACATTATTATATGGCCTATGAAATGCAAGTTTGTGTATAGATACATATTTTAGCAAGTAATTAGTCCACGCTTCTGGACAGTTTAAATATAATGGGAAGACACATTGTGACGGAGGCAGAAGGGATACCTCCTATACGCTAGTGGCACTACCTCCTGTATACTCCAACACAATGAAATACATGAGTGATCGTGCCTTGTATTTGTTTCATATAATGAATTCTTTTATTTTTGTTTAAACATTCTGTTATAACACACATACATAACTCTCTTAAGTTGTGAAATTACTAACAAATTTGCAACAAAACGTTTTCAA
>CM055826.1:18355412-18393112 GCA_029582265.1 Zoroaster sp. YZ-2022
TGACTTAACTTTCAGTGGATGTAAAATTTATTAAACACCTCTAAAATCGCTGAACGAGGGAGGAGGTAGGCGCAAGACATTTCGAAGGGGGGGGGGGGGTTGCTTGATACATTTTGAGGGAATGTAGGAAAGGCGTGAGAAATGTTTACCATAATAAAAAAATGTTGCCTTGTATATTTTGGGGGGTTGCTTGATACATTTTGAGGGAATGTAGGAAAGGCGTGAGAAATGTTTACCATAATAAATGTTTGCCTTGTATATTTTGGGGGGTTGCTTGATACATTTTGAGGGAATGTAGGAAAGGCGTGAGAAATGTTTACCATAATAAATTTTTGCCTTGTACATTTTTTCTAAAATTATTGGAGAACAAACATGTTAAGTACATTTTTTGAGTTTTCAGAAAAACGCGATACATTTTGTCTCGACAAACACAGAAAGGTTAAGTATAAAAAAGACTCTCATTAGCTTAATTATCAGAGTGTTAATTAAATAATGTTTCTACTGGACATAGCCACAAATTCCTTGGGCTGCTGAATCAAATCAACTGTTAATGAGGGTTACAAAGGTTAGCGTTAGCTGACCTGGGGGTTGTGTCATTACGTCATTCGCAACACAGCGGCTATAAATACTAAATAATTATGTTGTTTTGTTATTGTCATATTACACAAAACTTACGAACAGGGCCAAATTTCATAGCGCTGCTTACCGGTAAGCAAGTTTTCAAGCTAACTTTAGCAAAAACAAATTGTCTTAGCGTATTTCACAAGTTAGCAAGACAATTTACACGCGCATTCACCATGGATTTGTATAGTTACGTCACTCATTTTGCCAACAAATTTGCTTAAAGGTTAGTAGCGCAATAGAAATGAAAAAAACTTCCAGTGAGCAAAACAATAAATTATTGGCTCTATGAAATTGGGCCCTGATTCAAGCTATTATATTGTTAATAACTATTATATTGTTAACGTCATTGCATCGGCTACCTATACGCACCATTTTTGAAAATAAGCAAGAAAAAAATTTCCAAAACGAAGTTAGAATTTTAAATTTTAAATAGAAATTCGTTCAAAATACTTTTAACAAACCACTCACAAGATAATTCTTGATGTGCGCCCAATAATCTAGTCAATTTACTTGGTTATTTTCTTGGACTGAATATTCAGGAAATTGAAATATAAAACCCAACAACACAATGTTTTTCTTGAAACTCGAGACCGGAAAGACTATCGGTAACACTAATTATTAAGCTGATGGTTGGCTAACATGTATTATCAATTTTGTTTCCAATTAGCCTATGTCAGATTTGTTTTGCAAACTGTTGCAATTAAAGATGTATCGCCCAGGTTTTCTGCTATTTTACTGGAATTTGCCTGAATTGTTATTTTCCATCAGAAGACTACAATTTTACTTGAGGAAAGGAAACTAAATGCTTCAATTATAACTATCTCTAAATAATCCAGAGAAGCATGTTTTTACATTAAACAGTAAATATGTCCCAAAAGTAATTATTTTGGGGTTCCGTCGTGAATTTAATTACCGTTAAACCGAGATTCCAAAAATTGTTTTGTGAAATATCTCACTATAAATTATTTGTTTTACCTTCTAAAAGAATATCATCAATGTTCTGATGAAAACTAAATATTTCTTAGCTAAACGAAACAAACGGGCAAAACATCTTCTATTGAATTAATTGAAAACAATTTTGCATCGAGAATACTGAGCAATTTAGTAAGCAAGACATCGTGGGTTCGATTCCCACCCAAGTCGCCTAAGGAGGCTTTTTTGGCAGATACTCGGAAAGCGCGGAGTATACATTGCTTTATACTTACATTGATGTAGGGCAAACAATTTAATCATTTGGTCAAATTCAATGTTTGAAAAATGTTCTTCGTTGACAAAGAATCGTTTCACTCGAATACAAGTTTTGATCCAAAGGCAAAATACCTCCAGACGTGTCATAAATAATAACGGAAATGTCAAATATGGAGTCAATATGTCAGAAAGCTTTTATAGTATAATACGTAGCCCACAATTAAAACGTCGGTGGGCTGAAGCCACGGCTCCTTCAGATCGGACATATCAAGGACCCCGTGTGCAAACACAGCAAATAAACACCAGCAATTGACGCCATATATGCCGCGCTAAGTTGTTTGCACTGCTTTTGAGATATAAATCCACACTGCCTATACGCAGGTGCTGCGTGTAGAAAACCAAAATGCCCACTTGTGGCTTTGTAAAATAAATCGTCTATGAAATTTATATGCGTGTACATACAAGCTACCAGTCTTTACTAGATATAATATTAAGTTAACACCATCTGCCGGTGGAAATTAGTTAAACATATTTTTAGCCCTTCGCAAGGGTGAAGGGGAATTCAAGATAGTTTAGCATGAAATCGTGCACATTGTCCCCCTTTTGTTAAACGCGACAGGTGTTCATTCCAGGTGCCACTCAAATTACAATTACACGTACGCCATTATAATGTGAAATTTCAATGGCAACTCAAGTTATGACATTTTAAAAGGAGGCTTTCAAAAATAACAAAATTATCAAATTATAATTTGAGACTTGTTGTACAGCTGATGATGCTATGCATCAGTGTTGTAGGCCTAATTGAAAAATATAAAAGGGAAATTACTAGCAATAAGTTTATATGAAAGAATATTATTTTCTTTATTCCATATTATAATGAATATGAACAATCTGAATGCATTTTCACATTTGTATTATTTTTTTAATATTTTTTTTGTTTCTTAAAGAGACAACTCAACTAGCAGAAAAGTTCACAGGTTGGTTACTTAATGTTGCGCGATTCATAGACTGACTAGTGGGGCACTCACGCGCCCCTGCCCCCTCCCCTACGCTACTGAAAATTACAAATGTACCTTTCCTTTAACCCGATCTGGGTAAGGGTTCTGGGCGTACTGGTTGCGTACCAAAACCCTACAGAAAACCTATTCGAAAAATTATTTAGGTAAAATTGTAATGTTGGGGCCACAGTGTAGTATGTACAAGCAGCGGCGGCACCAGACCTGTTAAACTGGGGGGGGGGGGCAAGAGGGGGAAAGCTTAAATTTAAGGGGGGCAAACATTAATCTTTAATGTAATTTTGTACTGCTGAAAAAGCATTGACTTACCATCGTGAAAAAATGGAAATTGGGGAATTGGGGAGGCAAAGAAAGTAACCGGGCATTTCCCTTGCCCCCCGTAGCGCCGCCGCTGTGTACAAGCATCCTGAGAAATTATTCCATCTGTCATGATGATACTTTTGAGAAAACGTGAATTATTTTACAACTTTTAAATGGATCTCTGCCGTTATTCATTTCCTACATAATAATGAATAAAAAGGAGATTACCAATGAAAGTTTTCTCGTTATAACGACACAACGGTATCAACTGAAACTTTCACAGAATGGTTTCTATTCACCTTATTCATGGTTTCTATTCACCTTATTCATGGTTTCTATTCACCTTATTCATGGTTTCTATTCACCTTATTCATGATTTCTATTCACCTTATTCATGGTTTCTATTCACCTTATTCATGGTTTCTATTCACCTTATTCATGGTTTATATTCACCTTATTCATGGTTTCTATTCATCTTATTCATGGTTCAGCCATAATTATTATGTCTTATTCCGTGAAAGACCCCACTTGTACTTGTTAGCAGTGGCGTACCAAGGGTCCCATATTCAGAGGGCACTAGGGGTGCACCACTTTTCTAGGGGGCATGTCAATACTTGAATCCTGCAGTCTCAAATAGGGAGCTATTTTTCAAAATTCTGAATGGGGACAGCCGGGGGAACGGACCTCGACGTGCCATCGTGCCCGCGTGCTTGTCAGTCTATGAATCGAGATAAGCAAAAGGTTGTGTACCGTACATGCTCATTATAGTAACCTGCCTAATTTTGTATTTGAATTTTAAGCAATTTAATGGAAACAGCTACATCCATTTATGAATTTCATATGTCAGGAATGAACTTTTCTTTGGAACTATCGGAATAATGGGCCTTCTCGCATGAATCATGTAATGTACAGAGTGTGGCTGTGAAAATTACAGCCTCCCTTTTGTATTTTGCAATTATTGACGATTTATTAATGGTGTACAATCAGTGGCGTAACTAGGGGGGGGGGGGGGGCACGTTTCCCTAGTCGAGGTCTGTGCCCCCATTTGTGGCTGCAGGATACAAAAGGTTCAAGTATTGACATGCCACCCTAAAAAAAGTGGTGCACCCCCTAGTGCCCCCCTTAAAAACTGGGCCCTAGTTACGGCACTGTGTACAATCCATTTAAAAAACACGGAGGCAAATCAAATCGGGAATCAATTCACCTACATGTATAATAAGAGGGCATCCGAATGACGCCCAGACGCATTGATGGCTATAGTACCCACCGTTAGCACACTGTTGACATTGGTTTTGACCAGAATAGAAACTCGAGAAATCAAATAATTCTGACACCATACGGTTCCTATGATACAATTTGCCACACAATCAGGAATGTCCAGACAACATGAACAATCACCTCCTGACGAAGTCACAATGAAATGTTCACCGATTGGCATGGAAACCGGTTACTCCGGCTAGACAAATTAATAATGTTTTGTTTTTTTGCTTGTTAGAGGGGGGGGGGGGGGTGGCAAGCCCGTGTCCGCCATTGGCGGATCTGTGTGGAAATCTGACTGGAGTTCGTGTCCCCTTTTTCATTATCATGCATGCATGTAAATGTTTAGTACTTCGTAATCATGACTATATCACATATTGATTTTCCATGTTGGCAACAACTTAATCAATATTGGGTACAATATATGGCACATTATCAATATTAAGTACAGTTGACAATATGTTATTAGAATGACAACTACACATTTACAGGATTTCTAAACTTGGCAGTGTTAGTAAAGACTGTTTGCGGTGACACCGTTTTTTGTGGTGACACCGTTTCCTTTTGAGGGGTTGCAATCCCCTGTTCACCGCTGATCTGGGGTTTTCTTCATTGGCAGATCTGAAGAAGATCAGTGCATACTCCAGTTGTAGAGTTGTAAACCACCAGTTCTTTTCAGAACTAATTACTACTCAAAAGAGAAGTTATCACATGGTGTCACCGCAAACAGTTCTTACTTATCCTTTTCACAATGTAAAGCTACTAATCTTACTCGGCAGTAATACCAAACTTGTACTTGTAGGCCTATAGAGCAAAAAAAAAAAATAAGGCCTTTACATTTTCCCATTTGACAGACAAAGATGTGACCCTGTTATCAGTATCTCATTGTACCATTATAACACATCATCAACCTCTAACCTTACGGGCAGTTTAATTAATAACAGTGGAGTGCCATGGTCGAGCGGTTTAGTGCATCGGATTTGTGTTCTGATGGCTGAGTCGTCAGTATGTGGGTTCGAATCCTAACCGCGACCATGGTGCTTGCTCTCTTGAGCAAGACACATTACCATAATTGCTTCTCTCCACCCAGGGATAAATGGGTACCTGTGAGGGCAGAGTTGGTTGTTGTGTTTGATTAGCCCTATATGCGCTGTAATGGCAGCAATTGAGCTGTATACTCCCCAGGGAGCTGAGATAGTTTCAGGAATGATTTATGAGCCTGATGAGTAGGGGTAATAATATAATGCGCCTTGAGCACAAGTTTGGTGGATACGTGCGCTATGTAAGTCCAAATTATTATTATTAATTCCTTCTACCTGTATTTTTCTATTAAATTATTAAAGCACCTCGAATGAGATGACACGTAAAGAACAACCTAGACAGACAGTCGCATATTCACCTCGGTCCAAGCTGGGCACCCTTCTCCCAGCTTTCCCCGTGGTCAAGGACATCAAGTTGTCAGGAAACATATCAGAGAGTAAGGTAAGCACCTATCTATAACATTATTCATTTTAACACGGAAACAACAAAAAATGCTAATAATCACTAAATATAGATTAATCACGTGGGATCACCGTACACCTGATCTGTTTAATTATATAAACATCAAGGGAAACCTGTGACCAGGTACATAAATACATTGCAGTAAACAAAGACAATTTTTATTACAAACAGAGTGGGACTTGAACCTACGATCTCCGGTTTGACATGCTAGCGCTCTACCAACTGAGCTATCTATCCTTACGTTGGCGGAATCTCAATTTTGTCAACATCTTTGTTCTGGGGCAGTAGTCAGAAATCATATTATAATAATCATATTACTTATGCTTATGATCAGAATGGCAGCCGTTTTACAATGATATTGTGACGGGTGTTACATTAGTTGTTCATTATTTTGACGTTGTGTTAGAAGTGGTGTTTCCTCGCTGCTTCTTTGCTGTGGTTTGCAGCCACCATTGTGATAAATCGTCGAATCAGAGCAGCAAATATGTAATACATGTAGGTCGTATGTGCCACAGTGCATATATCTTCCTAATGGTGCCCTCACACCATAGCGTATGCTGAAACCTATGAGTTGCGTGTAAAAATATTTTTATACGCACCAAACGCAACCCAATTCAAAAATTTTGTCAATTTCTAACCTATTCAACCTATGGGTTGCGTGTGGGTTGCGTGTGGGTTGCGTGTGGGTTGCGAACTGGACTTATGATCCCCCAATATCTGCGATCACCTGCGTACGAGTTGCGTGCGAGTTGCGTGTGAGTTGCGTGCAGAACTTACGAGTTGCGTTTGAGTTGCGTTCAAAACTTACAAGTTGCGTTGGACCTGCGTGCTAGTTGGAGTGCTAAATTGACCAGATTAAACTGATGTCCAATAACAGCAAGAGCTAGCTCCATGTTGTCACCTCGGAGGTCCACCAACAACTGACACCGATCTAGAAAAGGCCCACTATTTATACCATTTCTCAAAACGCATGTAGTACGCAACTAACACGCAACTCACACGCAACTAATAGGTTGGATACGCAGGGTATAGGTTGGGGATACGCTGGGAATACGCACAATAGGTTGGGGGTACGCTACACACGCAACAGGATTGCAACAGGCACGCAACACGATCGCAACATGATCGTAACAGGTACGCAACACATTCGCAACATGTACGCTACCAAAACCTGGCCAGATACATCAAATTTGGACCTGCGATCACCTGCGTTCATAACTTATGAGTTGCGTACCTGTTGCGATCGTGTTGCGATCGTGTTTCGTGCGTAGCGTCCCTGTTGCGTATAAATTGATCGCAGGCATTCGCAGAGAATTATTGAATATGTTCAAAATTTCTGAACTTACTCTGCGTGTGTGTGCGATCACCTGCGTGCTTGTTGCGTACTTCAAACCTATAAAACCTATTAGTTGCGTGTGAGTTGCGTTCGGAACTTATGACCACTATTTTTTATTCGCAACCATACGCAACTGGTGATCGCTATGGTGTGAGGGCACCATAAGGTAAGGTAATTGAGTGCATCAACGTCGAAATATCTTCCATTGGTTTTGCCTATTTAATTCAAGCTTGAATACAAAAGTACAGTATAATTATTAGTGATTGATTATTGGCAGATCTGAAGAAGATTAGTGCATACTCCAGTTGTCGAGTTGTAACCACCAGTTATTGAATGTATTCGGATAAAAAGATGACAACAATACAAAACACATTACAAAGATACGAGAAAAGCATACTAAATTTATCCAAGGATAACCCCAAAAGCCAATAACATATATATATATATATATATATATATATATATATATATATATATAGGCTTATTTCCATTTTCCATTTTCCATTATGTAACATTAAGTGAAACAACAGACCTCTTCGCAAACACCGCAGTGCGCACGTGCAAGCCGTTTGCCTAATTAATGCATGCTGGTCTAGTTAACGATAACCAAAACAAAATGCAAAACTGACCTTATCTCACAATATATTATCTATCAGTATTACAATAACGCTGAACAACAGTTATCCTTTCCCCGTGCTTTTCTTAGATTGTTCGATTATAAACTACGGGGAAATGTGAACGGTGGTTAGCAGCTAGACCGAGATGCAACGCGCGCGGATATTGGCGTAGTCTGTGGCGTATACGCAACTATACGTGCGAGCACTTCAGTAAGCTATTTACGTGCCCATCTTTTCTGCATTGGTTGTTCAACCTCAATGAACTGGTCAACAGTCCTATCGACAAACACGTTTTCCGTACTGAAACTAATTTCAAACCTTCCAATAGTGCGTAGCTTACAAATACAGTTTAAGAGAATAAGGCATGCAGAGGGTCAACGATAACATTTTACAAAATATTATGTTTGTTGACACTATTTTTTGTAATTCGGAGTGTCATTTCATTGTGGGGCTCTGTGAAGATTGAGCATAATATTTAAATTTGTAAACATGTTCAGGCTTATCTTTGAAACATGGGGGCGCTGTTTGTGAGATCACAACATTTGATACAGAGAGCTTTTAATGGCAGCTCTCCATAATCATTCAATCTATCTGTGATCATACACATTTAAAGTTTTGTTTCATTGGTGTCATTTTGTGCAGTAACCTTATCCTTCTGTCGAACACTAAGCCGAATTGCATAAGCAGAATTGATCAAACCTGAAGGTTTAGTTAAGGCTTTGCAGTGAAACACTTCAATAAACGCTGCTCGGTAGTTGGCGTTCATCACACTGTAGATCAAAGGATTAACGATGGTATTGATATACTGAGGAATTAGTGAAGTCCATCCACCGGGTTCCCCCGGTGAAGCTTCTAATGGATTGGGAATGTTTGCTCTGAGACAAATCCAATCAGTCAAACTTATCATTACGTATGGGGTCTGGCATAAAAAGAATATTATACCATTAATAACCAACATTTTGGCAACTTGGTTTCGAATATGTAGCGCTCTCTTGTCTTTTTCTACCCTACTATCAACTCTCCTGCGTTCATTTAACATGTGTATGATTCTGGCATACATGTAAATGTTGCCAACTATTGCGATCAACCAGGGAACAGACAACAACGGCTGAATATAGTATGTTACCCATAATTGTTTATAACCACAGTATTTAACCGTTGATGGCAATCCAGTGTACGTGTCGTTGTCGGGCCATGTAAAACAACGCGTCTTCAGAATAGCAAAAGAGGGCATTGATAATCCTCCAAATACGAATCCTGTGAGCCAGCAGAACCCGACAATTCTGTAGGTTCGTCGTCGACCACGGATTTTCAGATGCTTAATGGGATGGCATAGGGCGAGGTATCGCTCAAAAGACATCATAGTTATCAATGCAATGGATGTAAAATATCCAGTGATCAAGAACGAATAATAAATGAAACATTCAGCAGGATGCGTGAACGAAAATCTAAACTGAACTTGCGAAGCGGAATGATGCCATATTGCGAGCACGGCAGATTAAATCAGATAGAGAAGATCAGCCAGTGCCAGGTGTACCAAGTAGATATTTGTGTCAGATCTCAGTTTGGGAACGCGATACACGACAAATAGAAAAGTGAAGTTATTGATAACACCAGCAGCCAAAATAATCGGTATGACGATGGTAATAATGATGGTATCTCCGGGAGTATAAAGCCAGTCTGAAACTTGCTCCTCACTGATGTTGATAGCATCCTGTACACTACACTCGTCTGATGTATTAGCTGAACCCATGGTGTTATTTACATAAATTATGAACAGAAAAAGCTGTAAAACTGTTATGCTGTAACATCAATGTCTGTATCTTTATCGATGGGAATGTTATTCTGAGGACGATCAGAGTATACTGATCGAAATGTCGAGTTGTAACCTAAAGTTCTTTTCAGAACTAATTACTACTCAACAGATAATTTCACACGATGTCACTGCAATTAGTCTTACTTATCCTCTTCACCATGCAAAGCTACAAGTTTTACCAATGGAAATCTTGCCGATGTTCCAAATTGTTTACGTCGTATATGTACACTTGACAGATTACTAATAGTCTCTCATTGGAAGGTTTCTCTTTGATGTTCATGCATCAGCTACCAACGATCACAAGAAAAGTTATGTGTACGAATAATCCCAAACACGAAATTAGTGTGGAGAGAAGTCTTGCATGTGACAATCATTCCAATAAACTTCTCGCGAGAACTAAAACTCCAAAGGGTCTATCAAATGCGCGTCTCGCTTGGAATGAAATCCGATGACGCTCAGTTACTACACCCAGCAACTTAATCACATGCAGAACTATTTATAGCAAGACTAGCTCTTCAAAAGTAACCCCTGTGTTGGTTTTCAGTTGTAAACCTCAACAGTAAAGTAAAGAATTAAGGACGTGATCCACTTCTTTTCAACCGGAAATGATTTTTTTAAAGCACTTTCGCTAATTTTGTGGGTCTCTTAAAATGCCCATTGATTTGTAAATTTTGAGTAGCTTTTGTTTACTCTGGTTCATAATTGTTTACATTTATAAGTGTCTGCTGTTATTGTAGACCTTTTACGTATCCAAATATTGACTGGCAAATGTCACCAACAGTAATTACGGTAGAATAGTTTCTTTATTAGGGTTTAGGCCTGGTCGCCGAAACCCTATTGCTTTCGTTCGATTATTTTTCTTCTTGTTTCCGCCAAAACACCATAGGTTTAACACGTGAAAATTGTCGATGGATGATGTCATACTTAGCATCGTCACATCAATACAAAACATGCATCATATGAAAGTCCGTGATGTGAATTAGTGTCTAGGATCCACGACAGCTTTCGAGCCATGTGACAACTCGACCTACGCAAAACTCGACCTACGAGTCATACTTTTTCATTTTCACATAAATACAAAACATGCAGCATGAAAGCTCGTAATGTGACTCAGTTTGTAGAACTAATTACCTCATCATTACGTCAGTAAATATTATGTTATTAACATTTTAGTCTAATCTGCGGGACGTATAGATTGGCGAGAACGGACAAGTCGACCTAAACAAATAGTGTGATCCTGCGGGAGGTTTAGACATCTGGACCATTGTGAAAACTCGACCTAAACAAAACTTGACACACGAGCTGCCATATAAGCACTTGGCTTTTTCGCATAAAAACAACACATGCACCATATGAAAACCCATAATATGACTTAGTTTCTAAAACCAATTACGTCATCATTACGTCAGTAAATGTTATTTCATTAACATTTTAGTCTAATCTGCGAAAATTATGATGTAGTCAATATAAACTTCGAAATGTTATTGCTCGAATTTACCAACATGGGTAGAATGTGGTACCAATCTTTCTCATCTTATATCACGATAGCAATAAAAATAGTGCACGTTCTGTTGTCATTTAACTCTTGTCCAGTGGTGGTTTTGCAGAAAGGGAATTTTCCATAGAGACTGTACACACTGGTATGATTACGTGACATAGCTACAGGGTTTGTACATAGCTACAGGGTTTGTACCCATGGGTTGATTCTACAATACGATGTTCTTTGTTTTCGTATGTTTGAATCCTTTGAGAATCGTTGCACACATTTAATGGAAGGGCATTAACTCGATTCGTTGCATCCTTTGCATTTATCCACATACAAATTGTCTCAAACGTCCACGGGACAAACAATAAAATTTGTGTTTATTTCAATATATCGTAATTTAATACTAAACAAATAACTCAGTGTCCCAATAATTATCAATATACATGTAGCCAAAACCCCTGTGTTTGTTTCCATCGAACACTTCGTTTCAATTTTGTACTATTGTAGTAATATCTGTACAGATAATACTGCAAACAATAATGTCAATTTCGAACAATAATAAACACCTCATCAGTCTCCTGCCACCCACTGTCCCAAAAAACTCCCACTCACAGTCTCATCTACCCACATCCCGTCCTGTCGATCGGGTCTTGCCTAAAATTACATTTGGACGAGTTAGTACTACTTGGAATATAATATGAGACGCAGTTTTATTTGTTAAATATTTTATTTCGTATTTCATAATTTGTTTCTTTTGCAATTCTGGCGCTAGTCTGTCGCAAGACGGTTCTTTTACATTGTATTTGTACACTGTTGAATGCAATCCACATGAACAATGTCCACTGTTAGAGGGCGTTCACTTGCAACCGACACGTATTCAATGAAACTTTGGCGGCGGTTAATTAGTAACAGGTTTGTCTTGGACATGATTGTATAGAGCGCCCACGGCGGCGAAACTTGTTGTGAGAGCTAGAGCGGGTGGCAATTTTTTTTCTGCATTACACTTCGTCAACTATATGCGTTTGAATATTAAAAATGAATTTTTGACTTTATTTTCCTTTGGAAAAATCCACCACAGCCGTGAATTACTGTTAATATATAGAACGGTTTTGCTTATGATGTCATGTTGCAGTTTAAAACATGTATAAAAAAGAATATTTTATGAAAATGTTTGAAAATCTCTGCACCTTCTATTTGCAAGGCGAGCGATCTAACCACAAGTCTACCATGCCACTCAACTGACACGGTTAATTAATTATTGAATAACCCTTTTTTAATTTAGATTGTTGTGCCAATTTCTAAGCAATTGACGAAGTATGCTGCAGAAAACATATTGAGCAGGTCGGTCGCCAATGCCATCGTGCGTATATTGTGTGTGTGGGGGGGGTAACCACCCCCTTGATCCGCCATTGTATAGTTCTCGTTTACTATTTTGGGAGTCTCAAGGGGAGATGGAGTCATGTTTCCTGATGGCAAACCATATTGAATCGTGTGTAGCTTTCGTAACCATTTTTTGTCCAGTGAGGTTCCATCTTCTGTATATTCTTATTTCTTCTTCACAGTGAAATTTGCGTTACCTTCTTTGCATCAAGGTATCACGTTTCGTATATTCACTCTCATTGATGAAACATATACATCAAGATATATAGGCTTTGATGTTGTTTATTCAAAACTGTTACAACGAACAAGGCCATAAAATAAAGTGGGTAATATTTCGTCAGTTTTGGTCAAAAATAGTATTTTCCCCATAACTTAATTATCCGACGGTCATGAAATTTTACACAAATGTTGTCTTTAGTAAAAACAACAATCATGCATCATTTAAATCACCGCTAAACGGCGCTGTAAGCAATATTTTGGCAATAGTTTTTGTTCCAAAAACATGATTTTTAAAAGATTTTGAGCCTAAATTAGGATTCTTTAACCCTGTGGTGAGTGACACCCATGTTTTGCAACTGCGCTAATTTGCATTTTCTTTAATTACTTCACTCATGATGAAACAAAAACAGTCTTCCGTTTTATCCTACTTCATATCTTCGAGAAACAAATTGCCAAAGTTGAATGGCCTGGCATAACCGGTTCACCAGCTATGATTGTTTACATATGCCTTGCTCGGTGTTCTCCCATTACTTTGTGCACACATATTCTTAGCACATGGCTTATCTTGCCCCGGCTTTATCAATCAATCATTGTGTCTAGGCGGCACCACAAAGGCCTGGGATTTGTTTTTAAGTCCTGTAGAATATTTGGCTGTCTGTTGACATCTGTTTTTTGTTCAGTGGGGGGGGGGAAGGATTAGGGGGCGGAGCTTCAGAGCCAGCTGTAAAAATCAGTGGGCCTCATGTAACTTTCAGGCTGTAATTAGCAAATTAATTACCCAAAATAAATATTGGATATTTTTTTCCCTAAAATCATCGCAAGACCCTTTGAAAGGTGTTGGGCTAAAAAAGAATTCGAAATAGCTTCATTGACCCAGGTTTATTACGATTTCCCTACATACTTTAAAAAAAAGTAGGGTGCTGCAGGGGCGTGCAAAATTTGTCCAGACGCACCAAACGTACGATATAATACCATCCATGGTACGATTGATGACTTAAATGTGTACACTGTGCAAAACATTTTGAAATAAAAAAAAACTTTAAAAAATTATGTTTTTGGGACAAATTATTGCACTTAAGCGTTATTACGGCTATATTGGATTCCCAGAATACACTGGAAGTGGTCATATGGTTCAATATTGTCCGGTTCAGAGTTTAAAAGTTGACAACAAACCCCAAAACACATTAAATGTTTAAAAGTAACAAAAATCTAGTATTTTTAACAAGTCAATTGGACCTGTTTAAAATAAACGGTTGCCATGGCAACCATGAACACCCATTATTATTGATTTTTGCGTGACGGGGTCACAAAGAATAGTTAGGAAAAGTCCTAAAATTTCAGCATCATCGGACAAAGCGTTCTGGAGGCACATTGTTCCCCGCGCCCCAGGCCTGATAGAGTTAACAGTCGGGCATAAAAGTTTAAAGTCTTGTTTCATTGATGTTATTCTGCGCAGTAACCTTGTACTTCTGTTGAACATTAAGCCGAATTGCATAAGCAGAATTTATCAAACCTGAAGATTTAGTTCGGACTTTGTAGTGAAACACTTCAATAAACGCAGCTCGGTAGTTGGAGTTCATCACACTGTAGATCAAAGGATTAACAATGGTATTGATAGACTGAGAAATTACTGAAATCCAAACACCTCGTTTCCCCAGTGAAGCTTTTAATGGATTGGGAATGTTTGCTATGAGACAGATCCAATCAGTCAAACCCATCATTACGTGTGGGGTCTGACAGAAAAAGAATATTATACCATTAGTAACCAACATTTTGGCAACTTGGTTTCGAATATGTAGCGCCCTCTTGTCTTGTTCTACCCTACCACCAACACTTCTGCGTTCATTTAACATGTGTATGATTCTGACATACATGTAAATGTTGCCAACTATTGCGATCAACCAGGGAACATAGGTCATTGGCTGAATATAGTTGGTTATCCATGGGTTTATAGGACCACAGTATTTGATTGTTGATGGCAATCCAGTGTACGTGCCGTTGTCGGGCCATGTAAGACATAGCGTCTTCAGAATAGCAAAAGAAGGTATTGATAAACCAATAAAAACCAATCCTGTGAGCCAGCAGAGCCCGACTATTCTGTAGGTTCGTCGTCGACCACGGATTTTCAGATGCTTAATGGGATGGCACAGGGCGAGGTATCTCTCAAAAGACATCATAGTTATCAATGCAATGGATGTAAAATATGCAGTGATCAAGAACGAATAATAAATGAAGCATTCAGCTGCATGTGTGAATGGAAGTTCAGACGGCAGAGGCGAAACTGTATGACGCCATATTGCGAACACGGCAGATGAATTCAGATAGAGAAGATCAGCCAGTGCCAGGTGTACCAAGTAGATATTTGTGTCAGATCTCAGTTTGGGAACGCGATACACGACAAATAGAAAAGTGAAGTTATTGATAACACCAACAGCCAAAATAATCGGTATGACGATGGTAATAATGATGGTATCTCCGGGAGTATAAAGCCAGTCTGAAACTTGTTCCTCACTGATGTTGATAGTATCCTGTGCACTACACTCACCTGATGTATTAGCTGAACCCATGGTGTTATTTACATAAATTATGAACAGAAAAAGCTGTAAAACTGTTATTATGTAACATCAAATTCTGTATCTTTATCAATGGGAATGTTCTTCTGAGGACGATCAGAGTATACTGATCGAAAAATCGAGTTGTAACCTAAAGTTATTTTCAGAACTAATTTCACACGATGTCACTGCAATTAGTCTTACCGTCTTCACTACAAGTTTTACCAATGGAAATCTTGCCGATGTACCAAATTGTTTGCGTCGTATATGTACACTTGACAGATTACTAATAATCACTCATTGGAAGTTTTCTCGTTGATGCTTCATGCATCAGCTACCAACGATCACAAGAAAAGTAATTAATGTGAACGAATAATCCCAAACACGAAATCAGTGTGGAGAGAAGTCTTGCATGTGACAATCATTCCAATAAACTTCTCGCGAGAACTAAAAATGCAAAGGTTCTATCAAATGTGTGTCTCGCTTGGAATGAAATCCGATGACGCTCATTAAAACAGTTACTACACCAGCATCTTAATCACATGCACAACTACGGTATTTATAGCAAGACTGGCTCTTCAAAATATTCCCTGTGTTGGTTTTCAGTCGTAAACCTCAACAGTAAGTAAATAATTAAGCACGTGATCCACTTCCTTTCAACCGGAAATGATTTTTTAAAAGCACTTTCGCTAATTTTGTGGGCCTCTTAAAATTCCCATTGATTTGTTAGTTTTGAGTTGCTTTTGTTCACTCTGATTTCATTCATAATTGTTTACATTTATAAGTGTCTGCTGTTATTGCAGACCTTTTTATGGATCCAAATATTGACTGGTAAATGTAAACAACAGTAATTACGGTAGAACAGTATCATTATTTAAACATGCCAGTCTTCGAGCTCAGCAGTAAAGAGATGGATCATGACATCGCTTTGTTATGTTATCGAATAAGGGCGATATTAACCCAATAATATTTTGATGCCCGCTCAAAATATGTAACAACCTATAAGAAACAAGGAAAATACTTTTAAAAAAGAAAAAAAAAACATGTTAGATTGTTAACCCACCCCCCGTACATGCCCGATGAATGTTGTTTTTGTGAAAGTGCGTTTTATGTAAATATGTGATCATTTACGTTTTTCTATGCAGCAGCAGTGTTAATTATCATTTTCAGTCACTGAGTTAATCTGAAACTACCTCTCCGATTCCATGATGATCATGACGATATTGTACCTATATACTACAAACAAAATTAATAATCAAGATTGATTTGTGTGTCCAATTTAAGGTGTCAACATTCTTGATGATGTATCGTACACACTGTCAGCGTATCCTGGACACAGTGATCCGTGCCAACTTTGACGAGGTCGAGAGCTACTTGCTTCATTTCTGGCAGGGAATGCCGTCCCACATGCTCTGCATACTAGACTCACAAACAGTCGCTGATATTGTTGGCCTGTGCGACTCCATACTTTATAAGGTGATTTTACAATTGAATTAATGGCTTTTGAACAAAATGAATAAGGGAATTAACAATTTGTTGTGCGGTCTTTACCGCAGGCGTTGGCCGGTTTTGGGCGTGGTCACTGCGATAAGGACCGAGCCAAAGGCCCACGTCCACGCACAAAAGTTAAAAGGAAATTAACCTGCGGTAAATACCAAACATCAAACTGCTATTCCCATTCATAAATGCCCGTATCGATTTCGTTTTCCAGATGTCAAAATATATACACTCACTGGCCAAAAGTATTGCAACATGCTCAAAATAGCACAACAGGTGAGATGATCATTTAATCCGATTTCATCGATCGTGTATAACAAAATTTCCGAGCAAGAACAGTAAAAAAGAACATTGACTTCAAAACACAGGCACTTTCAAGAAGTCTTAAGTAGTGTAAATAAAATAAAATAAACTAGATATAAGTTTTTGTCACAACAAAAACAAGGTGTTCGGTTGAAGTTAAAATGGTTACGTCATCAATTCGAAGTGTTGGAGAAGTCAAATGTTAACGTCTGTTGAAGTTCTCGCGAGAAGTTTATGTGAATACAATACAATACTGAATTTAGAAATTATTTTAATATTAAACTTTGACTTCCGGTTTGGACAGGAAGTAAGGTCAAATTGGGGTCACCTTTGTGTAAATACTTTTGACAATTAACAATCTGTACAATGGTACAAAAATGTCAATTTACCTCCTGTGGTTGTTGAGATATGATTTGTTTTTAATATTAAACTTTCACTTCCGGTTTGGACAGGAAGTAAGGTCAAATTGGGGTGTCGTGGCCGAGCGGTCTAGCTTACCGGATTCAAGTTCTGGTGTTAGCAACATAATGTGGGTTCGAATCACGGCCGTGACACTTGTGTCCTTGAGCAAGACACTTAATCATAATTGCTTCTCTCCACCCAGGGGTTAAATGGGTACCTGTGAAGGCAGAGTTGGTTTGCTCTATATGCGCTAGAAATGGCAGCAATTGAGCTGTATACTCCCCAGGGAGCTGAGATGGTTTCAGGAATGATTTATGAGCCTTATGAGCCTTATGAGCAGGGATAATAATATAATGCGCCTTGAGCACCACTTAGTTGGTGGATACGTGCGCTATATAAATCCACACATTATTATTATTATTATTATTAATATTTTTTGACAATTAAGTACAATGGTACAAAAATTGTCAATTTACCTCTTGTGGTTGTTGAGATATGATTTTTTTATATTAAACTTTGACTTCCGGTGTGGACTGGAAGTAAGGTCAAATTGGGGTCATCTTTTTGTAAAATTGTTTTGACAAATAACGACCTGTACAATAGTGCAAAGATTGTGAATTTAGCTCTTGTGGTTGTTGAGATACGATTGTTTTTAAATATTAAACTTTGACTTCTGGTTTGCACAGGAAGTAAGGTCAAATTGGGGTCATCTTTGTGTAAAATTGTTTTGACAAATAACGAACTGTACAATAGTGCAAAGATTTTGCATTTACCTCTTGTGGTTGTTGAGATATGATTGTTTTTAAATATTAAACTTTGACTTCCGGTTTGGACAGGAAGTTAGGGCAAATTGGGGTCACCTTTTTGTAAATATTTTTCAACAATTAACGATCTGTACAATAATACAAAAATTGTGAATTTACCTCTTCTGGTTGTTGAGATATAATTTTTTTTAATTATTAAACTTTGACTTCCGGTTTGGACAGGAAGTAAGGTCAAATTGGGGTCACCTTTTTGTAAATATTTTTTGACAATTACCAATCTGTACAATGGTACAACAATTTTGAGTTTACCTCTTGTGGTTGTTGAGATATGATTTTTTTAAATATTAAACTTTGACTTCCGGTTTGGACAGGAAGTAAGGTCAAATTGGGGTCACTCACAACTCGTGTTTCATCTACTTGTTAAGTTCTAAGTACATGCCAAGTTTCAAGTTCATGTGAAGTTTGCAAGTATGTGTTTTTTTGTAGACAATCTATTTTTGTGTAAAGACCACTAAAGCTGTATAGCGCCCTCTATAGTTAGCATTTCTAACGCACGAATGTGGTCATTATGTTTGTTGGCTTGACGTCATCATGACGTCACTGTTGCGGTTTCCTGATTATCATGACGTCACTAAGTTTCATCTACACGTTAAGGTCTAACTATGTGTGAAGTTTGAAGGTTTTTAAACTTGGGAAGTATGTTTTTATTTGCGGACAAGATGGGGGAGAAGAAGAAGAAGGAGAAGAAGTAAACAAATAAAAATAAAAAAATAAACTAGAGCTTAAGTGTTTGTTAGAACAAACACACGGTGTTCGAGTCAACTTCCGGTTCAATCAAATTATCATCGATGATGTCAATATCATATTCTGCAAGGGTTTATCATCTTTTATAATAACAATATAAATTTCATATTCAAAAGACATATCAATTTTGCGTTAGAATGTGTTGAATTTGAACTTCCTGTTTGGACAGGAAGTAAAGGTCACATTAGGTGGTTTGAAGGTCATATATGACCTCATGATTATGAAAAAAATTAAAATTTGTCAACTTATACATTAAATTGAAGCTATGAGATGTGACCTTTTAAAATTTGTAAAAATCGTTACTTCGTGTGCCACTAATTGGACCATTGGCAAGCATTTATGGTAACTCATTTCACAATAATTACAAGCTATTAATGTAATGAATTCAATTGTGTTTTTTGTTTTCTAATAGGTCATTTAGTTCTTGAGATATTGGCTGTTGAACTTGAAAAAGTTGTGAGATTTAAGCAATAAATTAGAAATTAACAAGTGTGACTTGGAACACAATGTTTTCTATTTTAAATATTGACACTAGCCCAACACATGCTTTTCAAAAACCATGCTAGATGATAAATCAACATTAAAAATAACTCATATGAAAATAGTTTGCCAGGGTTGTAGGTAGCCAGATCAACCTATTCAACGTTATTATGGGCATAAAGTCACAAAGTTGATTTAGGATAGAAGGGGACTACATGTATAGTAACTGGATTAAACTTGGCTGCAAATTCAAAGAGCAGGAAGTGTGGGTTAAATTGTTTGGGGGAGTTGTGGGTTACTGAAGACACTGAAGCATGGAAGACCATATAAATATTTCCCCTTTCCTTTCCTTCAGCTAATTAGCCTTTCATTAGAAAACAAGCTTATAACTACTACATGATAAAGTTGGAAGAAAGCTTGCATCCGTGCTTTCCATCTTCCCCTGCCCCCCACAGAAGAGTTGTCAAAAAGTAAATAATTCCCAATTCAAACAAAATTAAATGTAATTATATCCACTGGATCAAATCTGATAAATGCTTGCCCTTCTCACTTTGTTTATGGAAAAACCTTTAAATTTTAGATTTAAATGAAGCCAACATTGGTATTTATCTCTTGGTATTAAGTCTTGTACAAAAATAAATTTAATCAGGTTAAGTTTATAACAAAAACATAATGATAAATTGACAATGATAGTGACACTGTAATCAAGCATCTCCTTATTGTGACATGCTTATAAACTGTCTTTGTTTTCACCTATACTGCAAATAATTAAAAAATAATTTATAAAATTTGAAAACAAATTCTACATTGATTTTTACATTTTCAAGGTTGTACACATGATTGGCAAAATGTCTGTAGCTGCATCCATACTACAGAATTACAACCTAAAGATCAGATGCCATTTTGTACATAAATTGTTAGACATTGAAATAATCAAAGAGTTGTATGGGTGCTTGTAAATTGCTGATAAAGCAATGGAATACATATTTATTTTAACTGTCTGTTGGGTTTCATGACTTGACTTTTGTGGTTACACACTTCCCTCCCCCACAATCAATTGGAACCACTTTGTTGACCTGTTTAACCTACTTGTAACCAATCTAGAAATGAGGGTACATGGTCTTACACATGTAACAAGTGAAATGACTTCAGTGTAAATGAACCCAACCATGATCCTTTGTTGACAATAAAACATAATATATATCCACTGGATCAAATCTGATAATTGGTTGCCATTTTCACTTTGTTTATGGAAAAACCTTTAAATTTTATATTTAAATGAAGCCAACATTGGTATTTATCTCTTGGTATTAAGTCTTGTACAAAAATAAATGTAATCTTTATTTATAATATACTTCACTTTCAGGTTAAGTTTATAACAAAAATATAATGATAAATTGACAATGATAGTGACACTGTAATCAAGCATCTCCTTATTGTGACATGCTTATAAACTGTCTTTGTTTTCACCTATACCGCAAATAATTAAAAAATTATTTATAAAATTTGAAAACAAATTATACATTGATATTTTACTTTTCAAGGTTGTACACATGATTGGCAAAATGTCTGTAAAGATCAGATGCAATTTTGTACATAAATAATCAAAGAGTTGTATGGATGCTTGTAAATTGCTAATAAAGCAATGAAATACATATTTATTTTAACTGTCTGTTGGGTTTCATAACTTGACTTTTGTGGTTACACACTTCCCTCCGCCACAATTGAAACCACTTTGTTGACCTGTTTAACCTAATTGTAAACAATCTAGAAATGAGTGTACATGGTCTTACACATGTAACAAGTGAAATGACTTCAGTGTAAATGAACCCAACCATGATCCTTTGTTGACAATAAAACATAATATATATCCACTGGATCAAATCTGATAATTGGTTGCCATTTTCACTTTGTTTATGGAAAAACCTTTCAATTTTATATTTAAATGAAGCCAACATTGGTATTTATCTCTTGGTATTAAGTCTTGTACAAAAATAAATTTAATCTTTATTTATAATATACTTGACTTTCAGGTTAAGTTTATAACAAAAATATAATGATAAATTGACAATGATAGTGACACTGTAATCAAGCATCTCCTTATTGTGACATGCTTATAAACTGTCTTTGTTTTCACCTATACCGCAAATAATTATAAAAATTATTTATAAAATTTGAAAACAAATTATACATTGATTTTTTACTTTTCAAGGTTGTACACATGATTGGCAAAATGTCTGTAAAGATCGATGCCATTTTGTACATAAATTGTTAGACATTGAAATAATCAAAGAGTTGTATGGATGCTTGTAAATTGCTGATAAAGCAATGGAATACATATTTATTTTAACTGTCTGTTGGGTTTCATGACTTGACTTTTGTGGTTACACACTTCCCTCCCCACAATCAATTGAAACCACTTTGTTGACCTGTTTAACCTACATGTACTTGTAACCAATCTAGAAATGAGTGTACATGGTCTTACACATGTAACAAGTGAAATGACTTCAGTGTAAATGAACCCAACCATGATCCTTTGTTGACAAGAAAACAGAATATATATCCACTGGATCAAATCTGATAATTGGTTGCCATTTTCACTATGTTTATGGAAAAACCTTTCAATTTTAGATTTAAATGAAGCCAACATTGGTATTTATCTCTTGGTATTAAGTCTTGTACAAAAATAAATTTAATCTTTATTTATAATATACTTCACTTTCAGGTTAAGTTTATAACAAAAATATAATGATAAATTGACAATGATAGTGACACTGTAATCAAGCATCTCCTTATTGTGACATGCTTATAAACTGTCTTTGTTTTCACCTATACCGCAAATAATTAAAAAATTATTTATAAAATTTGAAAACAAATTATACATTGATATTTTACTTTTCAAGGTTGTACACATGATTGGCAAAATGTCTGTAAAGATCAGATGCAATTTTGTACATAAATAATCAAAGAGTTGTATGGATGCTTGTAAATTGCTAATAAAGCAATGAAATACATATTTATTTTAACTGTCTGTTGGGTTTCATAACTTGACTTTTGTGGTTACACACTCCCCTCCCCCACAATTGAAACCACTTTGTTGACCTGTTTAACCTAATTGTAAACAATCTAGAAATGAGTGTACATGGTCTTACACATGTAATAAGTGAAATGACTTCAGTGTAAATGAACCCAACCATGATCCTTTGTTGATAAGAAAACAGAATCAACCTGCATTTATAATAAATATACGCTCTGTATGTACGATTTAGTGACAGTTCAGAATGGTGACATTCAGGGGTTGTCATTGGAATCGGTAATTTTAGAATAAAATGTCTGCCCCCTCCCCCAAGTTCTTGGTGATGGCATGTACTGCCACTGGTGATGAACCAACACATTTGTTTTTTTTTCTAAAATTCTTTGGTCTATCATTGCAGCACTATAGAATCCAAGAACTAGGGAAGGGGAGGGGCAAACAAGCAATAAAAGTATAAGGGGGCCCAGATTACCAATTCCACTGACTGACGACTGGTGCTTCATTATGTCGAAAATCACACCCAGCATCAATTCTGCATAGCTGAAGTTGCAAGATGTTTCTGTCCTTTCTAAAAAAAAAAGATTTAAGATTGAAAATAGGAGTAAGGGCTTAGATTTAAATAAATGTTGTTTAACTGACATGGATTGGAAAGGTGGTTATCAGATACACCCCTTCTCTTGGACTGAAATGCCAGTACTGCTATAGCAAAAATAATAACAAATTATACTAAACCTTAATTTTTTGTAATAAACAACCATTAAAACTAAATGAAATGTTCATCATTGGTATGAAGACCCCTTCTCAAACGATCTGTTAACATAAGACGTTAAACCATACCAAGATTGTTGATGACTTGAACTGTTACGATACTGCATTTGGATGTGGTGTCAACGCCGTGTTGGGGTACTGTTGGCTGGAACTCAGTCTGAGCCGTGATACATCGGAGTCAACATGCTGTAAAAAATAATAGTTAAGTTTTATGGAAGTACATGGAATAAAGTATTTGAAATTTCTGACAAGTTCTAATTTATGTGAATGAGGAAAATAATGTCACAGTGAACATGCTGTAAAAAATAATAGGAAGGTTTTATAAGTAGCTGGACCATTGAAATTGAAAAGGGCATTGGTTTGTTTTCAAAATTGCACACAATTATTATTGACAATGTGTAATAAATTAAAGAAATGTTCTCGCACGAAACTCTCATCAAAAGAGAAAGGTATTTAAGGAAATTGCAGAGTCTCTAATTTCATGTGATTGTGATGTGAGTGATGTCTGAGAGAGGCCTCGGGGAGCAGGACCTACAAGTACATGTATTGTGTCATGAATATTGTGCATTTTTCCTGTGAAATAATTGTCTATGTAAGTTTATTTGTATCTGAGAAGGGTACAAAATTAAGGAAAAGTGCAGTAAACAATCGCTAGGCTACTTATTTAATTTGTGCACAAACTGAAGATTTTTGGAGAAAACAAAAATTACAAAATATATGGCATAACATTTCTACTGAATAATTGCCATAACCTTAACAACTGAATTTTCCTATCCTTATTTATATTTTAAATACATTTTGGTGACATCTGTTCATATTTTGTTAGTTGATTACTGTCCAAAGTACATGTATGTTCACGTAGGCCTAACTAACGTTAGTCATGTTATTGTTAGTTAAACAGGCACAATGCAACGACGAATGGACAGCTTAAAAAATGGTTTTTCTTGTATAAAAACACGAAGATAAATACAGGAAATCCTCTTAAAAAGTAACTTCAAAATACTTACTCTTTTTATGACCGTGTACTGTTGGCGATCCATTTTTACAGCCTAAAAAAATGACGTCTGGGCCATGGCACCACACACGCAATATTTGTTGTAACCAAATATCGTGTACTACACGATATTTGGTTACAATGGATCTACATGTACAATCGATATCGACGCTGTTTGCGTGTACGTGTTGTGCCCATGGCCCAGACTAGCGCCACGTATTTGCGGCTTGCGGCGCTATACGATCTTTGATTCTTTCATGCAACGTATATGAAACGTTTTAAATATTTTACTTTTTAGCGTAATTCGACACCTGATGACGTAATCATGACGTCACAGAAAACGGTTTCGTCTGCTTGATATGTTCTGTTTATGTGTTAAGTTTGAAGGCTGTATATGCTTAGCAAGGATGCCTTTGTTACCGGACAAGCGCCACTGAGAATAAGAAGTAAAAAACAAAAAAACAGTACAAAAACAATAGGTGTTCGCGCTGCGCTCTCGAACACCTAAAAACCGGACAAAAACAAGAGGTGTTTCGGGCATATACCCGAACACCTAATTATTGTAACACAGTTCTCCAAACTGAACTTTGGGGATGTTGCAATACTTATGGCCAGTGAGTGTATTATATATTTTGTGTGTGTTGAATAAGCCAAATAGAAATGGACAAATTCACGTTTTGGGGACACACAAAATACACGAGTCAGGCGTGTGAAGCCAATCTTCGTCACTCATGAAATCCACGTCGCACGCGCACAAAACAGCACATATACGCACTGTTCTGACCAATCTATACCATCCGTTAATATACCCCACGTGATAATGTTTTGTCCAGTCAGATTGTCTAAACTGTCTTGACATTCATGAGTGAACAATATAAGCCAACCTGCACATTTATAAAGGTTAACCTTAAACCCCAGTGACTAAAATTTCTGTGGAGGGCACTCCCCCGTGCCCCCACTGGCTTCGCTACTGTAGCAGAGACAATCAGTTAGGACCTCGTTCAACAAATTGCAAAAGTGTTGAATCCGCCATTGATATATTATTATAAATAAATATTCAAGAACTGAATATGTACCGACAACATTAACAATTGGAAATTAATTGAAAGACCTAAACTCAAAAAACTCAATGAGCGTTCCCTTTATTTTGTCCATCTTTATATTAAATGATAATGAATCTCCTTTCATAGCGATTGATCAGATGAAGCGGTGGTCTAATGGATAAGACACTTGATTTCTGTGCAAGCGAACCCGGTTCGAATCCTGCCTGCGTTTTTTGCTTTTGTTGTGTAGCAACACAATTCAAACCTTTTATTTAAGTAGGTTTAATTTAACCTATCTAATACCAACATGGTCCAGATGGCGCAGCACGTTGGCCGGACCACTGGAAGTGTCAATTGCGGGACTTCCAGAACTGGAACGCACCGGTTCGAAGCCCTAGAACAGACCTAATTCACGCACATGGCAGTTGCGGCAGCAGCAGCGGCTTGGGGGCCGCCATGTCTCTACCCTATTCGATAGTTGGTTACGGTGCGGGAAAGTAAAGGAGGGACCGGGGGTCTGCCGATTCCCCCAGAAGGGTGCTTAAGTGGTTATCACGCTGGGTTCGCCTAGAAGATTCAACGCTCCCCAATGCCTGGTCATTACCTCCGACTAACTTTCTGCAGAAATTTAACATAATTTAAATAATTTATTTTCTATGACTGCAGAAATTGTTTATATTATTTAAATAAATAATTTTATGCGATTTTATGTAACTAGGGTGTTTTCAAAGGAAAGGGTGAAAAAACCCGAAACTCACAAAAAAGGTAAATAAATCGCACGTGATCGGTCTTGATTTTCCCAAATTAAAACCATACAGGCCGAAGGTAATCCCCACCCCCTCCCCCAATTGTTGTGATTTTTTTAATTTAAAAATAAATAAATAAAATAAGATAGAAATAAGAAATAAATCAATTAATAACAAATTAAAAATTTAAAATAAATAAAATGAATGAATGAATCAGTCAATCAATCGAATATTACACGTTTGCAGTTCCCCCAGAAAATCACAAGGGGTTAGTACTTTCCCACCAAAAAAATCACAAAGGGTAAGCCTTGTACTTTTTCCCCAAAATCACAATTTTTCGCCAATAATAACAAGGGGTTACACAAATATTTCGCCTTGTAGTTTTTCTCTAAAATCACAAGGGACTTATAAAACTTGTAGTTTTATTTGTACATTATGCGCACTAACCTCAAAATAAACGCGTTTAGGAATGCGTTTAAATGCTAAACGGCCATCCTCTGTACATGTCACAAACAGTGGCGTAGCCGGTGGGGGAGGCAGGTGCAAGTGCCCTCCCCCCCCCCACAGAAACTTTCAGGAAAAAAATGGGGACGGCAAAAATTTTGCAAAATACAATACATACTGGGTACTTTGATGTTGTTAATGTACTGTTCTACTTGAACACAACAAAGAAAGTGATCATAAGGTATTCCAACAGTATTTTTTTACATAAGTTCATTTGGATTGTTCGTAAACAGGATAATGTTCGTTCTTGATAAATCAAATAAAGAGGGATGTTTTACTCACGGTTTAGTTGAAACGTAACCAAACCAACTTAAATCCTCTGAACCTTAAAATGGGGACAAAAATTACTTTGCCCCCCCCCACACACACACACTAAGAAGGCTGGACCCCCACTCTGAAAATACTGGCTGTGCCACTGGTTGTAGGGAATATGGGGGTGGGAGGGGAGGTGGAGGGGAGTAGGAGAAGGAGATAGATAGATAGATAGATAGATATATAGATAGATAGATAGATAGATAGATAGATAGATAGATAGATAGATAGATAGATAGATAGATAGATAGATAGATAGATAGATAGATAGATAGATAGATAGATAGATAGATAGATAGATAGATAGAGAGATAGATAGATAGATAGAGAGATGAGATGAGATGAGATGAGATGAGATGAGATGAGATGAGATGAGATGAAGCCACTTATTATGGCTTTGGAATGCTTCCCATGGTTTCAATTTTACCTAAAATGGTTCCAGTGCAAATATATCTAAACGTACTTAGGTTTGTTTTAATATTTATTGCTTGTTTGTCCGTTTTGATGTCATATTTATTATAGCTGTGGGATTCTGATTGTGTGTGCGCTACAGTACTTCGTTGTATATGATGCACACACATTTCAATATCACCACCCCCCCCCCCCCAACAACAAAAAACGCGTCTCGACATGGATTTACACCAATGAAACATTATGACAAAAACTGTTACTCTGTGTTTGTCTAGGCTATTGCTGGTGTACTCATGCCGTTAGTAACGCAGACACTACCCGAAAGCTTGGCTCAAGTCATTCAATCATTTGCACAGAGACTGGAAGAGTGGCTTCATGTGGCTCTGGAACGACTGCCAGATATACTCTGCAATGCCAAATTTCAAAGTATGACACGAGCTTCCAAATATTTCTTTCGAGCAGTTTTTAAGACTTTCTTCTTCAAGGGAAAGTACAACACTGGTATATACTTTACCAGATTATCAAACTGGAGTGTCGTGGCCGAGCGGTCTAGTCCTTTGGACTCAAGTTCTGGTGTTGTCAGTATGTGGGTTCAAATCCCGGCCTGGCCGGTTGCGGCGCTTGTGTCCTTGAGCAAGACACTTAACCATAATTGCTTCGTCCATGAATTTGGATGGACGTTATGCCGTAGGTCCCGTGTACTAGATTATTAAAGTAATGCACGTACAAGAACCCAGAAAAGTAGGTGAAAAGTTGGGGTTTACCCCGGTGTTTCTGGTTCACATAGCAAGCACCCCAGTTCTTTACTGGTTTCATCATGCTTCTGATACAATCTAAAATTTGTGATCAGGTAAGCATACACTTTGGCATGAAGTTCGCTATTGTGAGATTCGGTAAATTCTGGTGAAATTTTAATTGTGTTATTTTAAATTGTATTATATTATTATTTTTTTCATTTAAAAAATGTTTAGAAAATTTCATGAAAGTGAGCTATCCCCGAATAACAGATTTTATGCCAAAGGTTTCACTAAGTTGCAGTTTGTAATAATTAGCAGATCAACAAAAATGCCCTTCTTGGCACATGTGGGGTTAGGGCCAAGGATACGGAGGGAGTCCAACGTATTGGCCCTATAGAATGGGGTTAGTAAAGGGGGTTATTTCAATTCTTGGATGTGTTTACTGATCTATCATAGTGGCAAGACACTTCTCTCAACTACTAGAGAGACAGACTTCTCTCAACCACTTGTGTCAGGCCTTGAAGGGTGTTATTCAGAGCGATGAAATCACATCGCAGATGGCTGATGATTGGTCGATGGTTGACGTCAAGACAATAGCTAGTCAGACCATGTATGCCGTGCAGGACATGGGGCCAGCGCCTCGGTTATCCAAATGTAAGTCATCTGACATTACCAGGGACAATATTGTCATAATCAACAGGATTTATTTAATTTATTTAATTTATTTATTTAACTTTTAATTTTATGTTTTCTGTGTATAGTTACATCATATTCATTTCACAGTAATTACTTAAATATTACTTACTTATCCTCTTGTTTGGTTTCTAATTCTATTTGATTTTTACTGTATTCTTGTGCTTGTAATTCCGTTTTATCCGCCTGGCTTATAATTTGTTTTTACTTCTTTAAAATGTATTCTTGCTTTTTGTACACTGACTTAATGTTTTTGTTTGTTTTAAGATTATTTTTGACTTGATGACTTAAATTGTTTGTAATGTTCTAATTTTATCAGAAGGTTTGATGCAACACGGCCCCTTGAAAAACAACCTTGGTTGAATGGGTTACCGTGTATATGCATTTGCAGTTTGGGGTCAAAAATCACATTAAGGTCGGTAGAGGTAATTTGAATAAAAATATTCAAAAGGCTATACAGATTATATTCGTTCTTGATGAAGCACATTGGCTCCAGTTCTTTCTTTCTTCTTTATTTGAGCAAACAGTGACGTGGTTATATTATGAAAACACAACAATGCTTCTTCTTCCACATTATGTAGCCGATTTAAGCCAGATGGTCAGATACCTCCCTATCCTGATCACCATCTAGGGTGTTTTTGCCAAATATCACATAATGATTAGTATTGTCATTTTATGTAAATCTACAAAATGTGCCTCACATATTCTTTAGGCGATTTCAGCCAAACTTGCTTCATTTGATGATGTTCACATATTTTGGTTAAAGGTCACCCAACGGTCAGTAGTTATCATTTTGTAAAAATGTCACATTTTTTGCTCCATAGTTGACCAAGTGGGTACAGAATCAATAAAGTATTAGCTATCCAGCCCTATGGTGCCGTGACCAGGCATTGCCAAGGTTGGGTGGAGATTAAGGGTAGGGTTAGGGTTGGATCAGTCTATTGGTGGGGTAGAGTCAATCAAGTATTAGCTATCCAGCCCTATGGTGATGTGACCAAGCATTGCCAAGGATGGGTTGGGAATAGGGCTAGGGTTAGGGTTGGATCGGTCTATTGGTGGGGTAGAGTCAATAAAGTATTAGCTATCCAATCCTACGGTTGGCAATCCCACAGTAATTTAGTTTATATTATTTGTAATCCTACAGGGGTGCTACCTTTGTTTCTGTTTCTGTTAATTAATTTGTGTTTATTTGTTTTTCTACCTGTGAAATCAATAAATGAAATGAAAATGAAAACAAATATTTAGCCATTTATCGTAGTGTCAGTAATGGGAGGGTGAACAGCTGTAGTATGACTACAACAACTTCAACAACTATACAAATTGTTATTTAAATCATTACTGTTCATCTGTAGTGCTCAGTACACACATGCACAGACGCAGACAAATATGTGGAGTGTGGGGTACCACAATTGTTCTCCAATTGTCCATTTTCTAAGAATTCTCTTGTGGTTCCATGAAAAATAAGTGCGATTGAGTATTTTGGATCTTACAAAATTAAAGAACGAAATTAAAACGCATATTTCATGCAGCAAACTTTATTGAGCAACATCAGTTGACATTTATATAAATAACAATGAGGGAATCAATTCCTGTTTCATTTAAGTAAATAATAAGATAATACCAGAAGTCTATTACCTACATGAGGTTTGCCGCTCGTATACTAACCTAGTCCAAGGTCTCAAAAAGAAGCGTTCCGGTCTGGGAGACTTATTGGGTGTGTGAGAGAACTGTATATCACGCGCGCCCCTTAGCGTTTGCGCGTTCTCCCCACAGCTGATGATTCGCATGCGTCTAATTTAAGGTTTCGTCTAGTTCTTGGAACTAGTTTCGCGCACCAAGCGCCTAATCCCGTGATGTTTTACGTCAGGGCAGGCAGGGTAGCAAAAATCCTAGCTACATTTTTGAATACAATGCTGTGGTATGCTGTGGTATGGATTACAGCAGACTGGCACACTTCGTGCAGGTAACAGACGTAATACATAATTAAAAGTACAATTCTACAGCTGGCCACACTGAACAAAAATATGGATATGATGTTTCACGGTATCACTACACGGTGTTTCAAACCATTGCATTGCCCTGTAAAAACTGCGGTGTTGAAATAACACCAGCGGTATCAACGTATTCTTCCATGCCAATCAGGCATTGGGTTACTTGTCTAATATGAACATCACTGGTGTATTTTTTTTTACAGACCGATTTTTGTAACGTCCATTTTTTCAGGCATCAACCATATTTGTATTACTACTATGATCTTTTAAACAATTCAAAATGTCATCTCGTCAGCGAAATAAGGTCGTAAAATGGGCGAAATTGAGATAATAAATTTAAATTTAGAGTACCATGTTTGCTTAATCAATATTATGAAAGTTAGAACTAAATTCGGAATATAGCGGAGATACAACAATTTAAATAATACATTGTGACATTATTGTTATGTTAGTGCAACACGGCCGTTGTTTAATTGTTCTTCTTATTTGTTGTTTAATTACAGATGGAATGTTTATTTTAATTTTCTACCACAGGTAGTATGTTGGACAATTTGGTGACTGTAATTTGTTTAAAAAAATAATCAGAATATTAAATAACTGTTTTAACAAAAAAAACGCCTATAACTCGAAATTCTGAAAATGCAAGTTACATCCTTCCATAGACGTGACGATATATAACTTTGTATTTCAATTAGGAAGCTTGAATAAAATGCTTTGAGTAGCACTTAATACATGACTTAATGATTCACTCTGATGATTAACATGTCTTAAACGTGATACGAGTAACGTACATAATTTAATCCGGTTTGTCAACCATAAGCTGTCAGTTTTTAAGTCTGTCAATGTGTTGAACATTTAGCCAATTCCTCTGAAACATTATACATGTATTTTTAATTGCCTTCTCTAAGCTAGACTTAAATATAGTTGTATACTGTGTTTCTTGAACTAAGTATGGGACCAAAAATGTTTATTTTGGTTTGTAAATTAAACACTTTTCATATATTATATCCTTCTGTACTCATTACTAAAATTGTCAAAGAAACATCGGAGCTCTAAAGCTTTCTGGGTATATTAATGACCATCACTGTAATTTTAACCCTATCAAGTCTGTGATGTTTTTGTTGTTATATAATATCACCAGAACGCATTTACTGACCACGCTTAGACCAATCCTGATGACCCTCTCAATCATATATCCATGACCTAATTGATTTTTGGTTACCATGGTAACAGTTTATTTTGAACAGGTCCAATTGTATTTCCACTTTTTGGTGGTAAATACGAGATTTTTGATATTGTAAGACATTGGTATGTCTTTTGGGTTTTGTTGTCAACCTTCAAACGCTGAACTAGACAACACTGAGTAATTTGACCACTTCCAAAACATTCTGGGAATCCAATATGGCTGCCATTATGTTGACTATTTTTGACCATTTTCAATATTTGTTTGGGGAAATGCTGTTTTAAACAATTTACCAACAATTTGAACAATTTAACGCGCTCCTTTGCGGTAACCTATGGAAGTTTGTGTGACATCTTCCGATAGATCTTGTTGAACTGAACATATATTTGAAGTTTCCTGAAAATCGGCATTATGTCGCTAATTACTACTTTGTAATATAATTTACAATCGCTTAAACACAACACGTGATAATGTTTTTTGGTAGACTTGGTACGTCTATATGATACTAAACAAGGATTTAATGATATATCTTTAGATTCTTGTGTCATTCAAAGCAAAACTTAAATGCAAATGTTTTACCTTATTTGTCCTTTGTGATCTTGGAAATGACCTTTAAAATCAAAATCGAGAGTGGCATCTACCCTCATACGTTGTTCGTGATACTATAAACTATTGATTTAGAATGGATGCCTTGCATTAAAACAATGCAGTTCAAAGTTTCAAATCTTGTGTTGTCTGGTTTACTAATACACAGCACTGTGCAACCGTTTACATTCACTTTCTCAATACTCACGAAGAAGTCATTGAATACAAATGTATATACACATGCTCTATTTAAATAAAGATTCTGGAAGCAAAACCAATGTGTCATTTCTGAAGGACAACCCTTTCTTGTTTTCGTTTTTCTAGTTTTTGTGACCTTGACCTGTGACGTTTAACCAATACTATAAGCCTGTCAAACCACAAGGTACACTATGTATGTTTTATGAAATAAATATATTTCGGCACGTAAGGTAACCTCCAGACAAAACACATTGATAGACCCAACCATAAATTGGAAGGGTTTGAACATTTATTGTCCACAATTTATACACATTTGATACACAAGAGCCTTCAGCAGTTATTATCTGAATATACAAGTTACCAAACCTCGTGCACAGGGTCTACTTCGTTCTCACTACTTAGGCTTGGGTTGGGAGAAAAAGAAACAAATATTAAATATGTTTTATACATAATATTAAGCATTTCTTAGCATTTTACAAGCAGTTTTCTATAATTTATTTTATCCAAAACGAATGCCGAATGAAGAGGGAATAACAAAAAACTAAATACAATGTGTCTGATTTGCATTTGGATGGCCTTGTCCCGGCCTCACTATACTGCGGTACACGCTCTTGTTATTAACTGTTTATCCACAAACAAGGTGAAAAAACACCGAGTATATGGAAGCATAGGCGATTCCGATAAGTCAGCCATTATCGAGCACTCGCACATCATGGGCCACTAAATTGACTGGCAGGCAGCTCAACTCATCATATCCATCACAGATGGCATCCTAAACGCAATATAGACACAAGACATCGGCTTCTACCTCATTTTGGTAGAAATGAAGTAGAAATGAGGGGTCGCAACATCCTACAGACTGAAGGATATTTTATATACAAAGGTGCCCCCTCCCTTCTCTGTGCTTATTATCAACTGATTCAGTTCAGTGAGCGCGCACTCCTCTCCCTCATTCTCAGTATCATCGCTCCACCAATTTCCGCCTGCGCGCAAGAACGCACTAATCCTCTAGCATCCAAGACTTCGCGACGATCCCCATCAGTGTACTTAAGCAGCATCTTTCGCAGTCCGCTATTCTCTTGAAGACGATCAGAGCATACTGATCGAAATGTCAAGTTGTACCCAACTGTTTTTTCCAGAACTACTTACTACTCAAAGATAGTTGTTATATTGTGTCACCACAAACAGTCTTCACTCACAACGAAGCACTTTAACAAATAGTGAAAACTATAATTTCTATAAGCTATGTTGAAACTAGCTTGATGCTGGTATGAAACATTGTTTTTAATAGTTTTGTCTGAGGTGATTTATTATTATGTTTTAATTATACAAACTAATTTGTATAATAGGGTAGATTTGCGGTAGCACCATGTAATGATCTCTATTTAGATATGCGATGATGTACGAGATGGTGGGATGTCTCAAAGACGGTTTCAGAGTAAGGCAGCCTTAAATTTGCACGGCGTAAGGTTTCCTTGTTTTTCTCATGAGTGTAAACCTTACGCGTTTTTGACTGCCGTTGGCTTTGGCATTTTCACGCTTATCGGTAACTTTCGTGTATATTGTATAAAGATAGGGGTTAATAGATGAATTGATAGGTAAGATAAACACGCCTACCCAGGCATACATGTCAGCATTTAGCTTCACCGTTCCAGTCTGTGAGAGAATCCCCAAGATGATGATTGGCATCCAGCACGCAAAGTCCGTGCCGACTATGACCGCCATTTTGATAGCCATCCTGATTTCCCGTTTGCGGTGAGCAGTCACCGTAACTGCAATGTAATGTAACAGCAATGTAACAGCAATGTAATGTATACAGCAATGTAACAAAAAAGAACGATTATGAAAGACAACATGTTAACGCCAACAAACAAGACAATAGAGTAGGTCCAAAGTGGTTTGCTCTCCTCCACTACTGATGAGCTGGTTTCATCTGTACCAAACCTTGTGGGACCTGTTGTAGTCAGAGGAAGCCCTATACACATATCAGATAATCCGTATACCGTTGAATCAGACCCAGCAGTGACGGTTGGAAGAATACTTAGAAATGCGGACGCAGACCATATAATGGAGACGATAACTTTTGACGTCTTCTCCCGGATGTTGATTAAACTGTAAGGAAACACGATGCCGAGGAAACACTCGACACTGATAACGGTGACGAAGAAAACAGATGCCTCACTTGATAGCACGGAGAACACCCCAGCAATTTTACAAGCTGCACCAGACCGCCATCTCAGCGCTGCAAAAGCGTATTTATTGCCAAATTGCACATCTGCAATCGCAATGATTAACATATAAACACCAATCATCAAGTCAGATACAGCTAAATTGAGCACCAAGAACGAGTGCGTCTTATTTTCAGCTGTTTCTCCGCGTTGATTCCACCTCCAGACAATAACCACTGAATTGCCAATGAGGGCAGCAAAACCAAGTATCCACATGAACACTCTCAGTACGTCGTTCAGTAGAAGAGTGACACATCGGTCTAATGATGTCTGTTTAATCGTTGTCTTGCAATCAGAATCGGTAAAATCATCAATAGCCGAAAGAGCTTCACAGCAGAAACTGAAAGTATCGACGTTCCTAAAATAAAAACACAGGTTAGAAACAAATATTAAGCCTACGTAGCTTGATGTGCATGATTGAAAATGTGCCGATATGATTTACTTTAAGCATTGGCAGTCCTATGTTTAGTGTAGTGAAATCTATACCATAGCAAATTTAATTTCTGTCATCTGAAGACAGACAATAATTACTATTTAGGATGAATTTACAAACATTTTACCAAAATTGTAAACTAGATTTAATGTCTACTATAATTCTGTTATTAAGGTTTCAAAACAATGTTGCTTCGAGCAGCTTGCTGGCTTCTAAAGTAATCTGATCTGAGTATTGATAGCGGATGCAACATAAGCCATAACTCTAGTTTGTTTCGCCGTCAGACGTTAATGCAACTTAAAGAAGAAATCCGTGACTGGATACTACGTGATTGTAATTTATGATATTAACACTACAAGTATCCGAGCCGTTGTAGACCAGCAAATGTTCCTGGTACAATTTCACTGATTTGGTTGTTAGACAGGTATCTAATATGATAAAACAAAGAAGGGTTAAAACATCTGATTCGGTTATTTTCACCAATGTTCGTAGATTTTCCGGAAAGCATACTTGGTTAAATATGAGGGATCCGTTAAACTATGAGAAATAATTCGTCGCATTTTTGTATAACCACGGACAGACTGAGCAGCATATGTAGAAAACATAACGTTTTAAGCTAGTTTTACAATGTAAGACAAAGAAAAATCATGCATCTAAGGTATTTACATCGGTATTTACATCGTTAGGCAGTGTATTCGTTTGTCGATAGTTATTGGTAATATTGGCCTTATAGTGTATGTACTACGTACACATACAAACATGTACAAACACATGGGTGGCGAATAGGCGCCAGCGGCACTTTTTTGTTTTTGTTGCATAGTGACGAATAAGAAAGTATAGGCCTATACGCTATGCGTGCGCTGAAGTGACGAATAGGCAACCAAATTGTATTCCATAGTGACGATTAAGTTCAAGCCTTCGTTACACATAGACAATCAACATTTTAAACAAAGTAAAGACAGTAAATTACCAACCAGGTACTTATTAACACTTGGATGATAAAACGAAATGTGTTTGTTTAATAAAGCAAAAAACTAACAGCGTAAATGTGTCCGACTTAAAGCATGATTTACTCGTAACGCGCTTTTCTTCCGATTCGTCACTATGAGAAAAATGCGACGAATTGTGCCTGCAATAAATTATATAGAATATAATCACAACGGAATCTCGATAAACAATACTTAAGAGCACACTGCACCCCAATGACACACTGCACACCAATGACAAGTGTGACAGTGTGAGGAATAATAATAAAACAAATGTCCCTATTACTTGATAAGAATGATAACTTTTGTAGAAATTAAACGACTGATCTGTGAAAATACATTGCTCATTACGTTGTGTCATTTTTAGAAATAAAGTAGTGAAAATAGATTAAGTATTTTTTTGGCTAGTTATTGCCTATTTGCAGTTTATGAAGAATTAGTATGTGTAGACCATCAAATATTCATAGTGCAAATTTACTTATATTTATGTTGTCAAGTCATCTTAAATTAGAACAAAACTAAGTACGGATGACTCCTCAATAAATTAATAATAACGGGTAGTCCTCTAGTTTGTACATAACATAGTTGTTCACACAATGTAACGGGCAAACGTCTTGTATAAAGGCTAGACCAGTCATACAGTGATCCCTAATAGTTATAATGTCGCCATTAGACACTATTGGTAATCCCAAAATAATATATATGATCACAGTTTAACAGAAAACTTACTTTGTGTTAAGTTGATGATGGTATCAAACATCAATTGAAATATTTCTGTCTTGGGTGCTATCGTTTAGGTAAAAGTAATAACATAATTTCTAAATTTAATTTCTGTCATCTGAAGACATGTCTGTCTTCACACGTTACAATGATTACGAACAGGATGAATGCATTTCCACAATTTTTCATGATCGAGACACAATTACATTTACAGGTTCTTTTTATACATACATCTTAATTATTATTTAGGATGAATTTACAAATATGTTACCAAAAGTGTAAACTAGATTTAATGTCTACTATAATTTTGTCACAAGGTTTCAAAACAATGTTGCTTCGAGCATCTTGCTGGCTTCTAAAGTAATCTGATTTGAGTTTTGATAGCGGATGCAACATAAGCCATAACTCTAGTTTGTTTCGCCGTCAGACGTTAATGCAACTAAAAGAAGAAATCAGTGACTGGATACTACGTGATTGTAATTTATGATATTAATACTTACAATGATCCGAGGCTGGATAGATCATTAAATAGTCTGGGTTCAATTTCACTGATTTGGTTGTTGGAGAGGTCTCTAATATGATAAAACAAA
>CM055826.1:18393612-18474726 GCA_029582265.1 Zoroaster sp. YZ-2022
TGGGGCTCCCTGCTAAGGAAAGGGGCTCAAAAAACGTATGGTAAATAAACATGTATTATTCACAGGGACATGCTAAAGTTATTAAATTCGTTATTGTAAAAAATAATTTGGTGCACCCATGCAGTGTCTGCTATATTTCATCACACATCAAAACGTAAATTTCCTGCAATATTCTGTACAAATATATTTAAATATTGGATTAGGGGAGAGCTAAATTTGATGGTATCCGGGCATTGTTTACAATAATTATGGGTCTGAAAAACATTAGACACTATGCTTTTGTGTGTATACGCCAGCCATGTACATTTTGAGTTAATGTATACCTAAATTTATACATGAGTATTTTGTACATACATCACAAACAGCACATTAAACATCACAAACAGCACATTAACCCTCCTACAATAGCTGCACTTTAGTGGCAAATTGCTACAGAGGTCAAAATCAGTCAACTGTCCGTTTGGACTGTTGACCCAAATGTGCACATATGGACATTTTTGACTGGTTTTTACTGTCATTTTGACCACGCTGAATACCAGACAATGCTTTTACTAGTCAAAAATTGTTAACTCATTTTGACCTGTAAATGTAGTTACTACACGTAAGGTTTGACAGTGTTTGACCGTTAAGTGCAATAACTATACATTGGCAAGTATATCAACATTTTGAGTGATTTTTACCCTTGCATTAGTAGGAGGGTTAAACATCACAAACGGCACATTAATCACAAACAAGATGGTGCTGTGAATGCTCGATTGGGGAGGACGGTTACTCGCTGTTAAGTTTAAACTTCGTCGTTTGTAAATGGTTTTTATTCTATTTTTAATAAATACTCGTAAATGTCGTTTGTTTCGTTTTGTGCTATAAATGTCAGGGTACAGCCATTTTGCTTTTCTATTCAAAGCAGTGCAACCAAAGCGAGGCTGAAAAGGAAAATAGTCAATGTTATGAGAATTCGTACTATCGCTGTCAATGGGTAAACGGGGAATATGATAAAGATGGCCGCAGTGTGATTTAAAGGTCTATAGTATACGCATCTGGGATGTATGCCTTAAATAAAATGGGCACAGAAAATTGTTTGGAAAATAATGGCATTTACACTGAAGCGCTGATGGGAAGTGACTAATACAAAATACAATTTAATAAAGTTATAATTGGTGTACAGTTCTTACTAATCATTTTATTTAAACAATACTTGGGGTGGAAATCACTGTAAAAAATTGTCCGTAAACATTACGGCGATTTACCTGGCAGTTTGGGTGCCAAACAATTAACGTAAAATTTACGCATACCGTTGAAAAATTAACCGTATATTTTACAGTAAAACATAGTGCATCGATTTATCCAACTTCTTATAATTAGGGTTAATAAATGCCACCATTTATTTATTACACAATGTCTATCTCTTACCGACCAGTGGTTCTTTTTTCAACCACCTCTTCAGTTCCATAGACATGTATTCTTTAAAGCCTATATACAGTCTTGCTCCAAATCTCTTTTTAGCTATGGTGGTATGCAATTATAATAATCTATTCGTTTTTATAATAAAATTAATAAAGATTTGAAAATTTCCTAAAATCTCCCACTTTTACATGTTGAAACCTTGAAAATGATTCGAGCACAAAGGTCTCAAATTAAGTCGGATCATTCACATTTTTGATACATCCCGGAGTGCAATAGGAGGCCGTAATACAGGTTTCGGCCGTGACAATGAGGATGATTACGGTATTTCACCGTAGACACTTACACATTTTGCCGTAAAATTACGGTAATCTTTTACCAGTGCAGTCAAGTTTACCCCGAGTGATAAAGTCGCCCACCGCAATAAATATTTTAAGTATTTGAGACCAGGCAATGGACAAATGAAACACAAATTTGTGTGTTTATAATTAGAATAAACGAAATCTTAAAATAGTAATAACTAATGAATGTGTTAAAAACATGAAAGAAATAAATCAGTAAATATATTTAAAAATTAAATAATTGCATATAGGCTATAAATTACAATTCGGTGAACATAGAACAATCCCAGAAAACATTACCGGTACGGTAAACATTTATTATATTTTTGAGTAGTGTCAATGTAGTTTTTCTACATCTGTAATACGATCTGTTGACATAATTTGTCGGTTCATTCGAGTTTTATGTCAGTAAATTTAACCCCCCAAAATGCAACACCCCCCTCCCCCAACCTTGAAAAATCCTGGCGCCGCGTGGCAGGTAATTATGAGAGGTCTAAATCTTTTGTTCATCTATACTGTGCACATGCATTAATGTACAGTCTGGTAACGGTAACTAAGCAGGTAGCGTTAAGCCTCTGGTATAATCCGGTCGCGTATATTTGTTTTACACCGCAGCGACGGGTTTTGTGCAGTAAAAGTGCCAATTCCGGTCTTGAGAGAGAGACTACGAAACCCTAGGCGCGCGACGATAGAAAACTCCAAGCTGCAGTCGACCATGGCGCTCTGCAGTGGAACTCATGGAGCCATTCCCTCTCCGTTTGATGGTAGGTTTTTTTTGCGTGTCGAAATTCCCTTCGCGCGCATGCGTGCTGAATGGGTTCATAGTCTTGACACAAGGGCGAAATGCGCACAAAACCCGTCGCTGCGGTGTAAAAAACAAATACGCAATCCGGTCAAAGGTTCTGCGCGATCCTTTGTTCACACGTACACGTACAGCGAGCTTCCTATACGCGTCTGTGAGTTCTTAACATGAACATGATCTTGCGCAACTAGTTAAATAGATCCCGTCAATCATCCCCATTAATTAACCAAGCACTGCCCGGCATATGACCTTGGGATTGTCATATGCATGAATTACCACGGAATCATCCACATTCATTCCCACGTACAGGCCAAAACAAAATATATCTCAAAATTGGCAATATTGTACATCACCCACACACAATGCAATGATCAAACTCCCCGACTCTGGGCTGCACTGTACAACATTCGATAAGCATAATGGTCTGATATAGCGCTCCTCCTGCGTGCACGTACTTGGGCTATCCGACCTGTTATCCATCCTCTACGGTTATATCAACGAGTCCATTCGATTGATGGGGCACGCAGCGCAGTCTAGGGGGTCAGTGTACAAGATGGGGAATCAATGATGCGCGCTGAGGAGTGGAGAGTGAGTCTGTTTTATACAATAAACGGGATGATGCATGACTATTAAAACAAATTTTAAATAACAATTTAAAAAATGTTTTGTATGATATAAATTCATGACGCGGCCTTCATGTATCAATACCACTTAAGTTTTAGCTCACCCTACCACGCCGGGTACACTACTAGTACTGCACAATGGTATAGTCCCAATGTTGCGCAAGCAACATGGCGACCACGGCACACTGGAGAAAATTGTTTTAGTTTCTGGGTTTTTGGGGGGGATTTTTTCAAGAAAAACCCACATTATTTCAAACGTTGAAACCCCACAAATTGCATACATATTCCCACCTTTATTTTGATTAAAATTATTGTTGGTTTAAAGTGCATTTTAAACACGTTATCGTGAGTTGTCGGCGATTTAGTGTGACCGCATGTGGGGGACATCGTGGCAGTTGTACTCGTGGCATGCAATGGGGCAATTTTTCCGAAGCAAAGGAAGCGTGCCGCTATCATCTTGCCCAGGAAATGTTCCACCCATCGCAGCACATTGCAGACTAAAGACCGGTCAATGGACTAGAATTCTTCGTGTCTTACCATGGAGGTATCCCTCCGTGGTATACCTTCCGTAGTCTTACAAGTTACATACACAAAGAGTGATTAATCACATGTGCAGCGCGATGCCATTTCCGAACTTGGTGGGACAATGGCGGTTGGAACTGGTGGAAGGAATAACCAAACCCAGGAATTCGCTGTAGTGTAACATTAATTCTGACCAGAATACGTCTAGAAAATAATTATAAACACCCTTAACATTCACCTAAGTATTAAACAAACTTAAATAAGAAAGAAGCTACTTACAATTAAATTCTGAGAAGAATATTTGATGGGTTTCCCGAGAGCCGCAGAAGGTGACTTTCGACCGACTCTGAGATCCACGTGTAAAAGACCGAATACTGCCGGCGTGGCTCTCTGATGACCGCTCCTACTGTCGTACGTACGTACGTGCGTGGGCACTGAGCGCGCTCAAGCGTAACCGACGAAAGGGATTGTGGGTAAGCATGGGATGACCAAAAGGAGTCAAGTGTCCCTGTGAATTGGCGCCAACAATGGTATGATAATGTGAGGGTGTTTATTCAGCAATCGTTATATAACAACATGTTTTGATGTGGGGTGTTGAAGAGTTCTTTGATCTCTTCTTGGAAGAACTTGTTTTATTTCAACGTTTATGATGCATGATGAATATTCATCACTTTGTGGTATTTTGGATGACGATGAATTGCCCCACACCCAGTGGCGTAGCTGGCTGTGTTCGCCTGGGGGGCGAATCGGATCCCAGGGGGCCCACCAATCAGATTTTACAGATTTTTAGGGCCCCCCCCCCCCTCTTTACCTGGGGCCGTGGGCAACTACCCTTTTGCCCTTATGTAAAAGCGGCCCTGTATGCAGGGCCGGATTTATAAGGGGGGCAAAGGGGGAAATTGCCCCGGACCCCCTGCCAGAGGGCCCCAGACTAAGGACTTCCTTTATAAAAAAGAAATGTAATAATTATAAAATTAGTTTTATATTTTTTTCGAAGAAATGCAGTTTATCATTCATTTTAGTTCATTTTTTATTTGTCATGTAATTTAATTTCTATGTCGAGGGGCCCCCGAACCTGAAGTGCCCCGGGCCCTCAAGGTCTAAATCCGGCCCTGCCTGTATAGTCCTGCCTGCTGGTGGGCCCGTCAGTCAGTCCCATAAGCATGTGAAAAAAATTCGCATGTGTTAGGGGGGGCCCACTTATTCTGGAACTGGAGCCAGGGGGGGCGGCCGCCCCCCCCTGCCCCCCGCTAGCTACACCATTGCCCACACCTTATAAAGCAATGAGTGCATATACACTCATTGACCTCTTCCTGTCCCTTTCGCAATTGTTGGGCCTTGATTATGATGTCATGGCTTTGATGATTATGCCATGATTATGCTACGGTTCATCAGGTCATATTATTTGAAACTATGTCCGTCACTGTATTACCCCGTCCTAAATCCCTTATGAGTGGATTTTTTTATATTAATAAATGTCCCATGGACGGTATATTGTAGGGCCCAGGTCATACCTGCATGCCCCAAATACTGATTTGGTAAAATTTCACTATATCCCCTAATGTAAATTATATAAGGGGAGAGATACTTTCAAAATCAAAACATCCGATGGGAAGCTGCTGTGGAAAGTGTTATTAGCGGAAGGAAGTTTTTGCAATTTTTATTGCGGGAAGCATGATGTACGCACGACATTTCCTTCCTCCATGGTTTAATGTGCTTGGTGCCCATATGTGTAATTTTCCCCCACGACGAACATGGATAATTTCATGTTACAGATACTAGGCCTGATGTGTATCACCCGTCATGGTTGTTACATTGCATTTTGACGGCATTTTCCCCAAACATTCTCGTTTTCATCGAACCCCCCACCCTCCCATTTTCAAAGTAAACATGGTTTACAGAAATTGTCCCAGTCATTTAGAAGATAACTGTTAATCCAAGCTTATGATTATTTGTGGAATATCTCGGCTTTTCTATAAATCGGTTTTTCTCAAATATACTACTCAAAACAATTTAGGCAACACCGGAATAATCTTAGTTAAAGCATGGAGGAAGGAAAAGCAAGATCATTTATTTCAGATAGACACAATGTTTCACAGAATTGATGAGAAACAACTGCACAATGAAACAGATGATAAAGGATGCATGTAGTGATCATCACATTTCATGACATGACTACTGAAAGAGAGAGGGGGTTGCAAATGAAAATCCCGGTTCATGGAACATTTCAATAAACGGGTACGGTGTGACCACTTCTTGCAGCAACACGTGTTCCATAAATTGTTTAGTATATATGAAATCATGGATGTTCCGATAAAAACAAAACCATGTGCAAGAATTTTATCCACACTGGATGCTAGAATAAGCCTAGTGATCAACTTTAAATCACTGATCAATTTGGTGGTTGTCCGAGGTCGATTTTTTTTTTAGAGCGTCGAGTTGTCACAAGGGTCGAGATATTCTCGGCAACAAATTCAATTGAGACTTTTGCCGACGTTTAAAGTGCATGTCATACCCATACCAACTTTTGAAGGGGCAGTTTCTTCCCTCCATACCCCTTTTGATTATCATCTTTCAAGGATTGAAATTGTTCATGTCTAAACGAGCCCCACCCCCCAAAAAAAATAATACTAATAATGTAAATAAATAAAAAATTACAAAATAAGTAAATAATTGTTTTTTTTTAATATATAAATATATAAAAAAAATAAGTAAATAAATAAAAATTTAATATCGTTGAATCCCACTTTGGGAGAATGAACATTCCCACCCAACCCTATTTGAACTGATATTGCTTGATACTTGTACACACAGGCAGTGAACTTTCATTACACAAACACAACACAAAAGAGGAACACAATTTTTTTCCCTGTTTTTATTGTTTGCCAAGTCACTGAAATGCACGTTTTAGAACTTAAAAATCAGACAAAAAAAAACATGCCTCTCTGCATGGTGTTAAACAAACCACAGGTGTTAAAAGTAACATTCATTTTATGAAACGTTTTTTTTTTTTCATTTTAAAATTCCATAACTATATCTCGATTGCATGTGGAGTTGTTATTTAATAATGATTATCCAGTATTTTAGGGCGTCCGTCATGAATAGTATGCAACAAACATCATTGAGTTCAACAATAATTGTACACTAATTCACCACCAACACAGGTTGTACAATACAGTTCTATGTTTACACAAACTCCAGAATCTAGTCAACTATCCCTTCCATATAATACACCTATACAAATTTATGTGGTATTTCTTACACATATCCACCCCACTTTAAACCATTAAATGACTTTGTGGGTTTATTCAGAAAGAAAATAATTTAGGATAAATTATAACACTTTGAGTATCACATATATCTATTTTAAGGGGTTTTCATATAACACAAGGTTTATTTCACTTTGTTTATTTCTTTAAAAAACATAATAAATTACATACATGTTTCCTTTTGTATGCAGAGTTTTCAATCTAAAATTATAAATTATTGGAAATGAATAACTGCTCGTTATTTCATGAGGCAAGATCCAAGAAATAAATAAAAAATCCTCAATAGGGTCAAAAATAACATTTCAGATTGACCCGAGATGCACAAAAACCTTTTTCACTGTACAGTTACACAGTCACACAAGCTTGAATATTAATTTAACCTAAATCATCCTGACCTTTATTTCTTTTAATTGCTCTCTGGCACTGTAAACCGAGTTGAAATTGAACAGACAGTCTTATTGGCATTTCTGCCCAAGCTAACTTAGTAAAAAACAGTTTAAAATAGCAGTTAAATTTAATCAGAATTTTGTTAACAACTCTTTTACAGTAAAAGCATTCAACGAAACTGACAATTAAAACATAAATGACTTTGGATATTAACACGAAGTACTTTTGAAGGTGCTGCTTAATCACAAAAATAAATTGCAAAAGGAGTATTTACTCTAGCTTTTTAGTATGCTTTCCTTCGGAAGAACTTCCTGTGGTTTATACTACTTTCTTCTTTAGCTCTGACTTTTAGGGGATTTTGTACTTTAATCACTTTTTTTACTACTGTGCATTTAAGAACATTGATGGGGGCTATGTCTCGTTTTGTTTCCGAGGGTTGTCTGTTACAAGCCTTCCATAAAGGCTTTGAGGCAGAGGCTAGGAGGACCTGCCATCACTTCTTCTTCTGTACCTTCTGAGCTGACTTTGTGGACTTCTCTTTGCCTTCCTTCTTGGTGACATTCTTGATGACACCGACAGCAACAGTCTGCTTCATGTCACGCACGGCAAAACGGCCAAGTGGTGGGTACTCGGCGAAAGATTCAACACACATCGGCTTGGATGGAGTAAGAGTGACTATGGCAGCATCACCAGATTTAACAGCCTTGGGATTCTCCTCCAGCGTCTTGCCAGAACGACGGTCACATTTCTCATGGATCTCGGTGAACTTGCAGGCGATGTGAGCTGTGTGGCAGTCCAGCACTGGTGCATACCCAGCGTGGATTTCTCCAGGGTGGTTCAGGATGATGACCTGGAGTAATGAGGGGGAAAGAACAAAAATTTGATATGGAATTAAACCTGGTATTCCTTTATTGAAGGGGCAAGGCAATTGTTCCAATGATTTTTTTTGAGAAATGTGTAATTTTGAAGCATTTGTTTGCCTCTTCAAGTGAAATAGCAATGTTGTAATGAAAAAGAAATTTAAGATTTGCAAGGAAAATTAATTTAAACAAAGGGGAAATACACCTTTAAGTCATTAATGCCTGCAATGCTATACACAAATAGGGTCAAGGTCACAATAACTAAATATTTGTTATAGTATTGAGAATCAAAGATGCATGGAGTGCCATGGTCTAGCGGTTTAGTGCATCAGATTTGTGTTCTGATGGCAAAGTCGTCAGAATGTGGGTTCGAATCCCGACGGCGACCTGGGTGCTTGTGTCCTTGAGCAAGACACTTTACCATAATTGCTTCTCTACACCCAGGGGTAAATGGGTACCTGTGAGTGCAGAGTTGGTTGTTGTTTGATTAACTCTATTGTATATGCGTCCTTCGGATGGGACGTAAAGCCGTAGGTCCCGTGTGTTGTATAATGCACGTAAAGTGGATTGTCGTGGCCGAGCGGTCTAGCGCACTGAACTCAAGTTCTGGTGTTGCCAGCAGCAGAGTGTGGGTTCGAGCCCCGGCCGTGACACCTGTGTCATTGAGCAAGACACTTAACCATAATTGCTTCTCTCCACCCAGGGGTTAAATGGGTACCTGTGAAGGCAGAGATGGTTTGCTCTCTATGCGCTAGAAATGGCAGCAATTGAGCTGTATACTCCCCAGGGAGCTGAGATGGTTTCAGGAATGATTTATGAGCCTTATGAGCCTTATGAGCAGGGATAATAATATAATGCGCCTTGCGCGCCACTTAGTTGGTGGATACGTGCGCTATATAAATCTATACATTATTATTATTATTGTTATTATTATATGCGCTGTAATGGCAGCAATTGAGCTGTATACTCCCAGGGAGCTGAGATGGTTTCAGGAATGATTTATGAGCCCGATGAGGAAGGGTAATAATATAATGCACCTTGAGCACCAGTTTGGTGGATACGTGCGCTATATAAGTCCACATTATTATTATTCCATTGTACGAACAATCACCAACAAAATCCTCAAAAAGATTGTAGTGCAAGAACAAAGATCCTAGTTGATTCACAATCTTTTTGAGCATTTTGTTGGCGATTGTTCGTACAATGGAATAATAATAATAATGTGGACTTATATAGCGCATGTATCCACCAAACTGGTGCTCAAGGTGCATTATATTATTACCCTTTCTCATCAGGCTCATAAATCATTCCTGAAACCATCTCAGCTCCCTGGGAGTATACAGCTCAATTGCTGTCACTACAGCGCATATACAGTAGAGTTAATCAAACATAACAACCAACTCTGCACTCACAGGTACCCATTTACCCCTGGGTGTAGAGAAGCAATTATGGTAAAGTGTCTTGCTCAAGGACACAAGCACCATGGTCGCGGTGAGGATTCAAACCCACATTCTGGCAACTCAACCATAAGAACCCAAGTCCAATGCACTAGACCGCTCAGCCATGGCACCCCCCGCTGGGATCCATACATATAACAGTTTATATCATTTGTGCTTTGATATGGCTTCATGTGTGTGTGTGTGTGGTGGCGGTGGTGGTGATGATGGTGGTCGTGTGTAATATGTAGTTGATATGTACATGTACATGTATGTACAGTACATGTTCAAGCTTGTGTTAATTACGCGAGCCGATTAAATTACTCGATAGTGTTTCTTTTTACAGAACCACCTCCCGCCCAACGATTTTTCTTTTGACAAAAACATGTTATAAATACTTACTATACAATTTAAAAAATAATTGTAATAATAAACAATCATACCGATTTTAAATTAGAAATCTGGATTTTTTTTTTTCTGCCAGCAAAAAAGTTGGAAATCTGACTCAAGTTGGAAGAATATCATGTCTGAATATGAATATTAAAAGAATGTGTATGGAAAAAATGTTTAGGGGGGCCGAGGCCATGACCTCCAGGCCTGGTGTATAGGCATGTCACTAGTGGAAATCCAATATTTAAATCTACCGCAACGTGGATTCTATAACAGCAAACCCTCAAATACACATTGTATATACCTGAGCTTTGAAATGGTCCGCTGCCTTGGGTGCATCATTCTTGGAGTCTCCTGCAACATTTCCACGCCTGATTTCCTTGACCGATACGTTCTTGACGTTGAAGCCAACATTGTCACCTGGCAGGGCTTCCGTGAGAGCTTCGTGGTGCATCTCTACCGACTTGACCTCAGTGGAGAGGGCAGCAGGAGAGAAAGTTACCACCATACCAGGCTTGAGAATACCAGTCTCCACACGACCCACTGGAACCGTTCCAATACCTGTTGGAGAAGAACATGTTGAAAATTCAACAATGCTGTGATGTGAAAGGCCGGAGACATAACAAATTACATTAGGACTGTTTTGGGGGTTTTTTTTCACCCTGGGGGTATACCAGCTAACAACCACCCAACCGCAGTCTGATTCGCTTAACCCTATTACAAACTGACAAGACGGGGGAGATTTGGGAGTGGAGACCTCGTAGTTGTAATACTCATGCTCTTACTCCAGGACATTTTTCTGTATTGGGAGACATACCTCCAATTTTGTAGACATCCTGGAGTGGAAGACGAAGTGGTTTATCGGTTGGTCGTTTAGGGGGCAGGATGGAATCCAAAGCTTGAAACAGGGTTTTTCCTGTAGCAGTGCCTTCCTTGCGCTCAACGATCCATCCCTTGAACCAAGGCATCTGTTTTAATGTTCAAAATAAATATAAAATGTTATACTTGTCAACAAACACCTATTAGGAAAAATAAGTCCTGTCCTACCTTCGTCGTAAGGGTCTACTTGATTCCACCATTTGATCATTAGCAATTTGCTTAATACCAAAGGGATGTTGCTATAAGTATAGCATCCCATCCACCAATCCCAGAAGGTATGGTATAGGATTAGAAAGGCCAAAATATTTTATATATATAAAGGCCAAAAAAAGTTACAACATTGGTATTTAGTTATGTACCTTTATTTCAACCCACGAGTTGTCAAGAAATGCATCACAAAAGGTGCTTTTTGTTTTCTGGCGTCTCTTAAGATAAAAAAAACTTCTGATGAAATAAATACTTGGGATAATTGATACATTTAACAATTTTACACAAAGTTTGATAATCCATTATTACCAATGTTGTACCTTCCTTTAATATCAAACACACTTGTTATAAAGCCAATAGTATCAATCCTGGAAATAATTTTGTCAAAAGTCCTGTACTTAATCAGAAACGTGCAAATGTCTGTTTACTCATTGTTTCAACAACAACAACAACAACAAAACTCAGTTTGAATTTAGGAAAGTATAATCAAGTCACCTGAAGTGACTATCACTTACTTTCTCAGAAGGCTCAAGCATATTGTCTCCATGCCAACCAGAGATGGGGACAAAGCAAACAGCCTTGGGATTGTAGCCAACCTTCTTGAGGAAGTTGCACACCTCCTTCTGGATTTCATTAAACCTTACCTGTAAAGGAGAAAACAAATTAATCCAACCGTTTGTATTTTTTTCTCCTGAAGACAATCAGATCACACTGATCGAACGTCGAGTTGTAACCCCCCCCCCCCCCAATTCTTTTCAGAACTATTGACTACTCAATCTGAGAATTTCACATGGTGTCACCCAAAAACAGTTTTACTTTACAAGCTACAAATATTACTAATCCAATTGTAACTTGTGTTTCGACTGGATTGTCCACACCAACTATTGGTTTACTTAGCTATGCAAGATAAAGCGGACAGTAGAAATAGGACCTTATGTATTAACAAATTTGCCAGGGTTCACAACTTAGAAAACAGGAAAAACGGAAAAATTTGTTTGGCTCTGGATACTTCTAAATTCTACATACTGTGGTGCTTTGTGAGCATGTTTTAAAGGAAACATTTTTTTTTTAAACCACAGAAATCTGCATTCGAGTTGCATGTCTTCAAAATCTCCTTTAACCCTAACCCCCTAGGTATTCTGGCTAGGAACCTTCCCGAATCCTCCAAAATCCATCAGTGCACTTTTGGAAACATGCCCTTATATCTTCAAAATGCACCATGCATTTTCATTGACCTTTCATATTCAGCACTTGTGGCCTGTACTTCTTGCCTGGTAGTAATTTTGCTCCATTTGAAGCGGTGAAAGTACCACTTTCTGAAAGTGCTGAATTTTTCTTTAAAAAGTGCCCCTTGGAGGATTTTGATGGATTTGGGGTGGTTACGGTTAAGCCTGAATCTCAAATTTGGCACAATGTTTTCAACATAATAATAATAATAATAATGTATAGATTTATATAGCGCACGTATCCACCAACTAAGTGGCGCTCAAGGCGCATTATATTATTATCCCTGCTCATAAGGCTCATAAGGCTCATAAATCATTCCTGAAACCATCTCAGCTCCCTGGGGAGTATACAGCTCAATTGCTGCCATTTCTAGCGCATATAGAGCAAACCATCTCTGCCTTCACAGGTACCCATTTAACCCCTGGGTGGAGAGAAGCAATTATGGTTAAGTGTCTTGCTCAAGGACACAGGTGTCACGGCCGGGGCTCGAACCCACACTCTGCTGCTGGCAACACCAGAACTTGAGTCCAGTGCGCTAGACCGCACGACAATCCACTTTACGTGCATTAATGATCACCAGACAGTCATGAATACAGACAGACACTCTGACGATCCCACAGAAATTAAGATATTTCAAATGATATTGCACTTCAGGTCTTGATATGGACCTCTTGCTAAATAGGTTTTAAAAAGGACTGAAATATCAATTGAAAGTGGGATTTAAAATAAGAACATATCCCAATCTGCAACATTCAGGGAAACAGGCCCACAGGGGAAATTATTGGGGTTTGTTTTGTTTGTACAAGTGTAATCAGGTGCATTTGATTATTAAAATGTTGCTTTTATTTCCAATTGTTTCTTTGAGAGGACAGTAAGGCCTCTTTTCCTTAGTAATGGGCACTTCCATAAAAAAATACATGAAATTCCAGGCCTGGTTTTAGAACAAAAATATTTTGAACTTCAAATTAGAAAGGAAAAAAAAAATCTTCAGTTGACTATACCTCACTGTAGGGAGGTTCAGTGTTGTCCATCTTATTAACAGCTACAATGAGTTGCTTCACCCCAAGGGTAAAAGCTAAGAGAGCGTGCTCACGTGTCTGCCCATTCTTGGAGATACCAGATTCAAACTCACCAGTGGAGGAAGCCACAATGAGGACGGCACAGTCAGCCTGCACAAATACAAAAAAGATTAATAAAATTGCAAAGAATTTAACCCCTATGTGAAAAAGTTGTTTAAAACACAGCACAGCAGAAATCAAATCAAGCCAGCAATTTTGGCTGAAATTGGACATCGTTTCATAGCACAAAAAAAAAGAAAATTAAAAATGCCGACGAGTGGGTCTAAGACAATGCACGCGGAGACCAGAAACCGGAGACTTTTTTGGGGGCCTTATACTCAAATATTTTAACAAGTTAAAAATATGAAATCAGAACCATATTAATTAAATCAAAGTTACAATCCTCACAAAGTTTGTTGGCAGGACAATTGTGCACAATAGCACTTGAACTTGGTAGTCTCTAGTGGTCTTCAACCATGGTTCTGTATCAATATCAATTCTGGCACAAATTCCTTATAATGCGGGTTAGAGGGTGATAGGTGTCCCTTGTTACGTAGGTAAATTTAACATTTGTCATTCATTATGACTAATAATTAACATTGTCACTTCTTATTCAAGGCACAGAGATTGATTTTATTCCACTTCGAAAAACGATTGAGAATGTGCACTCATAACAAGGAAATGAATGGTACATCTACCTACGTAACAAGGACACCATGTCACAAAAGCTTGCCCCAACCTGGTGGAATGACCCAGTTCTATATCAGGTGGGGATATACTGGAATCTAGACTAATCCTCAATGTGTATATGTGCTAATTATATGCAATGCTAAATGAAGAGTGTCGTGGCCGAGCGGTCTAGCGCACCGAACTCAAGTTCTGGTGTTGTCATCAGCAGGGTGTGGGTTCGAGCCCCGGTCGTGACACTTGTGTCCTTGAGCAAGGTACTTAACCATAATTGCTTCGTCCTTCGGATGGGACGTAAAGCCGTAGGTCCCGTGTGTTGTGTAATGCACGTAAAATGGTCCTGGGTACGACTTTATAACTGCATCCAACCTGGAGAGGGATGGGCGCCGCCAGGTTTAATTGCCCAAGACACACCACATGATGATCGTCTGTGGTGCCCCAACGACCCTCCGGGGTTATGGGATAGGTGAAGGTGAAGGAAATGAAGAGTCAAATTTAGAACATGCATAGGGAATAATTTTAGAAATATAGGCCAAAGAAAAAGTCTCTGGTTTCTGGCCTCCGCGTGCATGGTTGGAAAGACTGATTCCTTATCTTTCTAATGGTATAGCCCAACCTACATGTTGCCATTATAGAAATCAGACATAATACAAGTCAATAGCCATTTGTGCTATGGAACGCCATACACATGTGTACAAAATGCTCTAGATCTGTGTTTATGAAACAAAGTCAGGGAAGTAAAATAAATAACTTGATCATTTTATATGCAATGCCAATGATTTTGGTATATTTCGTAAGCAACAATCATTTCATTGAAAATATCTTTCTCCAACAAATTCAATGTGTAAATTCATGCATGACTGGGCACGGAATTCAGTAACCAGTGGGGCATCCTGTTGAAACAAATCGGTAATGAAAGGGTTAAGATGAATCAGGGCACCACTTACCTGAGAGGTACCAGTGATCATGTTCTTGATGAAATCACGATGACCAGGGGCGTCAATGACAGTGATGTAATACTTTACGGTTTCAAACTTCCACAAGGCAATGTCGATGGTAATACCACGTTCACGCTCTGCCTTCAGCTTGTCCAACACCCAGGCATACTTGAAGGAACCTTTGCCCATCTGTGGAAATCAGGGAAATTGTTATTATAAATAGGCCGATGTTTTAACCCACTGTCACCCAACAGCACTAGTTGAGGAAAATTCTAGTAATCAATCAATCAGGTGAACCATTATTTTATTAATTTTGTTAAAGATGGACTACAACGAGAACTCTCACATTAAATTGACTATCGAACCTTGTTTATGTTGTGTTCAGGTAACAATTTATTGTTGTGGTCACGTTTTTCTCTTTATAATTTTGTTGCAATTTGACCGAAAAAATTAGACCCCGCTTCTTCGATTTTAGAAATTTCCATGCACTGGTTCGACAAAGACCCATTGAAAATCCACTATGAAATCCGATATAGTACCAGCGGACTTGTAAACCAGCTAAAAGGGATGACGATAACCCGCATGAGCACCCGAGAGTAAACAGAAGACGTCATGTTACTTCCATGTATATTATACATGCGTTTTCATGCGTCAGCAGAGGCATGAAGTTTTTATGAAGCTTTTTTTCAACGTTGTTGTCTAACAGTTATATAATGCCGACTTCATGTGTTGTTGGTGGATGCACTAGAAATAGTATTAAGAATCCAGAGACTCATTTTTTTCAATTTCCGCGGGATCCTGCGATATCAAAGGAATGGGTGAAGTTCGTGAATAATACACGAAAGGATTTCACCTTCATGCCAAAATTCCTGGATCCGCCCCTGCTGATATTTGCCTGTTTTTATCACTTTATCTGGCTCCCATGTATTTAATCTTTTATAATATTTGCTATTGTTACTTTAGGTTATTTTATTATATTTAAAGGGCCTGGGAGCATTTTATTCAAATGGATTTGGTACTATATACATGTCTTTTATATTTTTTTAAATTAATATTTGATTGAAGACAGAATGACATGGCCTGTACACATTTATTGTTATTCTATTTATTGCCACTGTACACTCAGAACAAGTTTTAAGTTTGACAGGCAGAAGTACATGAGATTTACCAACATGAGATTTACAATATTAGTTTTTGTCACACTTCTCCCTTTTGTGATGCAAAGCCAAAAAACCTAATTGAATTAGCTTTAATCCAAGAAAATCTGAACCTGCTCAGCAGTAGAGTTATGCTGATTGTAAGTTTTTTCCTGGGAAAAGAGCAGCAAGTGTGAAACGAATTTCAAAGGATTTCCAGTTCGGTTTAACAGAACAATGGTCAAGTTCCAAACAAGTATGTACAGGATTTTGATTAAGTTGTTTTCGTCATCAAGAGGCAACTTTTTTAATTTTGATATTTTAACCTCCCCCCACCCCCCCGAAAAGACACAAAATGAAATACACACGTAATTGATTCTGCCATTGATCATGGTTTATGAATGCACAAAATAATTTGTAACTCCCTCCAGATCATTATAACTAGGGAAGATTGTTACCAATTTAAAAAATAAAACAAAGCAAATCGGCCTAATCCAGTGGTGGATACGAAAATCCGTTGTACTGTCCATCAGGGTTTGGGAACGTCCTGCGGATTGCGTCCATTACACATGATGGCAGTGGCACCGGTTGAAACGCCAAGATAACCCCTAACACCACCTCACCACTTGCCCGATATGCAACATGGCGATATTTTCTGTAAAACAAAACAAAAAAAATCAGACAAAATTATAAACATAAGATTTGTGATTTGCATGGTGGAGTATCGATATTGTTTACGTTAACACCATGTGAAACTGAAATGCTATAAAACCATAACCATACCAAAAGGCAATCATGATCAAAGTAAACAATTACATACATGTAATGCATGTACAATAAGATATAGATGCCCGTGGGTCAACCAAGGTCATATTCAGTTGTGCGGTTACTCTGAGCATGGAGGAAAAATCTATTTTTTCCTCCATGTCCTGAAGTAAACACCGTGCTCATTCTGGTCAATCAAAGTAATCTGCTTGATATGCAGATCATTCAAACTGACATTGCTCTAAAATATTAATTGAAATTGATGGCACATTGGCTTTGGTACATTCAGTCAACACTCAAATCACTTACTGGTCAAGCGTTCCTTCAACTGCATCTCTGAAGACACGCTGTTGCAAGCACTCCTGGGTGGAGTAGATCGCATCAAACCAATCATGGATGGTAAGGCACTGGTTGGGATCATCCACGTTGATGTCCAGCTGCCGCATCATGTTCTCTGTCTTCTCAACTTCTTTGCAACATATACAGTTTGCGAGCAAAGGCTGAAGAAACACAATGTCCACACGAACACCTATTACAAAAAAAAGTTTGGAAAATATAATTTTAGTAACTTTGTCATTGAGGTTGCACTACTTAAAATTGATCTTGAAATACATCCCCCATGAACTGATCAAGGACAGGTACATCACGAAGGAATACATTTTCCATGGGCAGATCAAACATTTTTATTGTGCAGGGGGCTACAACCTTTGATTTGAAGGAAAGACTAAATGTCAATTATGCTTAAAGCATGATGGTAAAGATCATGATTTTATTTTGAATTTTGAGCAGTGATTACTTTCCCATCATGTCTTCATAAATACTGGCTAATATTGCCAACAAATCATAAAACGTAAGACATAGTAATTACCCCAAATTTCCACTGTACATGTATTGTACATGTACAGTGTACACATGTACATGTACTACTACATTATGTACCTTGGGTCTCCATCATGTTCGTTCATGTTTTTTTGTCAAGTATAGCCTACAACTATTTTTGTACAGCAGAAAGCTTGAATTGATCAAACGAAGCATCATTCAGTATTTCATTCATTAATCATTTTGTGGGCTTACCAGTCTGTGTTTAGCCGCTCATCATCAGGATTTGGTTCGTCGTCTTCGACCTGGCGATCACCGTCACCGGGCTGGTCAACTGCAGGCGCCGCTAAGTGACTCGAACCGGTATGGTTCAGCGCCGCGTGCTTCCCGACTTGTTCGTCTCGTCTTCGCCGCTTCTCTCTCGTCTGGGAGCTCCCTCGCCACAGCTGACATCACTATCCTCAAGTGCCTATATGAAACTCCTCTTCCTCATCTATACTGTGATCTTCCCAATATTCGCTGCTATCGGACATTTTCGCTGTTTTTCGGTCTAGAAGATGTCGCTTGTCCCCTGTTGTTCCGCATTGCATGTATGGTAAATGCATACAGTACACACGATCGACTGTTGTGCGTGGTAACAAAGCGTCATGGGTGCTACGTCATACCTAAGTATGAATTATTCATGAGTTGAGGGCTTTTGGTGAAACTGGGCTTTTCTGGGTCGTAGAACGCCGATCAAATTGATTTTTTTTTTGCATGAAGGAACAAGTTTTATTGAATAATAATATGTTAGTAATCATTACACATTTCTCGAACGAAAATAGCAATACAGCACTTATCATTATTCCGTTGTAGTCCATCTTTAAGTCATAGTGCCATGCAAGGCAAGGTTTGGTGTACTTTTATATTTAACCTTAACCATGCTCAATGCAACAAGATACAAGAGATGTAAAAAGTTGTTGCATCTTGTTTCCCTCAGCAGAGAACAAAAGAACCATTGTTCTAGCTGGTACATCTTGTTGCACTGAGCAGTCTGCACACTATTCTGTTGCATTGTGTTGCATTCAGCAGGGTGTCTGTGAAATACCTGTATGGAGGGGGGGGTCAAGGTTAAACCATTTACTGCAAATAATTACAGGTAATTGCAAGTTAATGTTTTGCTTAATAATTTCTTTTATTGTGAATACACAAACCATTTTAGGCCCCATTCACCATTTAATAAGAAAATACTCACGATTAGTATATTTGCATGCTTAATTAAGATGTAGTATGTAAGTATAATCAACTTAATTAAGAAACCGTCTGCCTTCTTTTTCAATATAGTTATGTATAAATTCTTTCAAAAACTGGAAAGTGTCAGAACAGCTTCAAGATTTGTTTTTATTTGTCCATTCTGTAACTATAGTTGTAATTTTAAAACAGGTTCGAGTAAAAAAAAAAAAAAAAGAAGCTTTTTATGGCTTCCCTACTTTCCCTAATGTTAACATTATTTTCTAATACATATACTGAACAAAATTATAAACGCCCCATGTGGCACTTTGAAACTTTTATTAGCCTTAGAGGTTGCAAAATCATACAAAATTCATTTTGTTGTTCAATATGCTACAGATTACTGTCCGTTAGAACACGATAGTGGCGTCTGGCAATCATGGACATGCATGTGGACACGGTGGGGGTCAGGTTGAAACATGGGGCATTTATATTTTTGCTCAGTGTACATTGTGTGTATTCACTGTACAAAAATTCTATAAAATTTATTCATAATTCAAGTAATTACTTTTATATACTGTATGATACATAATAGTCATTTATCTATTACCTCTTGGGCTTCCTTCTCAAACTTCTCAATGGCACGCTTCTCAATGCCACCACACTTATAGATGAGATGACCGGTAGTTGTCGACTTGCCGGAGTCCACATGGCCGATGACCACAATGTTGATATGAAATTTTTCCTTACCCATGATGCTTTAATTGACGACGTCTCCTGTAGCTTCGGAGTTAAATTGATTCGCAGAGGGCTATGATAAAAACAATTTAAACAAATTAAATCAAATCGTATCTTAAATAAAAAGGTCAAGTTGTATTCAATCAAGTCAAGAAACACCATTACAACTCCTCATTTATTGTGCATCCATAAATGTCCAAGACGGTTTAGACAATCTGACTGCGAATGTGACAGCTGTTTACCAGCTGTTTTGTGATATGCGCGACGTGGATTTCAACCAATCAGATCATCAGGTTGCAAATCTTAAAATCAAAACATGTTTTTCTCAATTATGATGTCACTGTGAAATGGTTTACTGTTATTCTTTATTCATTTTCTTTAATATTCTTTAGTCATTTAAAACACTGAAAAACATGTACTACAATAATATTTCTGTATAGAATAAATACATAAAATAACTATTTAAAATCAAGACACTGGATGCAAATTCACCACTAGAGGGCTACGATGTGCACTGAAAGGATACCAATGGGCATGTAACACCAGAACTGAAACTCAAAGCTTGATACGTTTCAGCATCTTCAGCCATGGCAATTTCTTTCCAACAACTATTTTATATGAAATGGAATTTTGAATTTTCCAGGAACTCGAGGACCAATAAATTTATTTGCATGCATGGTCATAAGGTCAGACACGAACACAGCGCAATTCTGTGGCAGGACAATCCGTTTTTTTTTGTATTTTTATTTATTTATTTATTTATTTTTTGCATATTCACACTTCCCTTCCTTCAACAGCCATTTATGTTTCCAGTAAAAACATGTACATAAAGTATGACTAAACATTCTGGACATTACTCATGTTTAGGATATGTGTTAACATATCATGAACATCTTCATTTATGTTAAATTGCATTTCCATACATTGTACATTGTTGTTTTTTGTTCAAGTAATACATTATATGGGGGTATTTTGATGGTTTCCTTTGTTTGCAGAAGTGGCGATTTGCCTTTTTGAGGCATGAAAAAATACATTAGGGTAGGTGTTTTGCATTAACTGAGTAAATGTTGTGACACTGTGGAAATACACCACACAAGGAGTTCACTTGGTCATAACAGCACCATCCTACATGCATCGTTCCTTCCTCTTGTCTCCCATACTACATATGCTTTTGTATCCAACCATGCCTACACCACAATACCAGTTGACCTGCAGACACTGTTGCTGTTAAAAAACACCATGGTCAGGTGACTGGCCATATAAAGCAGCAGGTCAAAGGGTCTTGTGGCCTACATACATGTACGTACAGCAACACTCTTACAATCAGTGCAATTTTTAAAACAACCCATTCAGGCCACTCCAAACCATTAGATGTTGCCAGTTGCCTCCTCTGGTTACCCTTCTGTGCACTGTCACACCACTAAGATTGTAGGGTATTGTGGTCTCCCATTGATACATTGCAGGCCATATACTATTATGTTCAAACATTTACAGTGGCCTTGGGTGGCACAGTTGATTTTGTAAGATTACTTGGAAATGACAGCAGATTTGTGTGTACTTAAAGGTTGGTGAAGAACATATTGAAATGTGTAGGAGGGTTAAACCTCCATGATACAAACAAGTATGGGGCCTATAACCATCAACAGGCCTCCCAGTGGCTCATCTACCAAATATGTTATTTTTAAATAGGTCTTTTAAGCAAAATATGTTATTATAATGTTTACCAAATGCCAAAATATAGGTTTTTATAGGTTATTTCCCATGATTATGCAGTGTTAAGTAACAAGTTTTTGGTACACATGTTACAGTTTGGCTGCTGTTTTGGCTTCATCTCTTTATACTTGGGAAGTAATTTTTCTTCAAAGCCATGAGGATTTTATGAGGAAGTTGAAAATGTATTGCAGGAGATTAAAAATACAGGTTTTTATAGGTTTTTTGGAGAAAAAGGTTCCCAAATGTCCCTTTACACTAACACACTGTTCTATTGTTAACGGACCTCTCCCCCAAAAAAATCCTCTGAAGAATTCCCAAGATTCCTGGAACACAATGAAGACACAATGGGAGGGGGTGCACTCTGCCGCATATATCGAGCATCACATGATAAGAGAGGCCTCACAAATCGGGCAAACATTCATATCCCTATGTATAGTCTTGGTTCAAGACTGTTTTTGATACACGATCCGTCGATGCAGGCCACACGATGGCGCTACACGAACCGCTATCACACACAAACCGCTATCAAACAATCTTGGGAATTTCGTAGAATCTCCCCCAAAAAACGGGGGAAACCACTATGCATGCATTAATTTGTTATGCTAGTGCGGCCCACAATTTTGGTGTGCATGTGCATTTATAAACAGACTGCCATGTTCACTGATCGACAACTTTACAGCAGTCCGTTGTTTATGCACGTGCACACCAAAAATGTGGGCCGTGCTAGCATAAAAAATTGACGCATGCGCAGTGCAGTGGTTTCCCCCCATTTTTGGGGGAGATTCTATGAAATTCCCAAGACTGTGTGACAGCGGTTCGTGTGTGACAGTGGTTCGTGTAGCACCATCATGCAGCGACGGATCGTGTATCATACAAACACGGTCTTCAAAAGAAAACAAAAGAAGAATTTTTTTTTTACATGTGCTGTGGGGTTTGGGCCAAAGACACCAAGGGAGTCCAGTGTTTCAGCCCTAGAGAAATAGGGCTACAGTACAGCCTACAAGGCATGTTAATAAGTGGATGCCTACCAACTCAATTATTAACCCTCCTATAGGTTTAACACTCAAAGACACTCAAAATGTTTATGTCTCTCTTAACCCATTGACTTTGTGCAGTGCACTCAAATACACTCAAAATTTGTATGTAACTCCCAACCCATTGACTTTGTGCAGTGCACTCAAATACACTCAAAATTTGTATGTAACTCCCAACCCATTGACTTTGTGCAGTGCACTCAAATAAATGCAAGGACATGGCTAGGACTAGGAGGTCAAACCAAAACCACTCAACAGTACATACACAGCTCTGTGTGACTCTGTGGTTTGACCTACTAATTGGCAATGCACCCAAAAATACTCAAGTGACTGTCTGTGAGTGCCGTGCTGACTGGGCCAAATTTCAGCCTGGGCATAGGAGGGTTAATATAGTGCAGCAATTTTAATTTAATTAAATTAAACCTCTCTACCAAACAAATTATGTAGGCCTAATAAAAATTAAAAACCAGTCATGAATCCCCCTTTTAGGCTTGGGGGATGGTCGTTAGGATCATACCCCACCCCCATATTTTTTTAATGTCATAAAAACAATAATAAACTAATTAATTGTGAAACAAAAAAAGTGGGGGTAATTTGGTTTCATCCCCCACTTTTCGACACTGATTTATGCCACTGATAAAAACATTGTCACACGGAACAGGCCTTATTTAATCAATTACTTAACAATTAAATGGGGCCCTACAACATTTGAACAAAAAAACCAAAACGTACAACATTGGGTAGGCCCTACACACTGGAAATTGCATATAAAAAGCAAATAAAAATAAGTTAATTGTTATCGTGAATAAAAGATTACGATCTTAAATGTTCTTTATCACATCCAACATGTCAATGGAAGAAAAACTGAATGCCGGGTCTAACATATTTTTTTTATTTTAAAATTTTTACACAAAACGGCCCAAAAATATGCGTTCTTATTGATTCTATAACATTTACAGTCTATCCCCATAATGTTAAATTTTTCAGATGGAAAACCAAAAATACGAATTCAGAGAGATAACAATTTTACACAAGCTCACATTTTAAAAATCCTACTCACCAGATGTGCCAAGCATGAAAAGGACCGAGACAGGGTTGAGTCATGTGGATTTACATACAGCCAGAGAGGGGGTATGTGCATTGACGTCATAGCAATCATTTGTCTACCCCCAAGAAACATTGCGAAATTCCACGTAAGATTTGAACTTGGCATTCGATGGCTGCACGTATGTCCTCTCCCTTAGATCTGCCGCCTTGCATGATGAAGGAGGTTTAACCGCAACTCCTTGACAATGTCCTTGACGTGTGCTGGCTGCATCCACTCATGTCCAACCCGGTCCCAAGACAGTCGACTTTCATCGAACAACATCATTCTTACTTTTTGAAAGTTTTGAACAAAAATTTTGCCATGAATTAATGTTCTGTGCATAGAATGTAAAGTTCTCAGTTCAAAGCAAGTTTGAAAATTAATGTATTTTTTAATTACAAATAGCGCGTCGTACACTTTGCAAATATGCCAAAATGTCAGTGGGATAAAGGATGATTATTCTGCGGCAATTTTACTGATGTTCATCTGTAATGCTGACGCTTTGCCCATCAAACATTTGAAGAAAGATTAAAATTTAGTTGTACAAGTGGACATAAATTGTTCTCAGATGAGTATGGTGAGTTTTTATTTGCCGTGTTGCAGGCCATATACTGTAAAGTATAGTTTGATTAGTTGCCGCGTCGGTACTGATATACTCTCCCCCGGTCAAAGTCAGTCTTCATAAATTTATGTACTATAGTACATAAATTGTACATGATTGCGAAATTTAATTTCCCGCCGCTGACTTTGCAAATGTCAGTTGATAATACTGGATAATTTTCTTTTTTATAATGGTTGTTTGGAGGGTTTTTGGTTCGCATTTTTAATAAAATTTCATTTTATACTTTTGACAACGTACGCCGTCCGATCACTGTGCAGGAAGCATTGATTGTGCAGAATGTATTGATTTCAAGTCCATAAATTGACAAAATATACTATTGTGTAAAACTGCATTCGTTGTAAAACTGGACCAATTTATGTCCATTGCTGAAAACTCCTGATATATGTTACTCCATTGCTCTATATGGTTATTCATAATGTGCTAGATTTCTCACGGAGGTGCTCAAATTTATTATGTGGTTACGCATGCATCTTGTCAAACTATCCGTTGTTTATTGACCAACGTCCTGTGCGAAAGCGGTATTACTGCGCATGCGTGAAGACCCATTGTGTGCGTGCGCGATTGACTGCATGCGCTGTACATGTACATTTATTATTATAAGATAAATCGCACGTGTACGTGTCAAATGTGCACAACAACATCGGTCCTTACGTCACCTCTACATTTTTCGATGTCGCCTATCTCGAACAATTAATTGTCATCCGTTTTCGCTCATGTTTTCGTTATTAGTAGCATAGATATCAGTACACATGATTCTGAAATGTTAATATCGGATAGTGCATGATCAATGATGTGTGTACTCTCATAGAATGTTTGTTTTTTGTAAAAGCTTGCAAAAGCAGTCAAAGGGCTAAAAAAAAAACGTACAAATGTTTTATTTTGATAGCAATAAGCATGCACATTATTACCGTGCGTTGTCATGTCGCCTGCATGCTACTATACGTATACTGATGTATTGCAACCAGAAGCCTATATTGCGCAATCGCGTACGTGTACAATTATTAGACTTGTTCAAGCCACAAGGCGGGCGCGGTCCTTTCGGTGTCGCTGCGTATTATAAGCAACATTAATTTTTCTTTATTTACATCGTACCGTGACCAGCATGGCTAGCATCCGCTCAGTTCCTGTATACCTTGTACTTACTGCTCTCTAGAAATATTGGATAATTAAATAAGGTGTTTGTAGTCGATGTGGTTGAGTTACAGCATAACTGTTGTTAGTACAGTTGGTCCGATACACGGTTAATAACTCAGTTGATTGTGTGCTCAGTGTAGTAGGGGAGGGACTAGGTCAGGACTATAGGCTATGCAAACGTTCTTGTCCCACACATCATTTCGTAATTTCGGGGCGGGGGCGGGGGAGGAGGATGGGGAGGGGAGCGGATGGTCGGGCATCGAAGGATTGTGTGCGTTGTGTCAGTTGAGTTATGGAAGTGTCCAATCCAATCATTCGTTAGATATCCTGTTAGTCATTGTCTAAATCCGTGTTATATATATATATATACATACATATATAAGGTTGTTTGCATCTGACCGGGGCTTGATCCCTGGCTACTCGGCAGATATGGTTTGGCCTCTGACCTGGCCCCCATAGTGCAATAGATAATTGGCATAAGTGAACCGCCCACCAACATAGGGGCTGGTTAGCTCAGTTGGTAGAGCGCTCGTACGGTATTCGAGAGGTTGCGGGTTCGAGTCCGGTATCAACCAATTTTTCTCACAAAGAAACATGATACAATCAATGAGTCGTCACATCATCTGAGATTAAACGCGGGGTCCCGCCTTTTATTAATTTGCTCTTTAATTTACTAGTATTTGACAGATTACAGTCGTTCAATATCTCAAATGAAAGCTTATAACTTCCTTAACCCTAGAAAAATAACAATTCAACATATAAATCTATTTTATCGTAAAATCGGCCCAAACACGGGCGATACATCTTTAACATTCAAATATTCACCCTTTTCAACAGAGATCAGTACTGCAACGCCCCTAAATATAAGTAAAACATATTTAATCTAGTCGCTGTTATATTGAGCTATGACGATATTAAACATTAAAGAAACATACATTTTTGCACTCAGTTTTGCCATGAATTATTAACGGAATAAGTCTAAACGTTTGTGGTAAAACGATTTATCTTTCGTAAAATTTCAGTACTTGATTTAAAAAAAAAAGTATTGTGATAATTAACTCGACTTTGGACAAAAATGACCTGTTAACTTGATTTTACTCGGACAAAAATAAAATGTATCAAATGTTTCATTCGTCATAACCATGATGATAACAGAGAGGGGATGAGGATGAGGCAAACAAAAGTCTCCTGTTTCTGGTCATAGGTCGCCTTCAAAATCGGTGCGGTGACGCGCTTTTTCCTTTTTTCCCCCTTTTTTACCAACCAGTGATATAGCCTACGTGATACAATGTATACGCGGTTGGAACCAGACCAAATTTCCCATGAACAAAGAGAGGCCGCACAAATCAGGCAAATGTTCATACCCCCATGTGACAGCACGGCAGAAATCGATCCAGCAATTTTGGCTGCAATTGGACATCGTTTCACGGCAAAAATAACATAACTAAAAATGCCGACGCATCGGTCTGAACCAGACACTGAAGACCTTTTTGGCCTAATAAATTACACAGTGACTATAAGTGGTCATACTTATCGGCATAAGGGCCAATTTCATGGAGCTGCTAAGCAGAAAAATAGCTTAACAAAAGAAAACGAATCGCTAATAAGCAATTGATTTAATTTTGCCCTCCACCGACGTCTGTATAGCACTGTATACTCGGTGCTTTGAGTGTCTGTGAAAAAACTACACAGGCGACTCGGGCGGGATTCGAACCCACGACCTCCTGCTTACTAGTGCAGACGTCTTAACCTCTCGACCACCGAGCTTGCCCGATGACAATTGGCCGGCTAGAATCCCATATAGCAGCGGGTTCCGCGATATATATAGACACTCGGAAAGCAGACACTCGGAAAACACTGAGTATACAGTGCTATACAGACGTCGGTGGAGGGCAAAATTAAATCAATTGTTTATCTCCCGACGCAAGAATTTCACCAACGCTAATAAGCAAATACTGTTTGCGGTGACACCATGTGAAATTCTCAATTGAGTAGTAATTAGTTCTGAACAGAACTGGCATACAGAATGTGTACACTTTGGCTGGTTGTCTGTTCAAAAATGCTATGTAAATATATTAAGTTTTCTAAAAACTCGATGACATTGGCACAGGCGTCAAGGGCACAGCCAAGTGCAGAATCATAACAGCGGATGTTTGAATGCTTTGTTTTACTATGACAAAAATAGTACCAAAAAATAGAGCACAAATAGCTGGCAACAATTTGTGAAATATGGTTTAAAACTTAGAGGAAGCGTCAATGTAATAATAAATGTATGTTTTAAATACTACTACTTATTTAAAACTAATAATAATTTAAAAATAATACTACTTATTTTAATGTGAACGGTGATCACCAGCTAGACCAAGATGCAACGCGCGCATATTATTTGCGCAGTGGTCTAGTCATTGGGGCACGTAGCCTCAACCCTCGTGTTTAGAGGATGACCTTCTGGATAGCTTGTTAAAAATGCACATTCCATGTTTCAATTTGGGTTAAATCAGTATACTGTTTGTTTTCTTAAAGCAAGAAATTCTTTTAAATAACTATTTCAAAAGAAAAATCCAGAGCATGGATAATTAAAGAGTTATCAAGTTAATAAATAAGAATAAATAATTGCCGATCAATTCAACAATGCTTCAGTCAATAATTTTGTGAAGAATCTCCTTTGAAAGTGATTTACTTTTCTTTTACAAGTTTGCGAGTACAAATTGCTAATGAAAAACAGCATTTTTACAGTTTTTACAAATTTTTGCATTTTTACAAATTCCAGTGCCCCCCGGGTGTCCCCCCATGAAAAATCCTGATAGTGCCCCAAAAAAAGAAAAGAAAAAGAAAATACCCATACTCCCTGAGCCTCCCCCCCCCCCCCCACTGAAAAGCAATGCCCCCTGAGGGCCCCCCCGCCCCCCCCCCCCACTGAAAAAGTCCTGGCTAGTACACCGCTGCTGCGCATCCAGTGATTCAACAATGTCACACACCAATACTGCCCTCAAAACAAAGCTCACATACTGCAGTGATTGGAGCAAGCTGCTGGTTCACAGTGCACTGGACTGATTTGCACTGGGTCAGATCAGAGTACAATCAAGGATTTGGAAATAGAGCTTCCAAATGCTTTGTTCTTTGAAAACAGCAGGGTATCCAAAGCAGCAAAGCATGTACAATTTGGCAATAGGGTTAATTTGTTGTTGATTTGACCAATGATTATAATGTGGCTATCTATGGAGGACAGCTTCTGGTCATGCTATCTGCACATTCCAGTATCATCACGAATCGTTTGTTTCTGGTGAATCGTCACGAATTTCTTCAGCCTCTTTTTGCACCTCTTTGTGAGGGGCATTGGCCTTCCAACTCAGGTACGTATTCCAGAACAATGCCACAAAGTTAGCAGCTAGCACTCTGTATCAAACATACAAAACATGTATCAAAATTACAAAAATTACTGCAAAGAATATTGAGATAATAGTTTTCTTGTATGTGATAAATGGACCACACCATGAGTAAAATGCAGTTAGTGCTTTAAGGGAGCATCTCAAAAGTCGGGCACGTTCTAGGTGCAAAAGAACGTTCCCATGGGCACAGACCCGCAATCCATTGAAATGCCCGAACGTTCTGCTGGACCGCGACTGTGTGCTGAACTACGGGAACATTCCTACACGAGTGAATACGCGCGTTAGCATTTTGAACGTTCCAATGGTACGTTCCGGCGGTCCAACGGACCATTCCATGTACGCGCGCTGGAACACTCAACCGATCCAATTAGAACGTTCCTACCGTTCGGACTTTTGAGATGCTCCCTAAAGCAAGCATTACTATTATTAATTTGGCACAAAATCATACAATGCATAATGCATAAAATAATGGTTAAATAAACATGACAGAGTGTACAAGCTAAAAAATATATATTTGGGTCTAAAGCATGAGTGAATAAAAGGAGTAAGGTCCAAGAGAAGATTAAGGGAATTTGTCAGGAGAGGAGAAGGGGTGTGGAGAACTAAACAAAATCATGTCACAACATATGTTAAAACCAAGCAATAATAAAAGGTATTAGCCAGATAGGAGATGATAACAGCCATTCTAAGATGAATAAAAGTGAACTTAAACACTGTGACTTGAAAGGTTATTAAGGGACACTATTGTCACGATCAGAGCAGACTTTCAACAGGGCTTTAAATCGGTGTCCTAGTTTAAGATGAACACAGTGACTGAAAAATACTGGCTCATTTATGCAGCAGAAACGGTAACTTATATGCCCTTATCATGTGGGATATTATTTTTAGTCACTGATGAGTTAATCTAAAACTAGCCCTCCGATTCTATGCCCTGTTGATTGTGACGATATTGTCTCTTTCCCTTGTATACATGCAGTCTCCAAAATGCCACAAAAACTTGTGTCTGCTAAGTACACAATGCTTTTTCTATGCATGCCTTAAAATATTGCATACTGTACACAAGAGTAGTACATGGATACCCCAAAATACCCCTGGGACAAAAAGAGTGTTCTGACCTTCACACAAACCGAGTGTGCCCCAGGGTGCCACATGGTATTTTGTGGATAACCCCTGCGAAATGTACAGTGTATTTTGTTGGTTGTGACATTTTGAAGTATGGGTCGACTTTGTTAAGAACAACACTGATAGTAGGAGGGTTTTAAGTTGCAAATCAAAGTATTAAAGATCTATAAATAATACAACTAATATGGAGGTTGAAAAGTGGACATCTGCTTTTCAGCTTTCTAAATAATGAAAAAGCAGATTGAACGTTGTTGGCTAGTGCAGTTTTCTACTTTTCTGCTTTTCTTCCACCTAAAAAGTAGATTGAACATTTTGGTAACATCCATTTTTCTACTTTTCTGCTTTTCAGTTTCAAGAAAAGCAGATTTTACTTGTTCACCTACACTGGCGGTCAAAAAGTGGATATCTGCTTTTCTGGTTTCCTACAACCCGAAAAGCAGATCGAACGTTTTGGACAAATAAATTTTTCTACTTTTCTACTAGCCGAAAAGAAGATTAGACGTTTTGTCACACAGTGGCCTAAAAGTGGACATCTGCTTTTCTGGTTTCCTAACACGAAAAAGTTGATCGAACGTTTTGGACAAATCCATTTTTCTGCTTTCCTGCTACCCGAAATGCGGATCGAACGTTTTCTCAACAGTGGCCTAAAAGTGGACAAGTCTGCTTTGCGCTTGAAGAAAAGCAGATTGAATGATTTGATAAATCTACTCCCTTATCCACAAAATAATGGACGAATCCTACCAATGCACCAAAACGATGCATGTGATAACCGTTGCTGAAAAACAGGGGGTGGCACATCACAGATCAAACGGAACGCGCCTACCTGGCGCCTACGTCGGACATGTATTGTGACGGTAGGATCAGTCCATTATTTTGTGGATAGGGGAGTAGATTTATCAAATCATTCAATCTGCTTTTCTTCAAGTGCAAAGCAGGCTTGTCCACTTTTAGGCCATTGTTGAGAAAACGTTCGATCCGCTTTTCAGGAAGCAGGAAAGCAGAATTTTTGATTTGTCCGAAACGTTCGTTCTACTTTTCGGGTTATGGGAAACCAGAAAAGCACTTGTCCACTTTTAGGCCACTGTGTGACAAAATGTCTAATCTGCTTTTCGGGATGCAGAAAAGCAGAAAAATTGATTTTTCGATAACGTTCAATCTGATTTTCTGGTTGTAGGAAACCAGAAAAGCATATGTCCACTTTTTGACCGCCAGTGTAGGTGAACAAGTAAAATCTGCTTTTCTTGAAACTGAAAAGCAGAAAAGTAGAAAAATGGATGTTACCAAAATGTTCAATCTACTTTTTAGGTGGAAGAAAAGCAGAAAAGTAGAAAAATGCACTAGCCAACAACGTTCAATCTGCTTTTTCATTATTTAGAAAGCTGAAAAGCAGATGTCCACTTTTCGACCTCCATACAACTAACCTGTGCTGCAGCGGGACAAAGTAGAAATTGACAAGTTGCGCAGCGGGCCATACCTGAGGATATAAATACAGAATTAGCTGTTGCAAACTGTTTAAAAAATATACTACTCAAAACAGTTTAGGGAACACCAGATTTTTAACATCAAATAGATTTGAAATGTTCCATGAACCGGGATTTTCATTTGCAACCCCTCTCTCTTTCAGTAGTCATGTTATGAAATGTGTAATCACTACATGCATCCTTTATCATCTGTTTCATTGTGCAGTTGTTTCTCATCAATTCTGTGAAACATTGTGTTTATCTGAAATAAATGATCTTGAGATTATTCCGGTGTTCCCTGTTTTGAGTAGTATATTATACACCACTGGTAAAATATCTATAAAAGCATCCATACTTTATAAGAATGAAAAGATACGTATAGAACCCAACCTATGAAAATTTCAGCTTATTTCATTGTGTCATGAATGCATTCAGATTGTTTGTGTTTATTCCACCGGGAAATTTCTATCTTTATAAATTTATGGTTAAAATTTGTTAATTTTAAAGGGATGTTTGAAACCATCATCAACCAAGTAAGTTTTATGTAAAACTGATCATTTATGACTTTTTTGAGATGACCAAAAGTGTGTAATTGCTCTTTAGGAGGCTTAAATACATTACTTGATTATAACACAAAAAGAAGCTAACATATTTTTTTTTCTAAAAGCCATCTCAGGTTGTTGATGAGAAAATTGTGAAAATGCAGTTTGTTTGTACAAAAGGGACAATACCATCACGAAAAAGACCAGACTCTCAACAGGGCATGGACTTGGTGTCGTAGGGTGAACACAGTGACTGAGAAATACTGGCTCATTTATGCAGCAGCAACGGTAATATGACCGCATCATGCAGGGCGTTATTTTCAATCACTCATCTAAATCGATTACACCAATTCCATGCCCTGTTGATCGTGACAATATTGTCCCTTTAATTTTACCATTTCAGTTTTGTATTTTAGTTCATGGTTTCCTGACAATGGTAAATAATGTCTCACAATGTTTGGTACCATTACCATCTTAAAATCAAGCAAGATTTTACATTATAATTCTCTCAGTTTCCATTTGAGTATTTACTTATGGTGTACACCCCAGTTAGGTCATCAACTTAGGATTTATTCCTACTTACTATTTATTTGTGTGCAACTATGGCAGCTTTTTGAAATAAAAAATGGAAATGGTGTTTTCTGTTTGTTGGAGAATTAACTCATTAGAAGGGGACTCACAGGCCCATTAAACGTTCATGTCTTTTTATTCAGAAATTATTAACATATTCAAGGACACAAATTAGCTCAGTGCTCACCTTGTAGTTGGTGATTAACGTCGTCTTGAAATCCTGTAAATTCAAAAAAGAAATTACACAGGATGGATAAAAACAGTACTAGTTCATTACCAACGTACAAAAAGTGTGCCAGCAGTTCAATACATTGTATGCAAAATGCAGACACAGCTATCTAGTTCCAGAACTAGAAGAGGCGCAAACTAGAGAGGCAGCAGCTCTACAGCAGAGTAACACAATAGCATTTATATCAATGCATTTGCAGAACTAATTGCAGTACATGCATAAAGGGTACTGTTTTAGCGAACACTGATCTCCAAATGTGACAACAAATTTGAAAAATGTCTAAAACTGATAATTATATTTAAAAAGTTACCAGTACCACGCACATCAAAAATGTGTAATGAGTGCAGAATCGCCACATAAAAAATTAATAAATACAGATATATATATAACAGCAAAAGAAACGTCACCCCTAAAAATATTTATTATTTTCATTTTATAATTAATATAATTTGTTTAATGAAGAATATTTTGAGTATGGAGTGTAACACGAACACAATGTAGCAAATTTGGTTGACCTCAAAATTCGTCATGCATGACGTCTGAGGACACATAAGCTAAACATGTTCTCATACTTGAGACGTTTCTTTTGCTGTTATGTATATAATTAACTCATCTGAATTCTTGCTAATGTTTTATTTTAAAAGGACTTGTGACAAGGACTCAGACTCAAGGTTTGAGGACTCAAATACAAGTCTGATAGAAAATAGCTTTCATTTCATGAAAACCAAAAACATTCTCTTGTGGTTCTTCAGGAAATTCAGGGCATTGAGGAAAATACCTTCTTAAGTTTGTCCTTGACGCCTTGGGTTGACAATCCACTTGTGAAACCAATAACAGTGAAGAATGTTGTGATAAATACTGGGGCCATGACAGACTGAGAAAGAAAGGAAAAAAGTTATTTACTGTTATAAAATATTTGCATAAATATAAGTTAAAACAAAAATAAGAGGTTCTTTTGAAAAAGTACAATCTCACTAATCAGTCATACAGACATTAATTTACTAAATGGTACTTTGCCTAGTGTAATCCCTACCCGCACCCTCAAGCTCTTTCTCCAAAGTCTTACCTTGGGATTTGGTTTTAATCAAATTAACTCTAGGATGAGGATTTTATCATGTAAAAACATTTTGTGCATAGACTTTTGTGTAAAATTGTTTCCCACCCTGGGAATTTATCTTTTATGATAGCCCCATATGGGGGAAACAGGGGACAAAATTCAACAGGGGACACAAATTCATGTGTGAGAACCCCTAGAGTAGATATGGGGCAGTGGCAGGTTTGAGGGAGACGGGTGTTGACAACAACTGATAGGGGTAAAACCGCGCAAAACTATATTTTTAATGATTTAGTTTACTTTTGGGTAATCCTTATGATTACATTGATAATTACCTATTAGAAAGGAAAACAGTTTTACAAAATATTTGTCAGAAGCTTGGTTTGACAGTTAAAAAGCACCAAAATTATTTTATAACAGGACCCACCATTAATTAATTTTGGTACATATATTTCACCGTAAAACCATGCTTGAACTCATGATTAAGAAAGGTTTCATTTGTTTTCACTTCCTGAAGAAAAATAGCAATGTAGCGATGAAAAATAATTTTGGGGAAAATTAATAATAATAATAATGTGTGGACTTATATAGCGCACGTATCCACCAACTAAGTGGTGCTCAAGGTGCATTATATCATTACCCCTGCTCATAAGGCTCATAAGGCTCATAAATCATTCCTAAAACCATCTCAGCTCCCTGGGGAGTATACAGCTCAATTGCTGCCATTACAGCGCATATAGGGCTAATCAACCAACTCTGCCCTCACAGGTACCCATTTAACCCCTGGGTGGAGAGAAGCAATTATGGTTAAGTGTCTTGCTCAAGGACACAAGTGTCACGGTCGGGATTCGAACCCACATTCTGCTGCTAACACCAGAACTTGAGTCCGGTAAGCTAGACCGCTCGGCCACGACACTCCATTGCCATTAAAATTATGAAAAACACTAGTGATACATCTATGAATAAATTAATGAATAAATCAAAAATAAAATAAAATTTGGGCTGTTCTTGTTTTCCATACCGTACCTGGTCAATCACCACCATTTTTAACACTTTGACTGCACCTGTTCCTTTCACTACCCTGTCCAACATAGTATACCAAGTGAAGAGTGCTGGCCCCTGTAGGAAACAATTGATCAAAAAAGGCCTTTATGCAGTATAGTACCCATGAACCAATAGGGCAGGCCTGGAATTTCAGGGAGACCACAGAGGCCATGACCTCCATTGCCTTGGTCTTAAGGCTGTGCATTTCGGTTATTTCGGGAACCGGATACCCGAAATTGGAAATCTTTGGATACCTGGGTACCAGTAAACAATTTTGTAAAAACACATAAATAATGCCAAATGTATAAAAAAAACAATATGAACACCATAAGTCTTGTTTTATTAGAGTCATAATAAATGTGGACTTATTGTAATAATTTCCCACCTCTATATTAAAAACGACTTAACCCTAACCCTGCCAGACGCAGCAAATTGCATCAGGTGGAAAAGTCTGGTGCACTTTGATGGATTCAGCTGTCAACACCAGTGCATAAGCAGCCAAGTCTGTTTCTATTGAGAGCTGGTCCCATTGAACAATGCCAGAGTTGTATCCTGCTGCGTTTGGTGACCACAGACTCTGAGGCAGTTCGGCCTTGAGATTTGTGACCTAATGGATTTTGCTGCACTGGGCAGTCAAGTCACTTTGACAAACGATGCAATCTGTTGCGTCTGGCAGGGTTTCTAGCCAAAATACCCTGGAGGGTTAGCATCCCCACTCCCCACACACATTTTGTTAACAAAAAAATGGAAACTTCCATTTGTGTGGTTTTAAAAAGTTTAGTCAAAATTTTAAAAAGTCGTTTACGGGTAATTGGAACCGAAAAATAGAACCGGGTAATGACAGCCTTACTCGGCCTTGGCCTTGGTCCCCTTTAAACATGTTCCCACAGACATTCTGATATTGAAATGGAAGTGCTCTTTACTCAGGTCAGGCATATTCCTAGACAATGTGTGTGAATTATGCCAAAAGGGGAGTGAGCGTCACTCTTAATGTGTCGCATCAATTGAAAGCAAAGACCTCCGAACTATAACACGCAAAGTGACCCGAGACTCAAACTCGACCTTCGTGACTCGTGACTCAGACTCGGACTCGACCCATATGACTCAGGACTTGGACTCGACACTGGACACTCGGACTCAAGACTCGAATACATGTCTGGCATGATGAACAATACATGCTGTAAACATACAAATACATGGTGTCAGCGTGTGTTTCATAATTATATGTGCTGATCATCATCAAAATTGCCTGAATGGAAGGTGGAAGTGGGGGTGGAGATGGGGGTGAGAATGGGGATGGGGGATGGGGAGATGGGGAGATGGGGAGTGGGGATGGGGAGATGGGAGTGGGGATGGGGGGGTTGCGTATGCTGAAAATCTTTGCAGTCTATACATACACCAATTAAAAGCCCAAATGATGCCTGTCTCAACGTCCGGATCACATTATGGTTTCTTAGTCCCGTCTTTTCCACCATCTGCTGGGAGATGACATCGCCAATACCCATCAGTAGACCTGCCCAATCAATGCAAATAATTGATACATGCATCTGTGCATTATACCTGCCATGTAAAACTAATAATTTATTATTACCAAACAATATTTATACTCAATACTCGGTGACTTTTAATGCACCTGGATCAAGCCTCTTCCCTTCACAGGAGGAGACTGCGAATGGAAGAGGCAGTGGAACAATTGATAAGTGCATGCAAAAAAAACAGTAAAAATAAAGCCATTTCAATGATCATGGTGTTGCTAGGTAGGGTTGTAGGTAGCCCCATTCTAGGGCCAATGCACTGGACTCCCTCCGTATCCTTGGACCTAGCAGCACATGTACAAAAATTGCACGATTTTTCTCTTTTTTTCAACTTTTGATCTGCTAATTATTACAACCTAAAAGTAAACTCAGTAATTAGGCAACCTTGCCCAAGCAGGCACTTTTGGCATAAAATCCATTATTCTGGGATATCTCACTTTCATTAAATTTTCGAAACATTTTTGAAATTTAAAAAAATAATAATAATAAAAGTTAAATTTCACCAAAATTACCGATCTCACAATCGTAAACTTTATGCCAAAAGTGTCTGCTTGGCCTTGGGCAAGCTTACAATGTACCTAATCACAAAATTTTAATAATTAGTAGGGTTTTCAGTTCGTACGTGCTTGACCGAAGCCCTCCACATGCACAGCGCATCGCCCACAACAAAAATCATCAAAATTTTAAATAAAAAAATTCTATTACTTTTACCTGTCGAAATCTTACATGTAATAATAGCTCATTGGAAAGCTTAAATAGTTTCAGCTATCCAATAATGTACATAAAATAGCAATCGGAAGTACGTGCGAAAGCCTAGGTTTTTATGAATGAACCACTCTCGTCCCGCCCAGCCTTTCGCGAAGTGTTCCGAGATCGGGCGCATTCAGCCCGTAAAATTTGCCGCGCTCTGCTGAGGGCATCCACTTCGGAGCCATCTCCACGCCCGAGTACATTGTGATTGACATGAAAACGGGTTTCCCTATTGAGTCAAAGGGCTCCTTTACATACCCATGCTTGCTCTATCTCCATAGCTACTCTACAACCGGAGTTACGAAGAGATAAAAATTAAACACCATTTTTCGAGGTGAAATCTTGAAGTTGAAAGGTAAGAGCGGTGTCTAAATTAATTTTACACCTTTTTTCTAACATATGTGAAAGTTTTGAGCCGTAATTGTGTTTATTTTGAGCGGAGAGTGTATTTTTTACACCCTTTCAAAAGCTCTTATGAGGGAAACGAGCACGAACGCTGTGTGTGTGTATCACGGTGTGTGTAGGCTGATTCAACGGTTTTGGTGTCATTAGGGATGTACACAGTGTATGGACAGTCGGGCTTCATTGAATGCTGTATACTTGATTAAATAAAACAGGATTCCTCAAAAAATACTCGTCCGATTTTCTTGATTTAAAAACCATTGTATTTCTTTCATCAAGACCTTTAATTTGATATAAATATTGAGCATATTGGTTTAGGAATAATTTTTCACCTGAAAACCCTTAATTAGCAGGGGAAAAAAATCACTCCATTTTTGTACATGTGGTGCAAGGGCCAAGGATACGGAGGGAGTCCAGTGTATTGGCCCTAGAATGGGGCTAGGTTGTAGGGAGGGGGGCTTTAAAAATTAAATGCACTAACGTTACTCATGCCGGACAAGAAGGAATGGATGACAATGATGAGAAGTACTTAATTTAAGTCTAAACATACTTACAAGTGTTTGCCATTTGTGCTTTGAAGGGGTGTGTCTTCAGAAACCCCGTGTATGCCTGCCACAATCTCAACATCTCAAAGATGATGTCAAGCAAGTTAATCCGAAAACAAATCTCAGTTATATTTAGTCACTAACAGTTTACAATTACTTGAATTTAAATTCAAACCAAAACCAGAACACCATCTGATCATGTTTACATACAGTCATTCATACATGTCATTGCAGTTACGTTTAAAGCCCAAGGACACGTGCTCATCCGTGAAGTATAGCGCCCTCATCGCCTATGTGCATGTGTCTGGGGGGTACGGTCGGTCGAGTTGTCGATATTGCCTGCATTTGGTGTATGTACGGTTTTTAACGTTAGTTTAATCATGAGTCATGGAGGCCAGGAAGGGTTTACTAAAGTAATAAAAAAAGAAGTTTTCTAATCTGCAAATAGAAGTAGAACTAAAGGTAGGGAACCCTTTCATTTTAACGAGAATGACTGGCAGCAAACTCACAGGAAATTTGTAATGAGAGCAGGTGATTTACAATTACAGCCATTACGTGTCATGTGACTAGCTATGTGACAACAATTTTCAAAATCAACAGATTCCAATACAACTGGTATCATTGTCAAGGTCTTGAATAGACGATTACAATGATATAAGGATCATCTTCCTGTGACCAAAAATAAGGAAGTTATGACATGTTGAATCCGGCAATTTTAGGCCCGTAAATGGCAATTATTTTATAAGGAAAAACAAAAGAAATGTAAATTTGACTTGTGACCCGTTTCCAAGATTTTCTCGGATTCCATATCATAACTTTCTTAATTCTTATCCGATTTTCAAAAGGTTGGTATCACTGGAATGCTTGGGAAAAGAGGAAGAATAATAACCTATTTCCAGGCTAATTCAATGATTAGTTTGTTTTGTAGTGCTGATTTACAAATAAGAAATACAAAAAAAATGTGTTAAAAAATAAATTAATTAATTAAAAAAATAATAATTACTCAAATCTGAGGATTATTTTCCTATTTTTACATTGAAATCTTCGAAAGATTCTCATCCCTGATTTAATTAAATATTAGAACAGTTTATAAATTATATTGGACTGGAAAGATAAAACAAAATAATGAAAATAAATTTTTTTAAATAGAAAAAAAATTACTCAAATCTGAGAATTTTTAATATTTATAGTATAAATTATACTGAAATCCGCGAGAAATTCTTATCCCTGATTTAATTAAACATAAAAAATAATAAATGATATTGGACTGGAAATATGAAGAAAAAAATGAAATAAGTTCATGAGAACTAATATTTATTGTGTTACGCCGATTATTAGGTTTAAACGGACGATTTATCGGACTGAAAATTGGTAGGTCTAACGTGCGCTGAACGCGGCGCAATACAATCTTTGGTTGACATCGATGTTTGGGGAGTCCAAAAAACATAACTGGGAGACGTTCAATCGCCGTCAAAATTGGCCAAGAGGTAGAAAACAAGTATAGAAAAATTATATTTGTGGTTTGATAAGTGATATTACTCACCTTTTGGTAAATCGTCGATGGTTTTGATGAGCAAGAGCGAACCCAAATTTCGAGAATTTTTTTTGGAAACTTCTAGATGCCGCATTCAAAAAATTTGAGAACGAGGTTGAAGTAGAATATTTGATCTACGTCTTCGAAAAAAAAGCTCCTGGGTACGTCAAAAAGAACAGCCTCAGCGAAACGTTACAAAGCGCTATCTCCACGGTGTCTTCGCCACGGCGATTCAACCCGAGATTGAGGCCGCGGCCAAAAAGATTTGCGACAATGCGTGGGATACGCACATACCTAATGTGACATGATGAGACATGTGTCTTCGTGTAGGGTGCAAATAAGCCTTTCTTTAGGCCAAATGGGAATTGTGGTTTTGAAAAAGAAATAATAGGCCTAGGCCTAGTGGAAAGAAGTATAAGGCACCGTTTGTCAGTTAATTTATAAACTATTAATTTAATTTTTTCATACTAATACTAAAGAACACAGTTAAACTAGTCGGATGCTTTTGTCAGGTAGGCCTAGTGGTTTATATAATTAATGATATAATTAGGCAGTTTCATGAAAATTTGAAGTTGCTTCAATTCTTTTAAAATAAATGTCAGATCACTGGATAGAGCAAAAAATTAGAAAGAAAATGAGGGGTCAATGGTCATGATAGGTTAACCCTATGCAAAGTTACAAATTTTTGTTGATTTAAATATTTGGTCATTTTGGAGGCCAGTTTCATTTGAAAAGTTGTGACCGAATTTGCCTGCAACGTATCCTTGTAGTACTAACAAAGTGTCTATAGGAGCATGTCCCCCTTTTATAATAAAAAAATCTCATTGAATACCAAAATCCACCCGTGCGTGACACCCTGATTCAGCGTGTCAAATCGCCGATAGTGGTGATTTTTTTATTTTATTTGCCGTCGGATCATTTTCTGCAAGTTGCACTGTTTTTCCGCCAACGTTACAGTTGGCATCAACTGACCAATTAAGATAACCACGATGTGTAGTATCCATTTATCGACACTAGAACATCGATAGACTACCCTTTGAATTAGTATTTTACCATGAAAGTTGGACAAGAAAATCGTGAAAACTTACCGAAATTCAGTTGCCTACAGGTATTTCCATAACGAAAGGTTTCCCGTCGCTGATTTTTTTTTTATCGACTGCATAATTTAGTGCTCATAAAAATAGCGTCCAGGAAAACATCGAAGCCTCATCAACGTAACCAGGCGCTAGCGATATTGCGCCTATGCATTTTCACACGTACTATCGGGCGCATCAACGAACTTTCGGTGGGTGACAACTTAGACAGAAAAAAGGGCATCAAAAATAGCGCCACCATCGGCGGTTTGCGTGAAACTGCCTAATATAATTATTTATTATTTTATTAATTATAAATTTGACCTAAAACATAAACCATGGTATGGACCACGGACAGTTTAACGTTAGATCAAGTAGGCCTATGTGCTTTAATATTTGAAAATGGCGCCCCATTCTTTTTGCCATTTTTTTCCCCAAAACCACAATTCCGATTTGGCTTATTACATTTTGTAATGTAACATAATGCACCTACACCTATCAATTGTTTTCCCCACCTCATTCAGAAAAATCAAAGCAGCACGTATGTGCGATCCATTTATCCGGCACGCGATGCAGATTTGAACCAATCAGAGTGACAAAGATTGTTTTGCATTAACAACTAGGCAACATTTAATGTTAGCTCAGAGGTTTTGTCATTGAAAAGACCTTTGAGATACAGTAACTGCAGAGCTATCAATTATTTAGTTTAAATTTATTTGGAATGTTTAATGCATTTTGGAACTCACAATGATTCATTCCCTCTTTGTGTTATTTTTTATAAGGATGCCACATCGGTATGGTTTCCAAAGTGTGTCCAGAATGAAAAAATTGGAACTTTGCTCTCAAGGGAAGTCTTTACCATTATCATCAATGTGCGAGTAGGTAAATCATTCACTTCATACATATATACATAAAACAAAAACCATGGAATCAGACAAGTTTGAAGTGTGGCATAACCAGCTTGCAAGGACATTTACTGAGGAGCTGAACGATGAGCAGCGGTGTGCCACTCTGGATCACCTTATTGCCGCCAGCGGTGCCAACCAACTGAGGTTCCTTTCCACCAAGCTTGAGGGCCTAGTCAAGCGGGACTACCTGCACCTTTTGCCAGCCGAGCTGGGAAACTACCTCCTGGCCTGGCTAGACGCAGAGACCCTCTGCCGCTGCTGCCTAGTCAACAAACACTGGAACAAGATGGTGAATGAGTGTGCTCAAGCATGGCAGAATGCCTGCTGTCGCCTCAGGCTGAATGCCACAGAGCAGGAGTTGCGCCTGGATCAGAACGGCCGGGACTGGAAGGCAGCCTACAGGGACTTAGTCTTGAGGCTGAGACAGCTTGGAGAGGGGTTTGCGTTTGACAGTTTGACCCTACGGGGTCACAGTGCCAGGGTGTACGCTCTGCATTATCGTCATGGAAAACTAGCATCAGGTAATAATACATCAGGAAATTGTAATGATCGCAACCAACTAAAAAGGTTACATGCACCAAAAATTCAGTGTAATGTGCTGTGCCAAATGTTCACATATAAGTTTTCTGCTTGATTCCAACTGTATTTAAAGAATAAAACAAAAAAACTGCCCTAGTCGGACCTGTAGCTTTTCTTGAAGAGCCAGTGGCATGCTTTGGACTATATGTTGAATACACAGTGGTTACAGGGCTGAAACTTTAGACAAATTAAACAAAACACATATTTAGCTTCTTTTTTTATATCAGTCTGTGTCTCAGACTAATTGTGTCAATGGAGTGCACTAGAGCGAAGCTTAAATCACTGGACTCGGTACAGTGGGTATTTTGAGCCCTGGTTTAGTGGCTGACTAAATATGCACTGCGAGGCTCAATGGCCAAGTACTCTGGATACATTCTACAGGGATCCTTTACCCTAACAATGCTTGGGTAACTTTCTTATTACCCTGCTGAATTCAACAACATAACAGTGGTCAATGATCGAGGCCTGCTAGGTGCAACAAGATCCATATGTGGATCATGTTGTACCTAGCAGTGAAGAGTTCAGTACATTGGACTGTGTTTTTTCAAGCACAGTGCTGTCTGCAACAACATACAACAAGGGGATCTTGTTGCGTTGAGCAGCGTAATGCTGCTCAATGACACAACACAGACTGTTTGCTATACAAACACTGTCCAGTGCTGAGTGCAACACAATACAATAGATTGAGTCATCAGTACTGGCTGCTGAATGCAACAACGTCCATCGGAATTTTACAACTGTTGCATCCTGTTGCATTTAGCATGGTTAGGGTTAAAGCACGGGGTTTTCCCAATAGAATGTTCCTAGAGGAACATTCCAACATGGGCAGATAGTGTTGCCAAAAGAAGGCTATATGGTGCTTTTTTAGTGGGAGCAATACAAAGTGTCCCCAGCAAGCAAAGTACTAATATTCCTAGTGGAACGCTTTGTGTTCCCAGCAGAATATTCCAACTTTTGCAGTATGCAACAAATGTAGAAATCTGTTGGATCTTGTTGAAGTGAGCAGAGAACCAATATTTTTTCATTCTTGCTGATGGATCTTGTTGCACTCAGCAGCCTTCACACTTGGACAACTAATGGATGTTGTTGCATTGAGTAGGGTGTCTAGCCTGTTACTGAATTGAAGGAAGTTATGTTTCTTTCTTTTTTGCTACAAAGGATCTGATGATCTGACAGCCCGTTTGTGGGATGTGTCCACCGGCCAGTGTCTAAAGGTCATTCAAACCCACACCTGCGCTGACATCAAGTTTGATGACAACAAGCTCATCACAGCATCGTTTGATAACACCGTGGCATGCTGGGACTGGGAGACAGGCACCAGGCTTCAGAGGTTCTCCGGTCACACAGGTGCAGGTATGTGTACAATGTATTATGTAACACCATTCAACCCTCCTACTGTACATGTAGCTGAACTTTTGTGACAAGTAGCTACAGCGGTCAAAATCAGTCAACTGCCTGTTTTTGACCGTTGGACCAACTGTGCACACAGGGACATTTTTGACTGGTTTTGACTGTCATTTTGACCATCCTCAACAATAACAGATCAAAAACGGTCATCTCATTTTGACCTGTAAATGTACTAGTACTGCACATAAGGTTTGACAATGTTCGACTTTTAAGTGCACTAGATATATCTTGCTGGATCGGTTGGTGGATCAATTTTTCAAACGACTTATTCACATAGGGGTTTGAACGTTTGCCCGATATGTGGGGCCTCTCTTAGCCACCATACTTTGTGTATGGGAAATTGGTATGGTTCCAATAACCGCATGTATCGCGTATTTCACTAGTTGGCAAAAAAAAAAGATGACCAAAAAAACACCCCCAAAAATGTGTCACCTCACTGATTTTAAAGCCGACCTATGACCAGAAACTGGAGACTTTTTTGGGGGGCTTTCGGTTAATTTCAATACAATATTCTTGATCCTCATAAAATGGTAATGGGGCTCTTTTAAAATTGTTTTTTTGTCTTGCAGTGTTTAGCATTGACTACAGTGACGAGCTGGACCTACTGGTCAGCGGCTCGGCTGATGCGACGGTCAAGCTATGGTGCATGAGTAACGGAGCTCTGCTGAATACACTGTGCGGTCACTGTGACTGGGTTACACAAGTATGTTGTAATACATAACACCAGGACCTCATATATCCTGTACAATGAAAATAATATATGACCAATTTTTTTTTCATTCACAAATCCATTGATATGGTAACTGCTGAAGGGGTTGTTGTCACTAATGTATAGGATTGAGATTGCCGTCCTTTTCTGGTTGTCTGCTTAATTCTGAGCATGCACACGATATTGTAAACAATGCCACACCAGTATCTCAAATTCTCCCATTAAATAAAGTCATAGTAGTCACACATAATGCTAAAATGAGTGGGATATTTGGGGGCCACCTTTCTAACTTCTGTTCAATTTCCTGTTATTTATATTTAAATCCAATAACTAAGGTCACTCAATAGAAAGATCTTCAAAAAGATAACAACATAGCAATAATGTTTTTGTTCTTTTTGATATGCCAATACTATCCTTGCCTTTGACATACATAGTTCAGTTATGTTACTTCATTGTTGTTCAGTTATGTTATATCTAAGTAAGACTAATTGCGGTGACACCATGTGAAACTCTATTGAGTAGTAATTAGTTCTGAAAAGAACTGGAGGTTACAACTCGACGTTTCGATCAGTATGTTCTGACCGTCCTATGCTCTGATAAGAGCATACTGATCGAAACGTCGAGTTGTAACCTCCAGTTCTTTTCAGAAGTAATTACTACTCAATAGAGAATTTCACATGGTGTCACCGCAATTAGTCTTACTTATCCTCTTCACCATGCAAAGCTACAAGTTTTATGTTATATCTAGATTCACCCTTTATACAAGCTCATGTTGTCATTGATTCTCATCTTGTTCTCCTGTAGGTGATTTTACATGAGACCTGTGTAGACTCTGATCCTTTCACTGTTGGGGAGCTTGTGCTTCTTACCATGGACAAGGCAGAAATAAAGGTAAAATAATAACCCCTCCCCCGACCACTACCTCTTTTGGGTGTTCGTTGGTCAATGTGGGTTGTTTGTTACAGCAGCGGTCTGCTGTGTGTGCTTACCGGAGTACATAAATTTACAATTTACAAATTTATTTCATTTCTTTGATCACATCCCAGGTCTGGAACCTTAACAACAGTAATGAATCACAGTGCATAAAGACGTTAACCTCGCCGAGCACCATGGCTGCCCACAGTCAGACGTTTCTGCCGCGCCTGCAGTTCAACGGAACCAATGTTGCCTGCGCCTCTGATATTGGTATTTTGGTGTGGAGCTTCCAAACATTTGAATTGACAAAGTGAGTTGCTGAGGTCATCAGAACAGAAAGGTTTCCCCTTTATGTCCAGAGGGCCTGTTCAGATTTCAAAACGAACATGCTTTTAATTTATGAAGCCTACAGCATGGTTATGTGTATGAGGATTTCAAAAATGAAATCTGTTTTTGACTAGGACCTCGATGAGCTCTACCACATGAGCCTGAAGAAGACTTGTAGTTGAATACAGAAAAATATACTTGAGTATGAGTATGAGTATGCGAACTGCAACTCTTGTCTAGGTCTGGAATTTCATTCTTTTAGGAGCAAGGGCACTTTTCCTGAGTAAAAGTTAATACCATTAGAATATCAGAATGTCTATATGGGAACATTTTTAAGGAGCACCTGGCCTATAAATCATGTGAGTAATATATCAATGGAAGACAATTGCTAGATCTTCAGAAATACAAGAATCACTGAAGATCAAGTTAGTGCTTTGGAAACCACAGTGCGCATTACATCAGTTAATATTATGGTTCAAAGGTCAAAACTTGTGACTTTTAATGGAGTGCCATGGTCGAGCGGTTTAGTGCATTGGATTTGTGTTCTGATGGCTGAGTCGTCAGAATGTGAATTCGAATCGCAACCGCGACCATGGTGCTTGTTTCCTTGAGCAAGACACTTTACCATAATTGCTTCTCTCCACCCAGGGGTAAATGGGTACCTGTGAGGGCAGAGTTGGTTGTTGTGTTTGATTAGCCCTATATGCGCTGTAATGGCAGCAATTGAGCTGTATACTCCCCAGGGAGCTGAGATGTTTCAGGAATGATTTATGAGCCTGATGAGCAGGGGTAATAATATAATGCGCCTTGAGCACCAATTTGGTGGATACATGCGCTATATAAGTCCACATTATTATTATTATTATTATTAATGTAATAACTAAGTGGTTTATGCCTTCTTTAGTTCCTGCCAGTTACAAGGTTGCTGGACCACCTTTAAAAAGTTTATAAGAATTCTTATTTCTTAAGGCTCTTCATATGGGTCAAAATCACAGTCATCAGGTCAATGTTTGAATTTAGGACAGAGTATTCTTTCCTGTGTTCCACAGTAGAATGAATGCAAACAATCTGAAAGCGTTTTCACTATTTTTTTGTAATAAGCTGAAATTTTCACTGGTTTGTTTTTTAATTCAAAGCATATTTGTAAAAGTAATGTTTGCAAAACTACTAACTCTATACTTTCCCTAACCTTCCTGAATCCTCCAAAATCCTCCAAAATCCTCTTTGCCAAAGTGAAGGATTTTGAAGGATTGAGGTTATTAGGCATACTTGCCTTTCCATGGTACATGTACATCCATGTTTGTTGTAGTGATTGCAAGGTCAGTGCCTGGGTCAGTGGCCACTGTTTATTGCTCCATGCATGCAGGGAGGGTACCTGGCCATGTACATGTATCACAGATTAGAAACATGTGTGCATACATGTCATGTGCGGGCTTTACTACTGAAGGATTTTGGAGGATTCAGGTTATATGTAAGCAAATGGGCCTAGGGAGTTAGGAAGGATTCAGGTTATATGTAAGCAAATGGGCCTAGGGAGTTGGGAAGGATTCAGGTTATATGTAAGCAAATGGGCCTAGGGAGTTGGGAAGGATTCAGGTTATATGTAAGCAAATGGGCCTAGGGAGTTGGGAAGGATTCAGGTTATATGTAAGCAAATGCGCCTAGGGAGTTGGGAAGGATTCAGGTTATATGTAAGCAAATGGGCCTAGGGAGTTGGGAAGGATTCAGGTTATATGTAAGCAAATGGGCCTAGGGAGTTGGGAAGGATTCAGGTTATATGTAAGCAAATGGGCCTAGGGAGTTGGGAAGGATTCAGGTTATATGTAAGCAAATGGGCCTAGGGAGTTGGGAAGGATTCAGGTTATATGTAAGCAAATGGGCCTAGGGAGTTGGGAAGGATTCAGGTTATATGTAAGCAAATGGGCCTAGGGAGTTGGGAAGGATTCAGGTTATATGTAAGCAAATGGGCCTAGGGAGTTGGGAAGGATTCAGGTTATATGTAAGCAAATGGGCCTAGGGAGTTAGGAAGGATTCAGGTTATATGTAAGCAAATGGGCCTAGGGAGTTAGGAAGGATTCAGGTTATATGTAAGCAAATGGGCCTAGGACTTAGTGAAGATTCAGGTTATATGTAAGCAAATGGGCCTAGGGAGTTAGGAAGGATTCAGGTTATGTGTAAGCAAATGGGCCTAGGGAGTTAGGAAGGATTCAGGTGATGTGTAAGCAAATGGGCCTAGGGAGTTAGGAAGGATTCAGGTTATAGGTAAGCAAATGGGCCTAAGGGAGTTAGGAAGGATTCAGGTTATGTGTAAGCAATGGGCCTAGGGAGTTAGGAAGGATTCAGGTTATATGTAAGCAAATGGGCCTAGGGAGTTAGGAAGGATTCAGGTTATGTGTAAGCAAATGGGCCTAGGGAGTTAGGAAGGATTCAGGTTATATGTAAGCAAATGGGCCTAGGGAGTTAGGAAGGATTCAGGTTATATGTAAGCAAATGGGCCTAGGGAGTTAGGAAGGATTCAGGTTATATGTAAGCAAATGGGCCTAGGAGTTAGGAAGGATTCAGGTTATATGTAAGCAAATGGGCCTAGGGAGTTAGGAAGGATTCAGGTTATATGTAAGCAAATGGGCCTAGGGAGTTGGGAAGGATTCAGGTTATATGTAAGCAAATGGGCCTAGGGAGTTGGGAAGGATTCAGGTTATATGTAAGCAAATGGGCCTAGGGAGTTGGGAAGGATTCAGGTTATATGTAAGCAAATGGGCCTAGGGAGTTGGGAAGGATTCAGGTTATATGTAAGCAAATGGGCCTAGGGAGTTGGGAAGGATTCAGGTTATATGTAAGCAAATGGGCCTAGGGAGTTAGGGAGGATTCAGGTTATATGTAAGCAAATGGGCCTAGGGAGTTGGGAAGGATTCAGGTTATATGTAAGCAAATGGGCCTAGGGAGTTGGGAAGGATTCAGGTTATATGTAAGCAAATGGGCCTAGGGAGTTAGGAAGGATTCAGGTTATGTAAGCAAATGGGCCTAGGGAGTTAGGAAGGATTCAGGTTATGTGTAAGCAAATGGGCCTAGGGAGTTAGGAAGGATTCAGGTTATGTGTAAGCAAATGGGCCTAGGGAGTTAGGAAGGATTCAGGTGATGTGTAAGCAAATGGGCCTAGGGAGTTAGGAAGGATTCAGGTTATATGTAAGCAAATGGGCCAAGGGAGTTAGGAAGGATTCAGGTTATATGTAAGCAGATGGGCCTAGGGAGTTAGGAAGGATTCAGGTTATATGTAAGCAAATGGGCCTAGGGAGTTAGGAAGGATTCAGGTTATATGTAAGCAAATGGGCCTAGGGAGTTAGGAAGGATTCAGGTTATATGTAAGCAAATGGGCCTAGGGAGTTAGGAAGGATTCAGGTTATATGTAAGCAAATGGGCCTAGGGAGTTGGGAAGGATTCAGGTTATATGTAAGCAAATGGGCCTAGGGAGTTGGGAAGGATTCAGGTTATATGTAAGCAAATGGGACTAGGGAGTTGGGAAGGATTCAGGTTATATGTAAGCAAATGGGCCTAGGGAGTTGGGAAGGATTCAGGTTATATGTAAGCAAATGGGCCTAGGGAGTTGGGAAGGATTCAGGTTATATGTAAGCAAATGGGCCTAGGGAGTTGGGAAGGATTCAGGTTATATGTAAGCAAATGGGCCTAGGGAGTTGGGAAGGATTCAGGTTATATGTAAGCAAATGGGCCTAGGGAGTTGGGAAGGATTCAGGTTATATGTAAGCAAATGGGCCTAGGGAGTTGGGAAGGATTCAGGTTATATGTAAGCAAATGGGCCTAGGGAGTTGGGAAGGATTCAGGTGATGTGTAAGCAAATGGGCCTAGGGAGTTAGGAAGGATTCAGGTTATATGTAAGCAAATGGGCCTAGGGAGTTAGGAAGGATTCAGGTTATGTGTAAGCAAATGGGCCTAGGGAGTTAGGAAGGATTCAGGTGATGTGTAAGCAAATGGGCCTAGGGAGTTAGGAAGGATTCAGGTTATATGTAAGCAAATGGGCCAAGGGAGTTAGGAAGGATTCAGGTTATATGTAAGCAAATGGGCCTAGGGAGTTAGGAAGGATTCAGGTTATATGTAAGCAAATGGGCCTAGGGAGTTGGGAAGGATTCAGGTTATATGTAAGCAAATGGGCCTAGGGAGTTAGGAAGGATTCAGGTTATATGTAAGCAAATGGGCCTAGGGAGTTGGGAAGGATTCAGGTTATATGTAAGCAAATGGGCCTAGGGAGTTAGGAAGGATTCAGGTGATGTGTAAGCAAATGGGCCTAGGGAGTTGGGAAGGATTCAGGTTATATGTAAGCAAATGGGCCTAGGGAGTTAGGAAGGATTCAGGTTATGTGTAAGCAAATGGGCCTAGGGAGTTAGGAAGGATTCAGGTGATGTGTAAGCAAATGGGCCTAGGGAGTTAGGAAGGATTCAGGTTATATGTAAGCAAATGGGCCAAGGGAGTTAGGAAGGATTCAGGTTATATGTAAGCAAATGGGCCTAGGGAGTTAGGAAGGATTCAGGTTATATGTAAGCAAATGGGCCTAGGGAGTTAGGAAGGATTCAGGTTATATGTAAGCAAATGGGCCTAGGGAGTTAGGAAGGATTCAGGTTATATGTAAGCAAATGGGCCTAGGGAGTTAGGAAGGATTCAGGTTATATGTAAGCAAATGGGCCTAGGGAGTTAGGAAGGATTCAGGTTATATGTAAGCAAATGGGCCTAGGGAGTTAGGAAGGATTCAGGTTATATGTAAGCAAATGGGCCTAGGGAGTTGGGAAGGATTCAGGTTATATGTAAGCAAATGGGCCTAGGGAGTTGGGAAGGATTCAGGTTATATGCAAGCAAATGGGCCTAGGGAGTTGGGAAGGATTCAGGTTATATGTAAGCAAATGGGCCTAGGGAGTTGGGAAGGATTCAGGTTATATGTAAGCAAATGGGCCTAGGGAGTTGGGAAGGATTCAGGTTATATGTAAGCAAATGGGCCTAGGGAGTTGGGAAGGATTCAGGTTATATGTAAGCAAATGGGCCTAGGGAGTTAGGGTTAACAGACAGGCCTGTGATTTCTCAGGATTTTTTTACAAATCTCGCTGAAATAAGAGAAGTAGCCACCAAGGAAAGAAAGAAGTAGCCTGCATTGTGACCAAACCTCTAGTTCTTATTTGTGGGGATGTTGAGAGTCTGTAAATCCTCCAAAATTAAACATCCAGGAGGTTCGGGGGGTGGCGGCTTTGTCTTAATTTTTCAGGATTTTTTACTTTTGCCAAATCACACCCCTGAACAGAAATACCCTGAGCAGTTTATTTTGTTGGCGTTAAACCCAGCCTTTACTTCGAGAATAATAATGTTATTCATCCCCCAGACTCATCCCATACACCGACTCCAGCAACCTCATCCTCCTCGGCATCGGCTCAGCTTTTACCCTCCTCCTGGATCATCAGTTCTTGCGCCTCCTCAACACCCAGACTCATGAGGCTGTCTCCTCCTGGCGCCTCCCGGCGTACCGTCGCTCCAAGCGAGGTTCAAATTTCGTAGCGGGGGCAGTCCAATGGCTGAACGGTCTGCGACTAGATGCAGAGGAAGGGCTGGTGTTTGCGACGAGCATGTCTGACCACAGTCTGCATGTGGTGCGGTGGCGGCAACCATTAGCGGGTAAAGAGGTGAGGTGACACTGAAGCAGACGGGGAACGAGACGAAATGGTCTTGTACTTTGGGAAGAGATGGAAATTTGTGCAGCTTTCAATGCTATTTGCTAAATACATGTCTGAATAACCTATATGAAATATTATTATACACTCATGATACACTACATGAATGAGTGGGTTGGGATGTGTTGGACTGCGACACTCAATGTTGTATACACAACGAGCGTACACTGTTGGTAATCTATCCAGTTACGCTCACCTTTTGTGAATGAAGATAAATGCTAAGCAATCAATCTGTGAGAGCTTCAGTTCTATTACATTAAAAAATTAACAAAGTTAAAAAACAAACAAAACAACAAATAAATTTCTAAACAGAAACTTTAAATTAAATTGTAAAAATAATAAATAAAAATGCCACCCCCTTCGACAGCAATTTTTTTTAAAGGCATTCACATTGAACTATTCATTGACTTACATCTGATATCAGACTGGTACTGCACTGTAAATCAGGCATGATATTCGTCCTACTTTTGTAGGAAATCCTATCTTTTGATTTTGAAAATCCTACCATGAAACCGGGTTCCGACTAACTTCAGACCATGGAAAATTTCCTTGTGTATCACTTTATTGTAAATACCAAGATAAAAAACAGTTTCCATGCTATACATGGCTATAGGCTCGTATATGCCTAATGATAATGGCAAACATTTTTCCTACCATTTCATTTTCTCACAATATCATCCCTAGGGGTGTGCATTTTCTGATATTTTTGGAACCGGATACCCGAAATCAGGAAACTTCGGATACCCGTTTTAATTTTTGTTGACAACATGCCTCCGGTGGTGCACAAATGTATGTACTGTAAATGGTAACAAAATTGATCTTTGTAATACAGAGGATACCATACTTAAATCGATCTTTTCTTTACTGTAAAACTTGTAGCTTTGCATGGTGAGGATGATAAGTAAGACTAATTGCGGTGACATCATGTGGAATCTCAATTGAGTAGTAATTAGTTCTGAAAAGAACTGGGGGTACAACTCGACGTTTCGATCAGTATGCTCTGATCGTCCTCAGGAGAATGCCCTGAGGACGATCAGAGCTTACTGATCGAAACGTCGAGTTGTACCCCCAGTTCTTTTCAGAACTAATTACTACTCAATTGAGATTCCACATGGTGTCACCGCAATTAGTCTTAAGGCGTGTTCGCACTGGACTTTTTTTGGGGAAGGTTTTACCGAGACGATGGTAAAATGAAAAATGGTTAAATTTAACCTCTGTCCGCACTTGGACTTTCGACACGGGAAAATTTTACCGAGACCGTGGTAGAAGTAACCGAGCTGTCAGTATAATGACTCATGAGGGCGCTTTGCGTGACCTTTCTACGTTGACCCGATTGACCCAGAAAACTTGCTACACATGCACATGCATTAAATGCGCCCGCCCGCCTCACCATGCGGTGAAACAATGCAAAGCGCATGCGTGGCGTCCCTGTGTAGCACGACCTTGCGCTCGGGCCGGATGTACGCTTTCCTGAGCCGGTTTTAAACAATGCAAAGCGCATGCGTGGTGTCCCTGTGTAGCACGACGTTGCTCTCGGGCCGGATGTTCTTTTTCCTGAGCCGCTTTTACCGACTCGCACTGTCCGCACTGGACTTATCGTCTCGGGAAAAGTTACCTGGGAAGTTTTCCTGGGCAGCAGTTGGCCAGTAAAAGTAACCGCTGGACTCAGGAAAAGTAACTGAGGAAAACGTCCTAGGCTGTCCGCACTGGACTTAAAATGGGAAAAGTACCCATCGTCTCGGTAAGTTTTACCAAAATAAGTCCAGTGCGAACACGGCTTTACTTTTCTTTACTGTGTCGTTTTTATTAAAGTAAAACAATTAGGCAAAAATTCCCTCTTGTGCTGCTAGTTTGATAAGTTGTTTGAAGCAGCCGATTCAATACAATGTATCACAAACAGTTGGAGAAAAATGTATGGAAATGTCCATAAAATACTACAAAGGCTTTTATTGGAGTGTAATCTCTTGAATTTAAAGATAATTGTCTGTAAATGTGTCAACATTACATTGTTCAAGAGTCACATATTTCTGTTCGCACCGCGCAAATGTTAAGTCCAAATTTTGACAAGTCGTTTACGGGTAATTAGAACCGAAAAATGGAACCGGGTAATGATAGTTTCGGTCGGGTATCCAGATACCCAGCACAGCCCTAATCATCCCTGGTAAATGCACCCGTAGTCGTAGTACTCGGGCCCAATTTTATATATACATAACAGCAAAAGAAACGTCACCCCCTAAATTTTGTTAAGTAATTATATTATTAAACACAATAAATATACAATGTTGTGGGATGGTTGGCTGCCAGGTCAACCAAATTTGTCACATTGTGTTCGTGTTACACTCCATACTCATAATATTCTTCATGAAACAAATTATATTAATTATAAAATGAAAATAATAAATATTTTTAGGGGTGACATTTCTTTTGCTGTTATGTATATATGGCTGCTAAGCAGCCGATTATGCTTTAGCAAGTTTTTCTGGTATAGCTAGCACAAAAAGTTGCTGAACATTAAGCAGAGCTATGAAATTGGGCCCTGTTGTATCAAGTTTGTATCACATCTTCTAGAACAAGCCAGCTCCTTTGCACAGGGCCCAATTTCATAGCGCTGCTTACTGATAAGCAAATTTTCGTGCTAACTATAGCAGCAAAATTTGCTTCAGCATAAGCGTATTTCACAGGTAAGCAAGAAAATTCAGAGCGCTGCATGCGTGTTCACCATGGACTTGTATTGTTGCATCACTCGTTTACTAGCAATAACGGTTGGCAAGTTAACGTGCCTTTCTCTATGCTTAACGGTTAGCAGCGCTATGAACTAAAAAAAAACGTACAGTAAGCAAAAAAATCGGCTGCTTAGCGGCTCTATAAAATTGGGCCCAGGTCTTTGCACAGGAGACCCTTATCTTATGCTGCATTCATGTTGGTCTCAATTCCTAATCACCATTCAAAACAATTAATTTAAAAAAAAAGGAAATTGAAATAAAAATAGTTTGTTCATGACAATTTCATCCAGTTGTATGCATCAATGCGCTTTTCATGGTAAACAAATAATTAGCATTTGATGCAACTTTACAAGGGCGGATCTAGGATCTGAAAAAGGGGGACTCATGGCAAAAAATAAATAAATAAAAATTGTAAATTTAAATGTGCAGTGATAGAAATAGGAAACATGCCCCCTGTGCCCCTCTCCCCTGAATCTGTCAATGCAACTTGATTGAAAATCAAAGTTGGCTTGTCTATTAGCCACTTTTAAACTAAATTGCACTACATACATAAATTCTCTTTGCAACACATAAAAAGTTTTGTAGGGTAACTTAAAAACCCGTAATATTGGTGGTTTGTATCGCACAGATTTCAGTCACATACATGTACCACTGCTCAAAAGTGATAAAGATTCCTCATTGTGTCCATGTGTCGTTAATAAAACATAATATATTCCAAGTTCACGTTTAATCGGATGTTGTCATATGCACAAGTTCAAGAAATGTATAGATATAAAAATCTGTGAAAAATTCAGCTGAATTAATCAATAAGTTCCTGAAAAGATTGTTTCAATTTACTTTAAAATGAAGGGAAGCTTAATTCCCGGCATAATAGTTGGAAGACCTCTCAAAAAGTCATCATAGCAAAATATTCTAATCGGTTTTTTTTTTATTATTATTTTTTTTTTTTAGGGCCCAAAAAAAAGGCTCAGGTTTCTGACGTCGCCTCAGACCTGCGTGTCCAATTGCAGCCAAAACAGCTGAATCGATTATAAATCTGCCGCACTGTGTTTTAAATGACTTTTGACAGAGGTTTGGCCAATTTGTGAGGCCTCTCTTAGCCACCATACATGTACGTTGTGTATGGAAATTTGGTCTGGTTCCAAGAACTGCGTATACATAGGTTGGCAAAAAAAAAGATGACCAAAAAAAAAAAAAGTGTCACTGCACCGATTTTGAAGCCGACCTATGATCAGAAACCAAGCCTTTTTATGGCCTTATAGTTATTCCAAAAGAATAATTTCTTTTGATGTTTGATATCGTTAAAATCAAACCAAGTAAGCTTTTACATAATTTTTTTGACGTTTTTGGATGATTATACCACTAGTATTCAACTTAGTCTTCCATTTTTTAAATTTTTGTGAGTGTACAAAAATCGGGGTGCGAAATGAAGAGTTGCCCGGGGCAACATAGTGAACTGATGATAGTTGCCAAGGGCAACCTCAATCTTTTTGTCCAATCAAATAAACATTTTAACTTTCAGTTCAAACAGGTTATTTTGTCTTTGATTGTGAAGATTAAACAAATCTTAATCAAGATATATCATCTTGTCCATGGATGTAACTAGTTTGAAGTAGCAAAATGTACTGTTATCAAAAAAATCTTTGATTGGGAGACAATTAGTTTATTTTCTTAATTTTGAACCCTGAATGGACATTTATTTGAAGACACCTACCCTGTCCAATTGTATCCAGAAAAGAAGTGTTCACAACTGTTTTGTTATACATGTATGCGCCTGTCTAATTGACCTGCTATACTGTCCAATTGACCTGTTATGTCATACATACTGTCTAATTGACCTGTTATGTCATACAATTAATTATTATTATAAATCTAGCTTTCAACAATTATTTGTAAAATATCTTATTTTAGAGTATTTTTGTTTCCTTTTACCAATGGTGTACCTACCCTTAAACCAAACGGTTTTGGCTAAGACCTTTCCTGAATCCACCAAAATCCAACACCATGCAGATCAACACTACCACCCAACTGTTGAACTTGATGGAATTGGCACACCCTGTTTGGGCTATACAGTACTGAGTCCATCAAAATACAACAAAAACTAGCCGTTGGATTTTGGGTTGTTATGGTTAAAAACCACACTAGGCTGAGTCTATGAGACACATACATCTTGGTTTTGTAGAGTCCATAATTACACCCTGTTCACATCGGGGCCCAATTTCATAGCGCTGCTTACTGGTAAGCAAATTTTTGTGCCACCTATAGCATGAAAAATTTGCTTAAGAATAAGCGTATTTCACAGGTTAGCAAGAAAATTGAGAGCAGTGCGTGTGTGTTCACAATGGATTTGTATTGTGTTGCGGCAAGTTAGTGTGCCTTTCTCTATGCTCAATGGTTAGCAGCGCTATGAAATGAAAAACGTACAGTAAGCAAAAAATCGGCTACTTAGCGGCTCTGTGAGATTGGACCCAGGTTGTACTTAGTGGTTATTTAGGTAAAACTTGTAGCTTTGCATGGTGAGGATGATAAGACTAATTGCGGTGACACCATGTGGAATCTCAATTGAGTAGTAATTAGTTCTGAAAAGAACTGGTGGTACAACTCGACGTTTCGATCAGTATGCTGTGGACGATCAGAGCATACTGATCGAAACGTCGAGTTGTACCACCAGTTCTTTTCAGAACTAATTACTACTCAATTGAGATTCCACATGGTGTCACCGCAATTAGTCTTACTTAGTGGTTATTTATTACTGTTGGTAACACATATATATGACTCATTCGCTTTGTTTTCAAAATGGTTTAAGAGTTGTAATATCTCTGACTTGCATATTATACTTTCAATGTTTTTATATATTATCTAAAATTACACAATAAATTGTAAGTTTTCTTGACAATTTTTATTTAAAGTTATTGGGCTACATTAATATTTCAGTGCTTTTACAGTAATTTGTACATTTCTTTTTATATATTATAATGAAATACAAAGAAATAAAATTTGCCAATTAATGCTGCCTTTGTTTCAAATTGTTTAAAGGTCATTAAAGGGACAGTATCGTCGCGATCAGACTTTCAACAGGGCATGGAATCGGTGTCCTAGTTTGAAAACAATGTAGTGACTGAAATTTACTGGCTCATTTATGCAGCAGCAATGGTAATATGACCTTATCTAAGGCATATTATTTTCAGACACAGAGTTAATCTAAAACTAGCACTCCCATTCCTTGCCCCGTTGATCGTGACGATATTGTCCCTGTAACTCTTTGAGTGGTTGATATCAAAGTACAAGATTTTTGCAAATTTTGTTTTAAATGTGTACCGAGCCTGTAGCAGAGCCTGTTTAGAATGCCGGTACAAGTTCTGACTGCTCTCATGTCTTTGTGCAAGACACACAAAAAAACACTTCATTGACGGAAATGATCAAATTGCTCATCTGAAATGAGCAATTAACCCCAACCACCCTAAATCCATCAAAATCCTCCAAGGGGCACCTTTTTGGAAAAATTCAACACTGTTAGAAACTGGTACTTTCACCTCTTCTAATGGGGCAAAATTACTACCTGGGAAGAAGTACAGGCCACAAGTGCCACATATGAAAGATCAAAAGTGCACTGATGGATTTTGGAGGATTCAGGAAGGTTCCTAGCCAGAATACCTAGGGGGTTAGGGTTTTAAACAAAGCAAGTCAACAATAACGCAACATCAATATAAAGTAATACACAGTCCAGATAACACAAGAACGGTAGACATGACTACAAATTGTTAACACAGAAAAAGATTTGTAGGGTAACTTAAAAACCCGTAATATTGGTGGTTTGTATCGCACAGATTTCAGTCACATACATGTACCACTGCTCAAAAGTGATAGATTCCTCATTGTGTCCATGTGTCGTTAATAAAACATAATATTCCAAGTTCACGTTTAATCGGATGTCGTCATATGCACAAGTTCAAGAAATGTATAGATATAAAAATCTGTGAAAAATTCAGCTGAATTAATCAATAAGTTCCTGAAAAGATTGTTTCAATTTACTTTAAAATGAAGGGAAGCTTAATTCCCGGCATAATAGTTGGAAGACCTCTCAAAAAGTCATAGCAAAATATTCTAATTGGTGTTTTTTTTATTATTTGGTTTTTCAGGTCCCCAAAAAAGAAAGGTAGACATGACTACTGGCCTAGAATTTCACAGAGGTCCATGGTCTCTATTGCTCTTGCCGCTCATTAAAAATGTGCCCTTTACTGGGAAAAGTGGCCTTGCCCCTACAATAATTAAATTCCAGGCCTGGACTAAAAAAAAATAATAATCAGATGGCGGACAACATAACCCCAAAACATGAAACAGCAGTAGACTGGACAGACCAACCACGTATTTAAGAACAAAGGGCACTGCATGTGTACACACATGTGTACCATTGAGTTTTAAATGGTTCATGGTGACCTAGTAATGAATACAAAGTTTGAAAGCACTTGGGTGACCATACTAAAGGTTCTGTAATATTCCTGGTCTTTATCTGTATCTTTAGAGTGTACAGACCTTCACTCAATGAGACACAACAAACACCATACACAGTAAACAGCATTGCTTTATTTTGACCTCTTTTCACCTCAAGTATGGAGTGCCTTATGGCAATGTGAATAAATAATACATGTAACTGCAGGTTCATCTTTTGATGGCTTCGTACTTCATTGACATACAAGGACATGAACCTTTTCTCATAAAAATGTATGGCTACTACTAATATACAAATTTAAAAGGATTTTTTTTTAAAGAAAACAAGGAAATTACCTATACGTATAACCTTTAGATTAAGGTTGTCACTTTCTACCTACTGAGCTATCCTGCCCTATGGTCGGTAGTCTCTAATAGAACCACTACGAATATACTTGTTTGCTTTTCGACATATAAAATAGTAATTTTCAGACTAAAATTAACATTACTGGGAATCAATATATCAGTGATATAGTAGACAAATGTGAGAATAGGTAAAACTTGTAGCTTTGCATGGTGAAGAGGATAAGTAATACTAATTGCGGTGACACCATGTGAAATTCTCTATTGAGTAGTAATTAGTTCTGAAAAGAACTGGAGGTTACAACTCCAGGAGGAGTTACAAGGAGTAACTCCAGAAGGATGTTACTCCAGGTTACAACTGGTGATACATCTTTTAGACAATAATTTGCTATATTTATTTTTTGGTAATTACCAATGGTAAACCACCTTTAAAAATAATTAAAAAGTAATCATGTAATCTGCTGAAAGTTGCATGTCTGGGTATATAGGGACTGAAATCCAAGTCCACATGTCTACCCTAGTGGGATTTCAACCCAGGTCAAGAGGTACTTGAAAAGTACATTATATTCCTAACCTGATCATACAGTCACATCGTCCAATCACATCGTCCAATCACAGATGTTGTACAAATCATTCAAAGAACAATCGTCCAATCACAACGGCTGTACCAGGTCATAGCCAAGAAGTGTCTCCGATATGACATCGCATAGAGATAGCAGCTTAAAGGGGGCGTGCTCAGCAATCGTAGCAGCATGTGGCACTGAGTCCGTTATCCAGAAGTGGTTAAACTTGACGTCGTTCCCCAATTCGGTGGTGAAAGCCTTCCACGACTCCCCTGGGAAGACAGCGTGGGTCACAAAGGCACTGACTGATGCAGCTCCCTTCTCTAACAACACCTGGGTTGGAGATAAAGTGTTATGATAATATATGACAGAGTTCATATTAAATCTGCATTAAACATACAAATTTGTAGTTGAAAATAGTGCTCACTGGAAAATTTAAGGCCAACCTTTCGGAAGGTGCTTCTTCTTCAGGGCCAGGGCTGAAGATGGGGCACCGCCTCCGAAGGCTCAGCCTTCAAATTATCAAGGGAGCACTGTTTCAACTTTTTCCATTATTCCTATTAACACTACAGTACTATGTAGCATTCTATCTTAAAATATTTTTTTAAATAAATTATTCTAAGAATTGATACCCATTACATGATTTTGCATGAGTGAGTAAGGATACAACATTTTGGAAAGTTATTCAACTTTCCTCATTCAGGTTGATGTTTCTGTGCTGAAAGAATCCCCTTAAACAATTAAAAGTGAAATGCAGCAAGAGCAGTATTTTACCATGGAGGAAGGGTTTCATGATTAACAGTCAAAGTATGATTTTGTTCACATTGTTCATACTATCAGACAAAATAACCCTGGAAAGCTTGACCGACAAAATGGCAAATGCTGTATGTTTGCTTCTGTCTCATATAATTTGTTTTTTTCTCTCATAATAATATACTCTTTACTTTTGTACAAATTTCCAAATTGTTTTTCCATAATTTATTTTGTATGTTGCAATGTGGAAATAAATCTGAAGTTGAATTTAATTGAATTGAATTGATTGGCAGGCAGGCCGGACAAGTGTTTTACATACCCTGCCGCAGTTCTTGAGAGTTCCTCCTGTTTGCACTAAGTCATCAATGATAACCACATGGTAGTCTTTGGGCTCTCCTGCAGGCATAACAAAATGACAAAACAGCTTCTTAAAACGTGTAATTTTTTTCATTTTAAAATTTAACATTTGATACATGCATAATCTAAACTTTCCATGAATCATTTATTTGTTTGTCAAGTTGGTGGCCATTTTGTGGCAAAAGAGAGCAAAACATCCCCTTTCAGTATTTACTGTCTGATGAAAAACATGCAAGCGGGTCTGACTAAATTATCAATGTACAAATTTGGTACATGTTTTTAAATGATTAAAAGGACAGTATCGTCATGATCAACAGGGCATGGAATCAGAATGCTAGTTTTAGATTATCATGTGGGGTGACTACCACCCCACATGATAAGGTCGTATTACCATTGCCGCTGCATAAATGAGCCAGTAATTTACAGTCACTGTGTTAATCTTAAACTAGGATATCGGTTCCATGCCCTGTCGAAAGTCTGCTCTGATCGTGATGATACTGCCCCTTTAAGAAAAACTCCTAGATAATCCTTATGCCATTCCACATGGATGAGACTAGCTGGTGTAACAGAAATCATGGAAAATGGTCTAACAATCTAGAGAACTGCCTATAATTTTATTTTAAATTTATATTTATGGATTTGGCTAATTTACCCTGATTCAAGATTAAAACATGGTTTTACTTTCCAAAACTGTACAGAGAACCTGCATTCACCGTCAAGGTCAAACAATGGTAACACACTTATGTGTACACATGGTGCATTATACGTGAGACCTTCTTTTGACCTCTGTGAGGGCACTCTTTGGACTACAACATGATAGTACCTTCTTTTATTGTGACTATTCTCTGATCTCCATCACGCACTTTTATGCAGGTTATCTGTGGGAACTCGGCAAACATTCCGTGGAATCGTTTGTGCGCCCCTTCATCGGGGAATGCAATGGCAATATTGAACTTGACGTCATCTGGCAGGGTGAGCATCTCACGGTGTAATAGAGGAATTGCTGATTCAAGCCTGTTCAAGGAGTAACATAGGAACATTAATCTCTGCATTAACCCTCCTATAGGTTTAACAATCAAAGACACTCAAAATTTGTATGTAACTCCCAACCCATTGACTTTGTGCAGTGCACTCAAATAAATGCAAGGACATGTGGCTATGGTAACTCGACTGTAACTTATGCAGTACATACACAGCTCTGTGTGACTCTGCATATAACTTGTAAGACATACACAAGTGTGTTTGACTTTGCCACTATCTCCAGCACTCTTATACACATGTGTGAACAATTGGCAATGCAACCAAAAATACTCAAGTGACTGTCTGTGGGTGCGGTGCTTACTGGGCCAAATTTCAGCCTGGGCATAGGAGGGTTAATCCTCAGAGCATACTGATCGAAACGTCGAGTTGTAACCTCCAGTTCTTTTCAGAACTAATTCCTACTCAATAGAGAATTTCACATGGTGTCATCGCAATTAGTCAGTCTTAAATGAACTTCAGCTTGGGCATCCCTCATGCTTCTTGTTCTCTTGGGCAGTGTTTAAATTTAAAAAATTAAATTAAAAAAAAAATGTAATGAACAATGGGACGTACCTTGGAATGATGGTATCGGCAAAGTAGAACCGTTCCTGGAGGGCGTGGATGTCAAACATGACGATCTGGGCTGGCCCTCTAGCTGTACTTGGAATGGCAGACATCATCATTGCCAACACCTGAGGAAAACGGGTAAAATCATATGAAAAAATTACAACATGTACATTAGGCCTAAAAATAGAGAAATCTCTCTTAACCCAGGATTTGAATGTTTTGCTAAAATTTGCTGAAGAGGCGATAACAGTGTCCTTACTTTTTGAGGATTTATGGTCAGGCATATAAGTGCATTTTTAAGGACAGAAACTTCCTTTTACCCATAGTGTTAGCCAGAGGGGTGTCTGGGTGTCTTTTGGACACCCTGTTTCAATTTTGGACACCCTATTTAATCCATCATTTACATGTAAAAGTATTGTAAGTGAACAATTTGGACACCGTTTCAATTTTGGACACCCTATTTCATCTGTCATTTACATGTAAAAGTATTGTAAGTGAACAATTTAGACACCCTGTTTTGAAATTTCCAGCAAATTTGGACACTATTTCTAAATCGTGGCTAATACCTTGCTTGTACCTTAGCAGTTGCAACTTGGCCCTCGGTGTCTACGCGTTCCATAGTCCCAGTTGGGAAATATGGTAGGATAAACTTGAATGATCTGGCAAGATACCTGTTAATCAGAGAGAAGTATCTAAATGTACTATATGTTAGTCATGAAGAAAAAGAAGGGGGTGATTCTAAAGATGATGATGATGAGGGTGGCTGTGATGACGACTATGAGTCAATATGAGGATAATGACAATCATAGTATTAGCCAGCAATACCTTTGGGTGTCTTGTGGATGCCCTGTTTGCTAAAACACATGCAAAAGTATTGCAATTTAACTCTGATGACAATGATAACAGAGTCAATGAATTTGATGGTGGTGATGGTGAAGATGGTGATGGTGATGGTGATGGTGATGGTGATGATGATGATGATGATGATGATGATGATGATGATGATGATGATGATGATGATGATGATGATGATGATGATGATGATGGGAATGATGATAATGATGATGATGATGATGAAGGCAAAGACACCAACGATAAAGATGACAACGATGATGATGATAATGATTATGATGAAAATAATGACAAAAAGAAGGTAATGTTTATCATAACAATTGTATTTTGATATTATAGTTTAAAGGAAATTATATTAAACAATGGTTTTAAGCAGTTATAAAAACCGGCCAGAAAATGTATGGCCCGGCAGATCTACATTGTTACTAAGTTAGCACTTGGTTTGTCTAATTGATTACCTTGGCATGTTGTAGAGTATTGATAATTGCTCAAACACAACTTCTGGTGAGTGGAAACTCCCAAGAAATATTACTGAAAGAATAACCAAAAAGAAAATGTTTAAACTTCAGGCATCTGTCCAATTTGTCCATCTGCAAAAATGTCCACTGACATTAGCATAGTTGCTTTAATTACCGTCTCTCCCAGCACATTGCTTGACGTTATGAATGAATAGATTAGGCCAGCCATCTTTAAAGCTGTCCCAGAGTATGCCGTCTTTACGGAACTCCACAGGCTGCACTCGCATCTGGACCCGTGTAATGTTCTCCTTGTTCAGAGGGTGCTGTCAGAATAAAGACAGAGAAATTAAGAAAATTAGAGATTGAAGAGTGGTATGTCATAAAAATGCTATGTCATAAAAATACTATTTTCACCCCACCCCCACACCCTTTGGCTTCTTGGAAAGACGAATCAGGCATTTTTAACAAAGAGATTAATATACTACCGGTACTCAAAACAATTTAGGGAACACGGGAATAATCTCAGTTAAAGCAAGATCATTCATTTCAGATAAACACAATGTTTCACAGAATTGATGAGAAACAACTGCACAATGAAACAGATGATAAAGGATGCATGTAGTGATTACACATTTCATGACATGACTACTGAAAGAGAGGGGGTTACAATGAAAATCCTGGTTCATGGAACATTTCAAACCTATTTGATGTTAAAAATCCGGTGTTCCCTAAATTGTTTTGAGTAGTATATTTTCTTTACTAAAATCCATCTTGACACCCCCGCCCCCCCCCCCCCCCCACACAAAATCTTTGATCCACCTCTAGTTAAATACTGGCTCAGCCAAACCAAGTCGAGGGGTGCCTTGTTAATTGCTGGGGTTGGACCTCCTGGAAAGAACAGTCAGACATGTTTTTAGCAAAGCGACTAATATTTTCTTTACTAAAAACCATCTTGACCCCCCCCCCCCCCCCCATTTAAAAAATCCTTTTATCCACCTCTAGTTAAATACTGTCTCAACCAAATACCAACCAAGTCGAGGGGTGCCTTGTTGATTGCTGGGGTTGGGGTGAGACAGGTCATAGATAGAGACTCCCGAGAACACTTTCTGGCTATTGCAGATGCTAGGCCCTCCATCGATGGGTGGCAAAAGAGGAGTGCAGGGGATGGGGAAAGCCTCCTTGTCACTTCCATCTTGTTGTCCTGTTATTTGCTTTTATGATCTAGGTTCGTGGGAAACAGAGGAAACAAAGAAAGTAGAAAAATTACCGTAAAGTTCAAAGTTAAAGGGAAGATACAATATTGGTTGTACCAGAAACAGAATAAAAATTATTATCTAAAAAAAAGCAAAACAATTTGGTGCAAATGTCTCAATCATCCTGAGAAATTATTCAGTATGAAGCGCTTTCATCTTACTTTTTAGAGAAAAAGGAATTGTAATGTCCACAGTATTTGGAGATAGGGCGTCCAAATTTTATATTCTTTGAAAAACAGGGTGTCCAAAACTTAACTCACAATACTTTTGCATGTGTATTGCAATTAAAACAGGGTGTCCATTTATCAAACTGGGCATCCGAAAGACACCCAAAGGTATTGCTGGCTAATACTAATACTATATATGGTAATGTTAACAAATCAAAATCAAAATTATAAAATCAACATTTTTAAGTCAGCATTTAAAGGGACAATATTGTCACGACCAGAGCAGACTTTAGGGCATGGAATCAGTGTATTTTAAGATGAACACAGTTCCTGAAAATTAAATTACTGGCTCATTTATGAAGTAGCAAATATGGCATTATCATGTGGTGTATTCTTTTCGGGTAGAATGTCATATCCAACTGCCACTTTTTCTCATTCAATAATAACCAATAAAGTAATCTTACCTATCTCGTAAGGTGGAGAACATATGGATGATGATGGACATGTACTTCAAATTATTCCATGATATTTATTTCATGAAAAATCAGGCATTTTGGTATACGATGACTTCCTCAGTCATGTCAGTCTGATCTTGTAAACTCCACAATTAGTGACCAACAGTCATTGTACATGCGCAGTGGCAACTATAATAGGATCCTTCTATTTTCTGAAGGGGAGGATTTTTTTAGAAGGGAAATAAAGTCCGAAAACCATCATAAAAGTGGATTTTAAAGAAAGTTTTCGCTTTCTGTACCACCAAAAATCGATAGAATAATTTTTTAACTGGTTAGTGCAATAGTGGTTGCAAAAAAATTCAAAAAAGCCTTTAAAAAGTGGCGGTCAGAAACGACATTCTACCCGTAATGGATAATGAATAGTGATGATCGATATCGGCAGAAAGCTCACGTGCAGATCACTGACGTTAGATGGGCCCAGACGCTTCGCTCAGTGGTGGTACTGGTAGGCACTAGGTCACTGTGCGATCCCCGATATGGTGTGCCGATCAAACTATACTTGTGCCTTAATCATACCCTAGTAGTACCTTTTGCAATTTGTGCATGGAATAAACAAATATATATAGAAATACAACAGGCTAGGTCACAATACAAGGTCACAAGGTCATATCAGATGCAACTTGTCGCTCGACCATTAATCTGAGTCCAACGACATCACACGTAAACATACTCGGCCTTGGACCAACTGATGACCTCCGGCCTAGTGCGCGCAGTCGACATGTGATAGTGCATGGTATAACCAACTCGACCGTGGCGTTAACAACCCATTTGGTCCTAGTCGACCATTATGGTTGAACCAACTCGACCGTTTAACCGAGTCGGGCGCAGTGGGTAAACACCGGGGGCGTGGCGGATAATGATGTTATCCTCTCAAGATCTGTGTCCGTCTTCGAAAGCGATTTGGACAGGTTTCACTGAGATTTATCACACCCTCCATGATCATACAGAATCCTTAAACTTCATTTGGCCCATTTATATTTATTTATCGGGCATGACAAGCGGGGCCAGGGGGGTCTAGCCCTACTTAGTCATAGGCTGAGGTCTAGCTATTCCCCCAGGTGCCCCATTCAGAAATTTCCAAAAAATAGGTCCCATTTAAGGCTGCAGGATACAAAATGTTCAAGTATTGACCGTGCCCCCCTAGAAAAAGTGGTGCACCCCTAGTGCCCACCCCCCCCCCCTCCCTGAAAATTGGACCCTAGTTACGCCACTGGACAGTTGAAAGACCCATCATCAAAAGAGAACCATTAAAGCTAAGTAGAGCTAATTGACTAACCCCGAATTCTTCTAGGCCCTCTGACACGTCTATCTAGTGAGCCGGCCCGCACCGATCTGTTTTTTCAAATGAAATCTCAAATGAAACGCACCGTCCATGCTATGTTCATGTTTTGTGAATACAAATCAAATTAAACACAACCCAATAAAGTGCCCAAGTTTGCGTGCCTGTCTACCCCCCCCCCCCCCCGAAATAATAATAATAAAAAATCCCGGGAATAGGCAGTGGCGGAACCGGGGATGCTTGGCGGCTGAAGCCTTTCCTTTCCTTAGCCCATAGTCCCTTACCGATACCATCCCTAATACAATTAGTTTCTGCATCAACCCGACTGATTGGCCTTTGGCATAACCAATAGTACCTGGCTTCAACAATAAACTTACACAAGTGCTGTGCCTTTTAAAGCCAATGTTTTCTTCTGGTGCATGGGCTCCATCATCGAAGACATTGTTTTCTAGTTATGATCACGACATTATGTCTAGTATTACCGATCAATATATTTATCACAAAGCCCACACCCCTTTCTTAATGAATATGCCTCCACCTGTACAATACGCAATGTGCACTAAAGGCCTTCAAAATAAAAACGTTTGCTAATTATTTTGTCATCGTCTGCCAATATTTCGCAATATTTCGCAATATGTCGTCATACACTTTTGACCAATAGTGGTCCAGAAAGAGCTCCCCTAAAAATCACCGTCGGCAGACAACCATAATAGCGATAGGCCTATAGCTTTCCTTAGACCGTATGGTGTCAGTATCCTTTCGCCCTGTGCGGAAAATAGGTCGTAATGCATGCGTATAAATCGGAAACAAAATGAAAATTTATTTTTCTCGGATGTTAAGTTTAATAAATGTAGAAAATATGTATGTTACTGCTTTAAAAGGAATTTGTGTTATTGAATTTCGTTGAGGCTTTTGGCGCGTAGAAATACACTTAAAGAGTAAACTGGCCGGCCAAGGAATGTTTGCGCTTTTTTTAGCATTAGTGAAAGTTGCACGTGTTGAGTGGCTGTCGCTTTTCTCTCGTTACGGGTGCATATTTTACAAAAGTTTCCCAACCCGTTGTCACTAGTTTCTAACAATGTTTGGACGACCCAGTACGAGCATTTGTATTCATGGAACAGACGAACGTCGTTTTCAGTTGGAAATATACCGTGTCGTCGGAAATTTCTGAAGGAACAGAGGCCAAACGTGGCGCGGCAGACGAGTGCCATTTCATCCTACCACTCCACGGGACAAATTTCGTGCCAGTCACTAGACGAAACCCGAATGTACTGGGGAGATGAGTGAATGTACTCTGGAAAACTGCTTGAAAAAACGGAATTACTTGCTGAACTAATGACGAACATGTTGCTGATGGATACCAAAACACATGGACTGGAGCTTTTACGTGGTATAAGAGCTAAGAACAGTTTTCTTGGCGATCATTTTTCAAAGTTTGCCCCAACTCCGAGATAGCCAAAGGAGATGTTCCAAAACGTACACCGTTCGCCATACAAGTACCGGACTTGAGGCTTATTTTCATTGTTTAACTATTGTCGCAGAATATATCAAGGACAAGCCAAACCTGGAATATATAATTTGTGCTGGTTGTTATCCAATGATCTGTATGACGAGCTGGAAGTCAAGTTGTTCAAGTTGGGGTAAGTCAAACATCATGGCGTCGAGGAGGTAAGTTGCAAAAAAGAAGGAATGGCGAACAAAATACCTATGTATTTAAAGGGAAGGTACAACATTGTATATTATACGTTCATTTCAACCAGCATAAACATTTTATATATATAAAACAAATAATAACCCGTGAAAATTTCATCACAATAGACGCTAACTTTTTTTTAAATACAGCGAAAAAAATCAAAGTTGTCATCTGGCTACTTTTTGTAAATTCTAAAAAAATCCGGTAACAAATCCTGTTTTGTCCAAGATGATAGCACTTTAGAACGTTCTCGGGATAATTGTGTGCCACTTTTACACTAAGTAACGTTAAGATTTTAGGAAATAATTAATTTGACAATCTGATAATAACAACAATTGTACTTTCTCCTTTCTTTTAAGCCTACAGCTTATAGTAATTTTCCTCTACAGCCCTGTATCTTGAGTGGCTTTTAGCCTTGTTCGGGGCGAATATGTATTTAAAAAAACATGTTGACAAAACTTCTTATATTATGAGTGTGGTTGCTTTCTTTAAATCAAGCCGTGCATTAAAAAACCAACCTGCGAAAGTTTAAGGGCAATGTAACGTTAGGGTCTGAGTCATTCACAATTCATAAGTCACAAGTAAACACTGAACAAAACATTACAAAATTGGCATATTTGTCCGTTTTTCTCTGAAATGAATGCAAGAGAAATTCAGACAAAATACTTTTCAGAATGATTGGTACTTTTGCCAATTTTACATCAAGAACTTTTTTTGCTTTTGCAAAATAATTCGGTAATTTTATTAGCAATTACCAATGTTGTACCTTCCCTTTAAGACAAATTTATCAGAACAGAATTTATCAGAAATGAAATTTTCAGTAGCATCGTCAGTTCGTTTTTAGAGGGTGTGTATGTCTGAGTGCAGACAGGGTGGGATTATTGTTTTGGCGAAAATCCTTGGGCAATGTACTGAAAAAACACACATTTTTTGTACCGATAAGTGGGGGATTTTACCCCATGCCCCTTTGGCAACGCTACTGGAAATCTTGTCGATTTTGTAAGGAGATATAAAATGTTATCATTCGATTTAACACTGCTTTACTTTTTCAGTTATAATATGATTTTTATATGATTTAATTGTGAGAATTGTAATTATGTATAGCTGAAAGCGTTTCATGTTTTATTATTTAAAGAAGTAATACACCCTGTATATAATTCGCTGTATATTTTATCTGTTCACATATCAATTTCTTGGTAATGTTTCCGCATTTATAATTAGCATAGGCCCTATAGGCCTACATGAAACTTACTTAAAACTGTCCAAGCACTTCTTTTTATCATGTTTTACGTAATGTTTACTACACATAGAAGTGTGTACATTTTAAACATATAACCAAACTCATGTAACAAAAAAATTTGCTTTTGTGTCTACGCACCTGTGAATCCTTTCATGGAACAAAGACGGAAAGTTCGTGAACTTGTTGATTTGAAAATGCTTCAAAAAGATTCTCGCTTGTTAGTGATTATAGGCCTAAACATGATGTATTGACATGTAGCTGCTTGTTAGGTCATCGAATAAGAAAAACAGGCTGCAAAACATACAAGTAAAAACTGTACATAACCTACGCCTTACCAAAATTCTGAAGAGAGTGGTCAATATTCTTGGTCGTCTTCTGTAAGACCTGCATTCAAGTTATCGACGATTTAAGTGATTGTTCAATTTGGAGGACATAAACATGGCTGTTTCTTTTGTTACTCAATACTCCAACACATAAATGGACCCATGAAATTATAGTCCTTCACGAAAAGAGCTAGGATGGAGCAACAACGACCAAAATTAAGAACTTTTAACAAAAGAACTCCCCTGAACTTGAAGAGGAAGTTCCAACGGATACATGCAAGAAAAATAATCACATGTGTAGCAAAAATAGCTCAACAATCAAACAAACATAAACAAAACATTTCAACAATGAATTAATGTTAAATTAAGGATAATAAATCAAATAGATTAAATAAAGCTAGTGCAAATAAATGTAAATGGTGGGGTGATTGATATTAAACTCAAGTTCCATGAACAAGGATTAAAAATGATGGATGGCTGAATGAATTCAAGTTGAATGAGTGAATATTTCTGAGTGAAAGAATGAATTGAAAATAAAACCACAAATGAAATATAATTAATGAATCAATAATTCAATAAATAAATTAAACTATCATAGTTAGTCTTAACTATTTAAGATTTTTATATTGTGTAGAACAAGGGGCCTATATATATCAGGGTTTTTAGGGCCTATCATGGCAGTTTATGTTAATGTTCAGGTAGTGAAATAAGGTATAGTCCATACCGCAAGAAGAACTTCAGGTAAAATAAGAAAAGGTAAGGTCATAACAAGCCAGTACAAGGCGAGCAGGCATTGAGGTAAGAAGCAAGCAGCGAGCTCACATACAAGTAAATGTTATCAGGTAAGTCAGTGAACATAAGTGTTTTTGTTGGCAAGCAAGTGGGAATATTTTACGAGAGGAATGCAGTTTATAAAGCAGATTAGAGATGGGAGTATAGGTGAAGAAAAATAGTTAAAATGTTTATCAGGTAAGTAATCATGTTTGAAAGTATGGTTGAGGTATGGTACATGTATATGTAGATAAAGTCCAAAGTATATTAAGTAGCTGTTTAGTATGTGGGTAATCAGTGAAAGTAGCTCGACAATGAAAAGAAAGGTAAGAGAAAGAAAAGTCAGTTGCTCAGACGGTTAATGAGCTGAGCCTATTAAGTAATTAACTGAGTATGATCAAGTAGGCTATAAGAAGGTAAATTCACCAGTCACAAAGTGAGGTGAGTAAAGTAATCGGTTTAATAGCTGGGTATTTTATTATTTTACTGAGTATAGTTTGATGTGAATTATATAAGTAAGCAAGTATAATAATTATTCAAGGTAAGCAATTATGTGTGAAAGTATGGTTGAGGTAGGTATATGGTACTGTAGATAAAGTCCAAAGTATATTAAGTAGCTGTTTAGTATGGGTAGTCAGTGAGTAAGTAGCTCGACAATGAAAAGAAAGGTAAGAGAAAGAAAAGTCAGTTGCTCAGACGGTTAATGAGATGATGAGCCTATTAAGTAATTAACTGAGTATGATCAATTATAAGAAGGTAAGTTCACCAGTCACAAAGTGAGGTGAGTAAAGTAATCGGTTTAATAGCTGGGTATTTTATTATTTTACTGAGTATAGTTTGATGTGAATTATATAAGTAAGCAAGTATAATAATTATTCAAGGTAAGCAATTATGTGTGAAAGTATGGTTGAGGTAGGTATATGGTGCAGATATATGTAATGGGCAATCAGTTAAGTAAGTATGAATTGTAAATAAGCAAGTAATTAATAAAGTTAGTTGGTAATTTATTAATTTAATTAATTAATTTAGTAAGTAGCTCGACAATGAAAAGAAAGGTAAGAGAAAGAAAAGTCAGTTGCTCAGACGGTTAATGAGCTGAGCCTATTAAGTAATTAACTGAGTATGATCAAGTATAAGAAGGTAAGTTCACCAGTCACAAAGAGAGGTGAGAAAAGTAATCGGTTTAATAGCTGGGTATTTTATTATTTTACTGAGTATAGTTTGATGTGAATTATATAAGTAAGCAAGTGTAATAATTATTCAAGGTAAGCAATTATGTGTGAAAGTATGGTTGAGGAAGGTATATGGTATACACAGGTATATGTAGATAAAGTCCAAAGTATATTAAGTAGCTGTTTAGTATGTGGGTAGTCAGTGAGTAAGTAGCTCGACAATGAAAAGAAAGGTAAGAGAAAGAAAAGTCAGTTGCTCAGACGGTTAATGAGCTGAGCCTATTAAGTAATTAACTGAGTATGATCAAGTATAAGAAGGTAAGTTCACCAGTCACAAAGAGAGGTGAGAAAAGTAATCGGTTTAATAGCTGGGTATTTTATTATTTTACTGAGTATAGTTTGATGTGAATTATATAAGTAAGCAAGTGTAATAATTATTCAAGGTAAGCAATTATGTGTGAAAGTATGGTTGAGGAAGGTATATGGTATACACAGGTATATGTAGATAAAGTCCAAAGTATATTAAGTAGCTGTTTAGTATGTGGGTAGTCAGTGAGTAAGTAGCTCGACAATGAAAAGAAAGGTAAGAGAAAGAAAAGTCAGTTGCTCAGACGGTTAATGAGCTGAGCCTATTAAGTAATTAACTGAGTATGATCAAGTATAAGAAGGTAAGTTCACCAGTCACAAAGAGAGGTGAGAAAAGTAATCGGTTTAATAGCTGGGTATTTTATTATTTTACTGAGTATAGTTTGATGTGAATTATATAAGTAAGCAAGTATAATAATTATTCAAGGTAAGCAATTATGTGTGAAAGTATGGTTGAGGTAGGTATATGGTACTGTAGATAAAGTCCAAAGTATATTAAGTAGCTGTTTAGTATGGGTAGTCAGTGAGTAAGTAGCTCGACAATGAAAAGAAAGGTAAGAGAAAGAAAAGTCAGTTGCTCAGACGGTTAATGAGATGAGCCTATTAAGTAATTAACTGAGTATGATCAATTATAAGAAGGTAAGTTCACCAGTCACAAAGTGAGGTGAGTAAAGTAATCGGTTTAATAGCTGGGTATTTTATTATTTTACTGAGTATAGTTTGATGTGAATTATATAAGTAAGCAAGTATAATAATTATTCAAGGTAAGCAATTATGTGTGAAAGTATGGTTGAGGTAGGTATATGGTACTGTAGATAAAGTCCAAAGTATATTAAGTAGCTGTTTAGTATGGGTAGTCAGTGAGTAAGTAGCTCGACAATGAAAAGAAAGGTAAGAGAAAGAAAAGTCAGTTGCTCAGACGGTTAATGAGCTGAGCCTATTAAGTAATTAACTGAGTATGATCAAGTATAAGAAGGTAAGTTCACCAGTCACAAAGAGAGGTGAGAAAAGTAATCGGTTTAATAGCTGGGTATTTTATTATTTTACTGAGTATAGTTTGATGTGAATTATATAAGTAAGCAAGTATAATAATTATTCAAGGTAAGCAATTATGTGTGAAAGTATGGTTGAGGTAGGTATATGGTACTGTAGATAAAGTCCAAAGTATATTAAGTAGCTGTTTAGTATGGGTAGTCAGTGAGTAAGTAGCTCGACAATGAAAAGAAAGGTAAGAGAAAGAAAAGTCAGTTGCTCAGACGGTTAATGAGATGAGCCTATTAAGTAATTAACTGAGTATGATCAATTATAAGAAGGTAAGTTCACCAGTCACAAAGTGAGGTGAGTAAAGTAATCGGTTTAATAGCTGGGTATTTTATTATTTTACTGAGTATAGTTTGATGTGAATTATATAAGTAAGCAAGTATAATAATTATTCAAGGTAAGCAATTATGTGTGAAAGTATGGTTGAGGTAGGTATATGGTACATGTATATGTAGATAAAGTCCAAAGTATATTAAGTAGCTGTTTAGTATGTGGGTAGTCAGTGAGTAAGTAGCTCGACAATGAAAAGAAAGGTAAGAGAAAGAAAAGTCAGTTGCTCAGACGGTTAATGAGATGAGCCTATTAAGTAATTAACTGAGTATGATCAATTATAAGAAGGTAAGTTCACCAGTCACAAAGTGAGGTGAGTAAAGTAATCGGTTTAATAGCTGGGTATTTTATTATTTTACTGAGTATAGTTTGATGTGAATTATATAAGTAAGCAAGTATAATAATTATTCAAGGTAAGCAATTATGTGTGAAAGTATGGTTGAGGTAGGTATATGGTACTGTAGATAAAGTCCAAAGTATATTAAGTAGCTGTTTAGTATGGGTAGTCAGTGAGTAAGTAGCTCGACAATGAAAAGAAAGGTAAGAGAAAGAAAAGTCAGTTGCTCAGACGGTTAATGAGATGATGAGCCTATTAAGTAATTAACTGAGTATGATCAATTATAAGAAGGTAAGTTCACCAGTCACAAAGTGAGGTGAGTAAAGTAATCGGTTTAATAGCTGGGTATTTTATTATTTTACTGAGTATAGTTTGATGTGAATTATATAAGTAAGCAAGTATAATAATTATTCAAGGTAAGCATTTATGTGTGAAAGTATGGTTGAGGTAGGTACGTGGGTAATTAGTGAGTAAGAAGCTCGACAATGAAAAGAAAGGTAAAAAAAAGTCAGTTGCTCAGACGGTTTATGAGCTGAGCCTATTAAGTAATTAACTGAGTAGGATTAAGTAAGGTAAGTTCAGCAGTCACAAAGTATTTATACTTGTATGTGAGCTAGCAAGCAAGCGCAAGCCTGCATTATGAATAAGCAAGCAGGTTAGGTATAATGTCAAGTGATAAGCCTATCAAGCATTATTATAGAGGCCTATCCATTATTTGTATGGTAAGTGAGTTCCCTTTGTAAGGTACAGCAAGTTTAAATCAGTATTTATATAAACGTATGCATGCATAAATAAATAAATAAATAAATAAATAAATAAATAAATAAATAAATAAATAAATAAATAAATAAATAAATAAATAAATAAATAAAAGATAGATAAGTGAATACCAAAAGAATGGATGAATGAAGGATGGATGAATGAAGGATTGATGAATGGATTGATGAATGTGGTGAAAGGTGAACTTGAGTATCATCAACAATAAGGGAATAATAATAACTGAATAATTCAATAAATAAACATATAAATTATTAAAATTCATCAAATAATAACAAAAAACCTCATCAACATCAAACATCAACGAGACAACAAAAACACTTCGTCAGCAAGGCTAGACATATGGCTTGGAACCGATGGAAGACAAGCTAACCAGACACCCTACTCTGATGGATTTGTCAACTTTATGTTCTCTTCGAGATTGAGTATCAGTGTGTGCACGTCATTGGCCCAGTGCATGTACATCTTACAGATAAACAACAAATCATCAGAGTGAACGCGTCATTCATTGACCAAGCACAAAACAAAGAAAAACAAGACATCAGTGTAGGTCTTTCATTTGAATTTGTGGCTGAAAACTTTTTTCGTCTCATGGACTGGAAACATGCTCCCAAACTCAAGACCATATTTGGAGAACAAATAATGCCAATAAATAATCGTGAACTTGATTATAGTGTCAAAGTTCAACTGGGTGTATGCCTTAGTGTTCTTCTGTAAACGACTTGAACTTCAGTTGTGTATCACCAAGGTAACAACATAGCTCCAGCTGACCACATTCACAATGACAAAAACTGCATTTCCACTTGAACACGTGAACCTTTTGTGCGAATAACTTCGAGCAGATGTTCCTGTCCATCATGTCGCCTTTTGTTCAGTTGCTGACAATGACTTTACTTCACAAGATGCCAACCTGATTGTTTTGCTCTGAAACGTAAAGCCTACATATAATTATATGCAAGCTGATGATCATGTCAAAGCTGTTTGGTTCATGCTCAACTTCTGGAAAAAGGGATGTGTTATTCTCGAGTCACTAATAAACCGTGATATCATAAGCTATATTGAGAACAAAAACTGTTCATGAGAGCGCACGAATTAACTAAAAGCATATAATTTTATTGCGCTACATCATTTTTATAAAAAAAATTCTTCCATACGTCCAAGCAAATAGAAACACATTTTATTTACGTTTTGTGATATTTAACACTGCCTTTTTGTGATTTTGTTTTCGATACAAAACCTTTCCTAATTCATTCACTGGAAACGTTTTCCCTTTTTCTTAGCATGTACTACAGCACTTTGAAGTAGTCTAACCACATGTGTAACGCTGTAATTTATATATAGAAAGTGTTTTGTTTATGAAATGTTACTTTTCAGGTTTCGCCCGTTTCATTTATTTTTAAAAATATCTATTGTGAAATGTTGGGTTTTGCTATTGAAGTTATATCGCCCGTGTTTGGCTCAAGAGACCCAAAAATAGAATTTAAAAAGCGAACGCATTTGAAAGATATATCGTTATTAAACGAAAACAAAATGTCGAAAACTGTATAAAAGCGATAATTAAAACGCGCTTTGTTCTGATTGACAGCAGCGCTGGCCAATCGGAAGATTGCACACGCCCTCATGCAAGCTGAGTATTAAAACAGTGATCCAACATGTTATTAATTTGCGTTTTTACCTGCACTAATCCTTGATGGATTTGTTCTTTCAATGTCTAAAATGAAAGCTTGTAATTTCCTTAACCCCAGAAAAATAGCTATTCAACATTTCAATATATTTTTACTGTCAAATCGGCCCAAACACGGACGATATATATTAAAGGTTCATTTGCTCGTGGTTTCTGCTTCTTCGATAACGATCTCCTTCAGTATTCAAGTCAAGAAAATGATGTTGAATCGTCCAACACATAATTATTATGAATGCCAACTTGGATGCAACGACGTATGTTATTGTTATGAACAAGCAAACACCGAGAATTTGACAACATTCGAATGTTAAAAAATCACGAAAGAAACACTGGATAAAATTATGTCAAAGTCATTAATGTATAGTGTAACCTCACCTCAGGTGGAAAATCAAGGAACGGATAATTGATCGGCTGGAGCAATCCTCGTGATTTACCATCAAACCAAGGAGAATAGTACCGTGAATAAATAATGCCAACATTTGATGTTGAGTGTAATCTAATGATATCAATTACTACCAAGCACAAGATATCACACACAACACTCAAACATTATACAATGATAACATTATAATAAATTAATAAATTAATATAAATAGTTTATTTTTAATGCAGATAAATAAACAGATGGATGCAGTGATAAAATGGATGAAAGTGAATTAGGGGTGTGTGTTTTGAGAGAATTGTTTTAAATATAATAATTAAACAAATAATTTAATAATTTAAACAAATAAATAAATAAATAAAAACATTTAAAATGTATACTCTAATGTAAAGCGACATACCAAAATGGTTTTAGTTTATTTATAATGGTGTAGGTCAACGTAGTGTCATTCAATGAAGGTAGGTGTTTATGGTGAGGTAAATACGAATGACGCCCTCTACCGTTTAGGAGGTAAGTTGGTATAGACCAAAAAGCCAAGGAAGTGGCTGAAGGTAAGGCTATCCTAGTGTTAAATAGTAAAACTGGGTTAATTAATTAGCAAATTTTAAGGCAAAATATAGACAACTTAATGGTAGGCATTTTTTTAAAATAAAAAATTATAAACATAAATCAATAAATAAACAATAAAAAGTATGGAGAAAAGTGAGAAGTGTAGTGAAAAAAAATGTCATCAGGAATGACTACTGTGTTTGATTGCATGTTGTTCAATAAAATAAATTTAGTTTAATATTACTTTAAATTAATAAATATTTAAATTAATAAATATATTATTCAGTCAATTAAACAAATTTCAACAGAACAAAGAATACATCGTACACAGAGCTCGAGAAATAAACGGGAAATGATTAACTCCGCAAGACACAAAACAGAAGCAAACACCGTAGGAGCTCTTCAAGTGACTTCATTTCTTATGGATAAGTTTTCTATGGTCGACAGGAATAATGGCCAAAATCAACTATAATATCAAGACAATAAATTCAACTACTAAAGCTGAACCCATAAATAACATTGTCGACAAGAAACTGCAAAAAGTGTAATTTCGCGTAAAACAGGTGCAAGAACAAATCGAGTTTTTACGAACTATTTCTGGTAATATTTGTTTGTAGTATGTTGTAAATATTATTTTGTTAAAATCTTTCATTTATTAATTGCATCATCTCAATTGGTGTAATAAGTGCAGTAAATGATTTCCAGAAATGTTTAAAATTCAACAACGAGCATAGTGCGACACCCTTTTTCATTTATGAAAAACTCATGGATTACAACAGCGACTGTAACTGATAAGCAAGTGCCATCAAACATGTGCATGGGACATCAAGAAACAGATAACTGATCAGCACCAAAGCTAGTCGATTCAAACCGGAAAAGAACATTGCTGTGTGATTTACCAATAGCCAACCATGGAAAATGGCACGGTTAACGAATGCTGAAGACAATTAACACTTTTACACAACGTTTACACAAATATACAATTAAATAATTAAATGTATAAATATATTTTTGTTATTCGATAAATTAAAATAAATCAGATGGATGCAATGGTGAATGGATGGATGAACATTTTGGATGTGTGTTTTGAGAAAAGATCTTTTGACACGATAAATAAAGAGTAACAAATTAAACAAATAAATAATTTTTAAAAATTTAAATAGATCTGATTTATTTCAAGAAAACACTAACAGGGTGCCAGTTTAGTTATTTAGCTGTATGGTTTTTAAAGTCAATTTACTGTTGGTCATTACTAACGAAGGTGTTTATTTGACGTGAATGAAGATGAAACCCCGCTACCGTTAAAATGGGAGGTACGTTGGTAACCAGAAAAGCCGGTAAGGTGGCTGAAGGTAAGGTAGGTTATTTATGGGTTATTTATTCGTCTATATATAGACTGACAAAGGCATACTAACATTAGGCATAATAATGAAATAAATATAAACACAATTTAATAAATAAACAATATAAGATATATGGATGCAATGATCAGTGTACGAAGACAAATGTGAGGAGTGAATGTTGTGTTTGATTTATAGTGTTTATAAATAAGATAATAAAAATATAATATAACTTTAAACAAATAAAATACATAAATTAATCAGTCAATCAAATAAATTTCCAAAAAACAAATCACATCTTACACAGAGCTCAATCATCGTTTAGAAAAGGAGTTATTCTGAACAAAAACAATAGCGGTGACCTTCAAATATTTGTATTTCTAAAGGATGAGTACTTTGAACTTTAACATGAATGATGGCCAATATCAACTGAAATTCCAAGACATGCTTCCAAGATTCGCTCAAGGATAGTGACACCTGGTTCATAAGTATCAGATTTCTTAGGAAATAAACTCAAGGATAACAGCTGAACACGGCACAAGAAACGTCGACAAGAAACTGCAAAATGTGTAATTTCACAAAGTCTACACCAAAGGAGACAAAAGACGCAAGAATAATATTTGCTCAAGAATGTTTAAAAGTTTTTCGTTCTTAAAGCAACTCTAGATTATTACCTAACTGACTATATTGCAGATATCGGAGCAGCATTTTAAGCTAGCCGATTTCAAAGTCGACTATAGCTGGTTTCAAACCAGACAGGATCATAGCTGCATAATAATATCAGCCATCAACCAAGGAAATTGCACGGTGAACAGCAAACCCAAAATAACGCATTTCAGAAACAATGGAAACATCATTATAAAACACTAAAAACTATTACGTACATCGAAATAAATTTTAATTCGGTTATAATTTAATGTTAACAATTAATGCATATTTAAAGATAAACCGTCTTAGATGGAAGAGAGATGAATCTTTGAATGAATGTTACAGTGGATGAAAACAAACTTGAAAGATTAAATCAGTAACCCAATTAATCTAAATAAATTTAAACCATAAAGCAAATGTGATAGAATTCATTCGGGTCACAGGCCCATCTGGGTTTGGGTAATATTATAAAGTGTAGTTCGGGACTATATACGGGCAGACCTGTCAGGAGGTATGCTCCAAAGGCCTGACTGAACAAGACGTTAGTACTGGTGAGTAAGGGACTGTCCATCTGTGTCAATATGTTCGTGATATAAATACCAACGGCTGATTGGTGAAGGGCTTCAGTGACTCCAGTCTTACAATTGATGATGGCTGATTCCGCAAAACTTCCATTGCGTATAGGCGTGCAGTGATAATAAGAAATCATTATCACCGCATGGTCTTAGCCTTCAGCTAAATCAAACATCAGTTCTCATTTCTATTATCCACTACATTTCTCCATGTTCTATGTCTCATCCTGAGCCTCAGGAAGGCTTTTTCCGACTTCTTTCAACCAATTATTTGTTCTTCCCTCATTTGTTTAAATAAATGCTCCAAAAAGTGTTTTTTAATGTTTCCAAACTCATCACACTGTCTACAAGTCGTCGAGCTCGAGTGCCCTGTCACTCGTCACTGTATATCCGTGGCCTTTCTCACCAACTGGGGTCGCTGCAAACTTCTCAGTGCCCTTTGTCATGTTCATAATTCATGCATTGGACTAGCGATGTTTCTCATGAATGTGACTGACAATATCTATCCTCTGTCACATCCTAGCAATCATTCTCCCCCACCCCAGGCACCCTGCCCACCCCTCTCTCCTTTTTGCTGTGATTATTGCTTCCACCTCTGTTTTTCTCACTTGGTCAGAAGTATAATACTGCCGAGCTATAGCTGCTGCTGTTTAGGCTATAATATTTCAGTTAATTTACTCTCTTCCTTCAAGTCAACCATCATCACTGTGCTCTCATGAAGTACAGGCCGATGATTTCCGCAGTCTTTACTTATCCTCTTCCTCCCTGATTTATTTTGCTGAGGGATTCAGCGTTTCCTTCTTCTCTTCTGGGGACTGTCTTGTGTGTGTGTGGGTGGGGTGGGGTAAATTGCCGAAGACTACGATAACCTGCAGTTAAGTCATGGGTGGATCAGGTAAGCAAGTTTTTTCTTACAATATAGGGTAACAATAGGTTGGGTGGAGTAGACTCATAGGCTTTAGGCAATACTTACATAAATTAAAATCATTAAAGAATATAGGCCATAAACAACTAAAATATTATTATAAATAAAACAAAATAATAAATAAAATGTACAGGCCTACACAAACAGAGAATGAATGACTGGATGGATGGATGAATGGGATGGATCGGCGTGATAGCAAATAAAGTTAAAAATTAAACCTAAACATAAATGTAATAAATAATAAATAATTGAAAATAATCACTATACATCAAATCAATCAATACAATACAGTCAATCAGTCAACATATCAAAGTATATAAGTTAACAAGAACAATGATGAAAGTTGCAGCAAAGGTTGATTACAGAATCCGTGACGTCGCACAGAAGCGAAACAGGGGAAGCGCCTTTTGGATCCGGCGTTAACCGAGAGGAACCGAGGATTTGGCTAAACCGATAGCTGGAACCGAGGACTTGGCTAAACCGATAGCTGCAGCCGAGGATTGAGCTAAACCGAGAGATGGAACCGAGGATTGAGTTAAACCGATATAGCTGGAACCGAGGATTG